>CAJQUW010004833.1:0-551378 GCA_907163375.1 Prostheceraeus crozeri
TTATAAGGCCGCGGTCACTAACTTTTTGACATGCCAGTAGCCAAAACTTCTTCATTTCAACTCCGATCTACCTGAAACTACCCATACAACCTCTCTCCAGTCCTACACCAAGTGGCCCGGTGTAGTTTCAGCCCAATCGCCCACTCTAGCCCTGGTCCAACCTTCTGATTTCTCTCATTATAGGCCCGGTCCCTAACTTTTTGACATGCCAGTAGCCAAAACTTCTTCATTTCAACTCCGATCTACCTGAACTAACCATAACAACCTCTCTCCAGTCCTAACCAAGTGGCCGGTGTAGTTTCAGCCCAATCGCCCAACTCTAGCCCTGGTCCAACCTCTGATTTCTCTCATTATAGGCCCGGTCACTAACTTTTGACATGCCAGTAGCCAAAAACTTCTTCATTTCAACTCCGATCTACCTGAACGACCCATACAACCTCTCTCCATCCTAACCAAGTGGCCGGTGTAGTTTCAGCCCAATCGCCCCAACTCTAGCCCTGGTCCAACCTCTGATTTCTCTCATTATAGGCCCGGTCACTAACTTTTTGACATGCCAGTAGCCAAAACATCGTCATTTCAACTCGATCTACCTGAACTAACCATACAACCTCTCTCCAGTCCTAACCAAGTGGCCGGTGTAGTTTCAGCCCAATCGCCCAACTCTAGCCCTGGTCAACCTCTGATTTCTCTCATTATAGGCCCGGTCACTAACTTTTTGACATGCCAGTAGCCAAAACTTCTTCATTTCAACTCCGATCTACCTGAACTACCCATACAACCTCTCTCCAGTCCTAACCAAGTGGCCGGTGTAGTTTCAGCCCAATCGCCCAACTCTAGCCCTGGTCCAACCTCTGATTTCTCTCATTATAGGCCCGGTCACTAACTTTTTGACATGCCAGTAGCCAAAACTTCTTCATTTCAACTCCGATCTACCTGAACTACCCATACAACCTCTCTCCAGTCCTAACCAAGTGGCCGGTGTAGTTTCAGCCCAATCGCCCAACTCTAGCCCTGGTCCAACCTCTGATTTCTCTCATTATAGGCCCGGTCACTAACTTTTTGACATGCCAGTAGCCAAAACTTCTTCATTTCAACTCAGATGAAGGGGTGTGTTAGGTTGAAGTAGATTCGCCATACAACCTGAAAAAGTTGAAAGTAGCGATACATAGTAGGGGAACTGAGACGCAGTTGCGCAGGGGACGATGTCTCATCTGATGCTGTCTACGACTCCTTCCAACTGCACGTCGGTCGGAGGAGGTATTTTGCCTAACATAAATTTGTTGGATTATAAGGCGGCACTGGTTTACAGTGGAGACATTGAGATGTGTTTTTTCTAAACACTATTTAGTTTTTTCACTCCAAATTCAATTATGATTTATTTGAAGGCATCTGCCTATCATGCTCTATTGTATAAGTAGCTTTTCGAAACAAATTAACGAAGTGCAGGTGTGTGGAGACATCTTTCTGGAGAGATGGTACATATTTATTCAAATTTCTATGACATTCTATGTCATTACACGTACATGTGAGTGTCATACTATTAAAAAATAGAAATTTTAAATGACAATTACTACTACTACTGATATGAAAGAGACGCTTCCTGAGAAAACCATTCATATATATATATATATATATATATATTAAAGAAATAGTGCCCATAGTATTGAAAATTGAAAGCAATCCGTGTTCAAGCTACCCAACGCCTTCTGAAATTAGCTTGCATGTTCATCCTCCTCACAAAGATAATTTCAAGGTCGTTTCTCAGACGAGGTACCCTAGACATCTGGAATCTATTCTATTAAAGAAATCGAACAATAGCCTGATGAATGAACGGGAAAGCTCTATGAATCTATGCCTAAATTTGTAGAACTGTAAATAGAATTGATTTTATTTCATTATTCATTGCATCTTTGACTGCTGTGAATGACCTTGATTTTAGCGTTGAAATGTGATCATACCATCCGATGTAACCACGAATTTTATATTTAAGAGAATTTTATCCTGTACATATCTTTGTTCACCTGAGGATGGCTTTGTAAAGCTGAAACATGTCGTGCGCTTGAACACGGATTGCTTTCAATTTTCAATATATATATATATATATATATAACAAGAAAAATATTAATAACGATACTCAGCAACGGGAGAAAAACATAATGAAATTGAAATTGAAAACACGACTTTTACTTATAAGCATACGAGCTTTCATTTCTTCAGATGCTTTCAATGTATTTTCAATTTCAATTTCACTATATATATATATATATATATACATATATAAATATATAACATATATAATATAAAAATATATATATACTATAGATCTATTATCATATTATATATATATATATATATATATATATATATATATATATTCTATTTTAACATGCAGTCAATAACTCAGCAAAATCATGCTCTGGAAGACTTGCAGTTTGAAAGTAGTTAGGAGGTTCACAATGCAATGTGAGAGTTTCAGGTACAACCTCATCCTCTGAGCTTCGCGCTAGCTACCGGACTGATATGCCTACCCTACACCTGCGCGCGCTGATTATATCGACCTTTTTCAGCTGTTCATCCGAATGCCTAGGAACAACAGAAGAAAATGCAATCCTTTCATCAGCTCACAAAAGGAGGTAAGTTTATCTCAATTTGCCGAATTTTGGAATAACTCGAACAACTGTAGGTCTAAATGAATGATGTTTGTCGATTCAGTACTGTTGACATTTGCATATTGTTCTTTCAATTTTCAGGTTGTCTCGGAGTCACTCATAAATGGTGAGTTACCATATCTCATGTAGCAGTTAAATGAATGAGGTGATCCTCCAGCTATCACTGCCCTTTGATTGAAATAATTTGCACTTCCTTCCTGAAAATTTGATAGAGAGCCCAGATGAATAGGGTTAAGAAGCAGTGATACTTCTCACACCCGAAAGCCCGAATACCAAAACGTTGCGCCCGAATGCTCGAATGTCTGACCTTCTTCAGAAAGACGCCCGAATGCCTTAACGTTTTCTTTTTCTTCTGAAAACTGTCCGAATGCCCGAAAATAATATCAAATAGTTTGAAGGATTTGACTATTGCGGGTACTTCGATCGCAATAGTATCTCATCGATCCTTTCCCTCATCTTATAAATTAATGGCCCTCACACACGTTTGTAAAGATTAGCATCCTGTGATGTCGTGTTTTATTTGTTGCTGGAACGTTAATGATAGTTATCATGCGACAACAAGATTATATCAATTTCCGCACCATGCGTCCACTTTGCCTGTTGTTCAGTCTAAATGTTGCAAATAGTTGAATTTTGATATAACAAGCAACATCTTTTTTTCAAGTGGTCAATCAAAATTTGTGTTGAATGCATGCATGAATTCGACGAATGTTTGTATTCCACACTATGTGTGATCTTCATCTTTACGTGTGTTCTCCGAATGTTTTGAGAAATGCGAGTAATAACACTGAAGAAGACTTCCACACCATATCTCATTAATAACAGCAACTAACAATGTGTTTCATGAAGATGTACAAAATTATGATTTCAAACCCAAAATACACATCTCTTTCATACAGGAGAAGAGAAAGAATATTGTGTGTGCCGAACAAGGATGAACACAAATGCCGAGTTCGCAGATGACACAATGGTGGGCTGCGACGCATGTGACGAGTATTATCACTTAAAATGTATCGGGCTGCGGCGCGTGCCCCGGACAAAATCGTGGATCTGTAAAGCGTGCAGAACAGGTGAGACATGTCAAACAAAATATTTGCGAATAATTTCTTAAAGAAATGAATCAAACTGAAGTTAAAAATAAGGCACTTGAGACTATGCTAACATAGCACCATGATTTGCGTGAATTCTGCTGGAATTCACGCACAATAAGAACATTCATATCTTAACGTCAAAGTATGGAAGCAACCATTCTAATAATGTCTACCCAATGTACTGGAAGGTTGCCATATCACAATCTTTACATATTGGTTGACGGTGAGCATTGGAAATACACACTCTGATCATGACGTTTTGCTAAATACTAACGTGAACATGATTATTTTGCCTCTGTACAAGGCACTACGTGTTCTTACCTGCCATGTTCAACTAGAAAAAATGCACGTCTATCTGCTAATGGTAGACATTCCCTCGAGTGAGTGGATATACAACGGATAACCTGATCCACGAAGAATAACGCACTATCGGATATGAATGTCATCTGAATTGGGCATTTATTTCGTCAAATTTATCTGTTGCAAACCATGAAAGATATGCAATATTATGGAAATGCATGAAGTAAAATAAGTATGTATAACTACGTCTGCTTTTCTATTAATGCATTCAATATCAGTATTAACTTATGAGAATATTGCCTTTAATTTCATGCAGCTCCCAAAGCCCCGACAGTCCCATTGGCGGTAAGATGTCGTTGTCAATGTTCAATTATTTTTTCAATTGTTTTGGTAGTTCCTTGTTCTGCAAGATGGTTTATCTATTTTCTATTGAAACGATATTCATTTGGAAAAGCAGTGCATTATATGATCGCCAAGCTTTTGGGGACGAATAAAACCAAGATCAGAAGGAATAGCAGCAGAATTAAACCGCACATGGGGATGAAGTAACTGAAAGCACTAATACCGTGATCAAAACCGGTATTCTCAATACTGTCAAAGAGCTCAATAGTTTCACTACTGCATATTTAACCTGGGGCATCGAAGTCTTACTTATCGCAGCACTTCGAAAGTGTCAGTGGCACTGAGTGCCGGCTCTCGTTAATCATTGTGCATTACTTCACAAATTGGTCAATAAATCGAAGGAGAGAAAAATTTAGATTTGTACTTCTCCTAGCCTGATCCTCTACTTATCCTTTCACTCTAGGAGACATTGTCGGCTATCTACATTAAATATCAACCCGACGTCTCACCTTGATCATGTAGGGTCATGTAGTTGAAGCCGATTTTTCAGTAAAGAAATTCATGAACTACTAAATAAATGAACGTTAGATAGATTATGTGGGGCACGCACATCATCAAGGTGTGTCTTCGGATAAATTACGAGTACATGAATACTTCAGCGAAATTATTGCTCTTTTACTGCAGATTCTCCCTCTTGTTGCTCTGTTTGTTTGCTTGTTGAGTCGTTCTCAGTCATTTCCGATGTCTTCTCCCAAATGATCCGGAGACAGTTGCTTTCGAAGCAAGCATCAGTGCTGAAATTTTACCAATGACAACTGACCGAAATACCTATGTGTTTCTTCTGTACTGCTGTTCTCACCTCCTCATATTCGTTATTTAACTCAGGTTCATGATTCTTTTACATTAAAAACTGTACCGGTTTATAGTAGCTACTGCTATACGACTAGAGAAGGATTTCAGGACCATGTCTTAAACATCCTCACATTTCACATTTAATCCGAGTGCCTCCTTCTGGTTCCTCAATTTTACATGGGCCAGTACATCTGATTTTGGCAATGTGTATGACATTCTTGATTGATAATTTCGTCTATATTTGTAGTTTTAAAAAAATTGACAATATCATCTATGAATGTATCAATCATCAAGATATAACGGCTTCTGACGGATTGTAATTATCTTTCAGACTCTTGAACCACACAGCGAGCACCACGAAGATATCACAGCGGCTGATGGAGAAAATTCATCCTCACAGGCAAGTGTAATATTTAACTGACGATTCAATTCCCTAAACTTGTCCTAAACTGCTCCAATACGAGACATGCATTGAATTTATGAATACATGGTGATCATAACTCATTTCCTAGAAAAATCGTGATAACTGGTTTCGTGATTTCAACGACTGGAAATTGAAGAAACAAGGCTATAACTACTTACTATCCATGAAACAAAGTGAAGTCTTATGCATAGCCCTTTCGTACACTGACAAATGTTGAACATGCCTGCCTCAAAAAAAGCTTATTCCAAGAGTGTGTTTCAATAATTTTAATGGAATTGTATCTTTGAATGATTATGCTGAACAATTTTCTAGATAATTATGGAACATGCATCATCTGCCTCCATTGAGAATGAACACGAAGTGCAACTTTTATTTCCAAATTCCTTTCATATCTGACTCTCATTATGACAAAGTTAGAAATATTCAGAATTTTTAACTTGTCCGTGTGGCGTGTGCGTCTCTCATCAGACATAAACCTTCAGGACAAACACACGATGTTGCATAAGATATACTTTTATTCTACTACTGCATCATTTTCTTCATGAAAATGTTGTCGCAATGATGTTGAAGCGATTTTTTCCATTAGTAGTACCATTGCAATACGAGTACGTATTCATCATTTGATTCCTTCTTTCTTTGCAGATCAATGATGAAGCAGAAATTACCGATGAGACTTCACCAAAACCTTTGAGGGAAAGACTCAGTCAAAAAGGGGTTCCAGTAACACAGGTAACACATTTTTCATGACTACATTAATTATTCAACCGTCTCTTCACAATCTTCCAATGACAAAAATAACTTGCAATATCAGAAAGTGAACATGATAAGGGAAATCCATCGCTGCCATCTGTTACAGGTTACGGAAGGGCAAGACAACTCGCCACTGTATTCGGGAGAATTAGAGAATCAGAACTACATCCCATCTTCAAAGGTGAGGAAATGACAGACCTGATAAGTGGTCCTATGCGGCTAATTTCTATTTTTTACGCAGGCTGAGTAAATTTACGCAGGTAGACTACTGCGAATATCTGATTAATGAAAACACTCATATAATCTACATAGAATTTCAATGCGATTATTACCTTCACGTCTGGATGCGATGAATTTATGTATAGACTTAATATGTGAGAAAACTGCATTCATACAAAGAATGTGAAAATATCATGTCAATTATATGAATATAAGAAAAGCCGTGGTATTTGTAGCTCATAACAAGCTCCTAAATTTTCGCCTACTCAGGCCACATCAGAGAATAGAATTCTATAACTTTTTCCCAAGAAATGATGTTTTGAATATCTATTGGAAATTCTGATAACATGCGAGATATGGGCCTTCCAGAACACTTAACCCTTCCCTTAAAACCAATGCCATTGGGGATGATCGACCAGTTGAAAACTATGCATTCGAAGACAGAGTTTCGAAAACATTCGAAAACTATGCATCCTTTTTATCTCCTCATCTATTCAACATCTACTACTCACAGAATGTCATGAGAAAGGCATCACCTGGTTTTGAAAGGAGTGTCTCCGTTGGTGAACACCACATAACCAACCTCAGATGTGCTGACGACGTATTGCTCACAGCGGGCAGTATGAGGGAACTGTAGGAATTGGTGGACAGAGTAAGAATTAAAAGAGAAAGAAGAGGCTTGCTACTTACTGCAAAGAAAACGAAAACAATGAAAACTCAAAGGGATGCGAATAGAAGTGCTTGTGATGTCGTCATCAAAAACAAAATCAACAGTCAACCTGCTGAAAATGTTGCACAGGTCACTTATCTTGGTATTATTTTTACAATTAATTATGACAACAGCAAGAAAAGTGACATTCACTGGACATGTCATGTGAAGTACCAGCTATGACAAAACTCTGCTTAGAGTGGTGCATGAATCAATGGGAAGGTGGCGACCAAAAACCCACTACTGTGACGAACTGAATAACCTGTTCGGCATGCCTATATTGGCGGCTCCGCAGGTAGCACAGGATAGGAGCCAATGGAGAACCATGGTGAGGAGAGCCACAGCCGTTCGCGACCGACCAACCCATCAATGAAAACGTTGGATAGACGATATGCTTGATGAACTATTTGTTTTGATCAGTTATCGCACGATAACGCTAAGAAAAATGTTGGGAACATATGTGTTTGTAATTGGGAAAATTAAGCCATGCTGAAAACAACTCAAATAAAGACTTTTGAAGATACATGAAAATTACAAATAGTCATCTAAATCTCAGATATATATTGAACACGAGCAAAACCGCAGCTGCTCATCCAAATAAATGAATGCACCAAAAATACTGTGAGTCATGATATCTATCCATATTTTGACTAGGGATGCAGTAATTGTAAATAAAACTGAGTGTTACATTATGTATCTGATGTAAGCAGTGTTTAAAGGCATTGCTATTCATATGATAATTATATACATGTAGATACACTCGTGGATGAATCAGCATGATAACCATGACCTCATTTTGTGCATTGTCAATGGTCCATAAGTCAATTGAATTCATCAAGATGCCTAGATTTGTAAGAAATTGACATAAAAGCTTGATTTTTAAAAAGCAACGTACTTTGAATTAAAAATCAAATTTTTGAGGCTCCCATCGACCAAATTTGAAAAAATGTTAAAAGCTACGAAAAATTAGAATCGTTGCCATTATAATTCTATAGCAACATCAAAAAATGTCTAGAGAGGATCCTGGATCCTCCTGGGTAAGAGAGGATTGAGCCTTATCGTGTTTTAGGAAGAGGCAATAAATCATATCAAGTTCAATCTCTAGAAAGCTTCCCTCTTTATTTGAATGAGCAAATAGTACAATCAATACCATTGTTTCAAGATGGCAATACGTTGCGGTTAAAAAGAAGATAAGAATCATCAAAAATTCAATTTACGCAGCGCATTCATTTTTTACTGCCTTTACGCAGCTGCGTAAATTTACACAGACGTATGACCACTGAACCTGATAGCTGATGTTGTGTTCATCGGAATACACTTTTTTCAGAATCAATGTGACATTTTCCTTGAAGAGGATGATTGCGAGATTGTTGAGGTCGGAGGCGTGGGAGACAGTCCCATTACAGTTACAACAGTGACAACAGCAGCTGTGGTACATAGAGTCGACCATATCGATGGAATCAGTAAGTTATATTCATATGAAAACTTTTGATATGTGCCGGTGGCCGGAATACGTCAATAGGGAGGCTTGCATAATTCCCATTTCATATCGAATGTCATCATGTCCGATGAACTGAAACATGAATTTCTCAAATGTATACAATATTTTCCATTTTGGTTTAACTAGTCAATCGGACAGTATCAGTTGTCAGTTCATTCATTTAACCTTGGTCGTCATCTTGCACGACATCGACGGAAAGGAAGTGGTAGTACGTTAGAAAGATAGTAGGTTCACATAAGAGTGGAAATACGATCCAAATCCGATTGACGGATTCCTCTCCTTCTCCTCGGGATCGGTTTTTGAGTTTGATGAGTCGGATCGCATTGGAGCGGATTGTCATTTCTATGGAAACTGAACAGAAGATCGCAAGCAAAACTTTGGTCAGGGGAATTTTTCCAAAAACCGGCTACACCATTATGTAATAATGGCATCACATTTGCTGCTGCGTCTACCATGGTATACACGATCAGTGCGTTCTCGACTTTTTAAATAACTTAATGCATGTTGCTTATAAATAGAAGCCTATAATTAAGCAGTAGCTGGTTAATTGAGTGGTAGGTAGGATGAAGGTTGGATTGCACCGCAGCATGCTGCGTAGCGCAAGAACAGCTAAGGAGGCTTTATCATGAATGTATGTTATTATTCTGGAGGTAGGTACAGTAATCTTTTGATGCGTGCAATCATCGGGAAATTCAAAATTTTGATTAGACCCTACGTACTTCATGTAACAACGTTGCTTAAGCTCGCCAAATAGGACGATTTACTTTGTAGCCTCGGTTATTGCATGAAATGAAATTATACATACCTTATTGAGTCTATGGCATTGGTGGAGATATAAAATGTATTCACTAATAGAAATAACTATCGCGGTTCTGCTACTTGCCTAAGCAAGAGTAATCAGGAAAATTGATCAGATATTACTCGTCCTTATACTGTGCTAAGAATATGCAATGCCTACTGCAACTGCAATTGTCAACAGTCTACCATCTTAAAGACTTATGAGATGAGCACTTTATGCTGTTAAGATAAAGCTTGAAATATTAGATAGCCTTGCCTTTGAATGTGCCTTGATGTGCCTTTTGCACATCTATACACATTATATTTGAACATTAGTGAAACTGACGTCCAATGAAAATAAACCGAAAATCAGATCCTCATTCATTCAGTTAGAGGCATACAATTTTCTTTTGCAATTAGTAAAAGGTAGTACGATACACAAAGAGTATACATTTCAGTGCATTCGAACTCATGAGTGAGTGAGTGAGTGAGTCTAGAATTCTACATTATTTCGTAGTTTTGCATTTAGATTCAAAATTTTAGATTCTCATTCGTGAATGTGTAGTTGGTATATGATCTGCGGGCATTGTAGACTTTTGTCGATTCCTTTGATGACTACACCAAATTTCGGTGAGAATAAATTATTGGGAAGTCACGGAAAATTTCACTGTCACCATATGAAGTACCTTAAATGATAATCGTAAGGGATAAAAAGGTCGAGCGGACTGACATTTTCTCTTGAAATGTCTGATAGTTTGACGATTTGGATGGTCTATCACACCGATTTCATTTCAAATTTTAAAATTCTCAGCTCAGACTTGCAAACTTTCAATTTTAGAAAATCTCAAGTTTCAAGTCTTTTTAGCTTCGAAATCATTCAATTCAGACATGTAACGGGTTCGCTCTTGTTTCTAAGTCACAAGGTTTCAGGTAGAAAAATTCATTTTTGGATGTATGTGAAAAATTTGATCACTGTTGTCCAAAAATAAGAAAAAAACTCAATGCAAAAATGGACAACTTAAATCAACAATTTCTATCATGGGAAACAATAAAATTAATAATGGTAATAACTTCAGTGATGATGCTTCCTACATTTTTCGAGTTTACGAGAAAAGGGTAATTATTCTTATTACGTACGCGGCCACTTCAGCATTATGTAAATACATTGTAAAAAGAGACCCCTGTCTAGTTACAATAGAAGAAAGTGGCCCTTACGTCTAGTTTGATATCAAATGGAACCCCTCCATCTAAGTTTTAATGTCAAATGGGAACCCTCCGTCTCAGTTGTCATGTAAAAAGAGGACCATTCGTCTACTTGCGATCTAAAAGGTGACCTTTCCGTATAGGTTCTGATGTCAAAAGGTCTGACATCTGTGATGGGCGGAAGATGGCGCGCCTTGCCACGGGAGAAGCAATGTCAGACATCACCTGCAAGAACTTTTCAGACGAAGAATAATCGCTCTCAATCATCCAATTGAATAGCCTCCCAGATCACCAGATCTGAGTCCCATGGATTTTTTCGCGTGGGGGTATCTGAAGGTTCAATTATTCAAAACACCACCAACAAATCACGCTGAGCTTCAGCAAAGAATGCTTAGTGAGGTGCACATTCTTCGACGAAACAGACATTCAATGCATCTTTGTCGAAATTAGGCGTAGTGCTCACACTTACCCCCAAAGAGATGTTCTCCATGTCGAAGATTGAATTACTGTGTTTTTTGCTTCGCATTAGCTTACTTTTGAGTTTATTCAATTGATGAATATATGCTTCAAACATAGTTTGCTAGCTTGCTTCTGATATGCTTGAAAGACTTGCATTTGAAGCATAATAAGGAGGCAAGTCAGAACTCCATTAAGTTCTGAAGCATTGGCGCAGATGCGGTTTCACCAATCGCTGATCAATCTCATCCTGTGAGATGACACATAAAAAGAAATATGGCATGTTTAGTATCAAAACATGCATAAAGACTAGTAGTTTAAGAAAATGCCAACTGTATTCATATATTAACGTAATGAGACTATGGACCTATTTATACAGTGTCTAGTTTTTTATGACTCACTCTATACATCTTTCGAATATCCCTGAGTTCGAGTTAACTCGCAACGATTACTGACCCGCACTGTAGAGGAAATATCATGAGAAACTGACACAGAGTTAACTCGTAACGAAACAGCAAGACCATATCACTGAGACGTTGTAAGCGGCAATACAATAAGAAACGAAGCCCGAGTTAACTCGTCGCCCAGATTTGTGCATAGGAGCTGAACTAATTTCGATATTTCTCACTGTCTCTGAAGAATTTTAGCTTAACGTTGAAATATCCACTACTTTCGAGATAATGAATTTTATGCATGACATGCATTCTCTTCAGAAAAATTTAATGTAAAACTTGATGCTAGGCATTATGGTTGATTGTAATCAAGGCATTGACCATAATTTTGCTCAAATCCTGAGCAATATGATCCTGCATAAATCGAGATAATGACCGAATCAGATCAGTTGCCTGCTCGGCATTGAAACACTGGAATCGCGATCTGAAGCTTCTCCTGAACGACATGACTCACAGATAATATGACAAATTTGTATTTATGTAATAGGTCATTCTAAATTGAAATCAAGTTTGTAATACATGCAGCGTCTATTTCTAGATACTAAGTTTCCGAAGCGTCCATTTGAAGGATATATTTGAATATTGAACAATATTGTATATTAACACGGGATGGCTATGATTTTATACGAGGATATTTCAATGCCTTCTTTTCATCCTGTAAAAGTAATCTGGCCATTCGACAGATAGATCTTCAGTGTAGTAGGTCACACACATCTGGTGATAGTGAACACGGATTTACACTAGTTATAAACATTTTAGAAATATCGAAAGTGTGGAACTAAGCCATTTCATATTAAAAACAGGTTAACTCGGTATTCGTGAAATTGAAACACTAAAGCAGTCATACGTAACTCGGAATTCTTGCACTGAGGTAAGGAGAAATATAACTGTCAGAGAACAAGTGACAGTAAAGCGTTACGACTTAACTCGAGGTCAGCTTCTGAAGCAAAACTGCTCAACGCGGTGTCCGCGATATTTTCCTGTCCTACCGATGCGAGTTCGCTCAGTCTCAGTTTCCTACTGTACTTCATTGTCATCGTCACCAGTGAACTGTTGAGTCCGAACTGGATTATTCCAAAATATAATTTCAAATAGTTGCCTTTGGCCACCTGCTCGCCTGACTCCCGGAATGCAAATACATGTGATGGTGCCATAAATTTTATGAATATTTCCATGAATAAGCATGTCAGGTAATGACATTGCCCTCAACGTAATCATTTACACATTTCAGATTTCTATGAAAGCAACGCCAACAGTGGCAACCGCCTCATGATGGACGGGAAGTTGCGCAAGGCAAATGCGGAGGTCGACTTAGACCTGACCGATGAGGAGGATGATGCTACAGTGGAACATGAGGAGCGCTTCATGACAATGAAGGAAATGATGGGGCGAGAAGGCATACCGGCCTTGTCAAAACCTCCACAGTATCCGTCAACAACAAATACTTTTCGTATTCCCGATGGATTTGGAAATGCAAAGGATGATGGGTGGAGATGGATTGCAAAAGGGGGGAGAAAGACTCTATATGTGAATAAAGATGGAAGAACCGCACAGATGAACAAGGCCGGGGAGTACACTATCAACGAGAGGATTGGGAGGGGCTACAAACGAAGGGAGATCGGCAAGCAGGAATGCATCTACTTTGTGCAATTCAATTATTACCATCACGCGTCTAATCAAGCCTTCACCAAGCGTATAACAATGATGCGGAAAGTGCTACCGAGGGAAGAAGATTCTGAGTTCGTAGTGGAGTATTTGAACAACGACAAGGAGAAAAGCCTCATGTTCCCGCCACACGGAAACCACAAGGGCTCTGAGCCTTATCATCCAACGCGGAAGGAAGAATTGCAAAAGGCCAAAGAATTAGTTGCAGCTGGTGTTAAGAGTCGAAAGGTATTTGCTTCTCTAAAAAGTCTTCGCAATAAGGAACAAATATACAATTTAAAGCGAGAACACAACACCTTAATGTACCCACAAGACCCATGGAAGGATCTGTTAGAGCTGCACATTGGCTCTCAAGATTCTGAGGACCGGATTATCCAAGCGGTCCATTTCGAAGACAAGCAAATCTCAGCCGTACTTTATACAGCCCGGCAAGGAAATGAAGTGAGCCTTGTTGGAAGGGGAAACCCGGCGCATATAGACACAACGTATGGGGAAGCGGCGTACTATACGTACTGCCTATTCGACAACACGCGTTTGGTCGATGTCAAGACGGGTAATCACCCAGTAAGTGTTGGTCCTGGACTACTACATACGAAGGAGAAGGACACTGTGGCCATACAGTTATTCATTAACCATCTGAAGGAGAAATGCAACCTGAAACCATATTTCGTAACAGACGAATGCTCGGTATTGGAAAGGAGAATCCGTGAAGCCTGGCCTACAGCAATGCATGGGCTGGGCCGAGAGCACCTGATTGCGAATTACCGGAGATTTTCAAGGCAAACAGCAATTCCGTCTTCAATCCAAGAAACCCTGAAGGAGGAAGTATTTGGCCCGACAAACTTCCGAGACGTCATTCCACTCATGGAAACTATGAGTGATGAAGAATTCGACAAGGTGTTCGACCAAATTATCAAGAAATGGCAAAATAATTCGGAAGCAAATAGCTTAATCGATTGGCTGAAGGTAAGCATGAACTTATCACATTTGACGTTAACTAATTGACCCATTTACTGAGCATCATCGACGGGAGGACATTCTCGATAAATACAAGTCATGTTGGATATAATTGATGGCAGATTACAATTTGTTCTATGATATGTAGAGGTCCAGAGATTACGTACATCTCCTTAAATTGGGTTGCTACTGAGAGTCTTCATCACCATATCTCAATCACACCATACAATTCTTGCTTTACTTAATCGAGTTCTGACCCCAATAAGAAGAGTTAGGTGGACATGATAGCAAAAAGCAAAAACTGAAATTGACAGGACACATGAAGCCATGAATACTGCTAAGATCACTCATTCCTCAGTTGTTCTAGCCTACTTTGAAGGTGCACGGAGGATTGACAGCCCAGGAGAAAATTCCCAGGAAAGAAACTAACGCCCGATATTTCCGATTTTGTTAGATCTTTTGTTTTTCAGACATTTATTATGCTAGCATGACTTAAATCTACATATGGTATCAGTTTGTTTCATTGCTTTTCATAAGGTTTGAATGATCAGTAACCTGTGGACTGCATCCTGCATGTAGAGTCTGACGGTTTTTGTTAAACACTCATTTTAGTTATTGAAATATTTCACTAATTTGGGTTTTACCCTTAAACCTTGCAACATCCAATTCTTTTCAATAGTAAGATGTAATTTCTAGAAGTGCAGTGTACATGTGTAATTGTCAGAAGGGGGCCTTATGTGGAATATTTGCGAGACTATCACTATTTAAGGGTACCTGTTACTTACACATGTGTCCACTTATTCATTTCATGTTTAAACTGACTAAAACTGTAAATGTTATCACACCGTACTGGTTTCAACACTGTTTTCAACACGCATGAATATAAGAATGAATATTCTGCTTAATCTTGGAAAATTGTTTCTTCACAGGGGAAGAAGAATGTTTACAAAAACAAATGTACTTTGAAACAGAGCTCCAACCTCGGCCTCAGTACCTTCCCGTGGCAACAGCGCCAGGAGCGTTTCAATCGCGAAATGAAGGCAATGCGAGAACACCATACAAAGCGTCATGTGAAAGATGTATACGATGAAATAAGAGCGAAGGCTAAGGAAATGGAGGATATGGAGCAGAGGGCGATACTGGGAGAGGGACAGTGGCGTCTGGTTGACTCACTGAAGCACCTGGAGGTCAACCGTGCTGAGTGGTCCGCTTTCAATGATGAAGAGCGCCTTCAACATCTTCAAAAATATTATTCGGCTAAACCTGGTAAGTTATGTGTTCCGCTCCTTGCATCGGTAGAATGAATAGGAGTGTAGGCAAACCGATAATGCGTACCTTATCAGTCAAATAGCGATACGGACACAGAGGGAATATATCAAAATGATTCTAAAATTAAAAAAGCGATTTTCCAGTAATAAGACCGTTGTAGATCTCTGTAGCAAATAATAGAACAAAATAACCACCTTTCAGACCTAAATTACATGTATAATGAAATCATGCCACAACATCCAAGGCCTTTCTGCAGGAATATTCTACACCGCCAGAAGGAAACAATCTACATAAGATACATGCATATTAATTGCTACTCAAGATATTCAAAATTATCAAGATAATTCATAGAAAATCTAAATTAATGAAAACAACTCAAAACACATGTACAAGTGAAGGCAAAAAGGTACTAGAAAACAGAGAGAAACAAATGAAGAGCACGACTGGCACAGTTCATTACTCTAAACTGGAGTCAATACAGGAGCAGCACATGCGAAAGTAATATGTCAGCCTTATTTACATTCGTGTATATTTCCAAACTTCTTTCACATTCGTGTGCTAGTATTTATGCAACATTTGTGTACGTGTACTACCATCAACAATTCAACAAAAAGCGAAAATCATGCAACAAATGTCCAATCTGTTATTCAGGAAGAATGTAATGGTCTCTGGGCAACTTCATTGGCTGTTGACCCCAAACATCTAATTCCAATGTAGGTACTTGACAGTTGCATTAAGCATTACTATTAGGTACTTGTTCGTACATTTATGACTGCAGATTTGAACTTCTGGGGCTTCGGTTGGCGTTCAGTTGGTTCCCTCATATCATTAGACACTTGTAAAGTAATACAATAAGCGTCAACGAGTGCACGCATTAGAAGATTTCCTATTTCAAACCTATTGCACATGGAAGCTTCATAATATTAATTACCGGTAACACCGGTAACAGCTTTACAAATGACCACTAGTTACAACCAGTCGTTTACCATCCCTTTGCAGAAAAGACCTCGGTGAACCTGACGCGCGGGGTGAAAGGTGATCGGCACGGAAGGAAGGCCCATCTCCCCGACCTTAGGCGACACCAGAATACCATGGCAATTCCTACTGGCGCGCAAAATGACAGGACACACTTCATGAACAACGAAGACTTCCACCTAATAAGAGCAACGTCCAAAATGAGTAAGTGTGCCTCATGCAACAATGAAATTTTGTGGAAGTCCACCGACTCTGTAGTGTTTAAACATCCCGAGAGATACATGTATCCGGGAGGCCATGGTGCCAAAGGAGAGTGGTTGGATATCAAAGTTACTGTGCAGAGAACTCGCCCAGTATATTACCATGCCGACCCGAGTTGCATCTACAACCGCTTCCCCCATTCTTATTTCGACAATATGCCGATCCACATTGAGCACGGAATTCAACTCACATCGATGACCGGGTTCTCCCATCCCTCGCTGAAAACTGACTCTCTGGGTGCTTCCTCTAGTTCATGAGGTGATGCTATTTCACGTCGAAATGCACTTGCGGGTGTACTACGTGTTGGTGAGACTGCTTCAGGAATGCTTCTCTGTGCTATGTTCACCGGCCATGGAAAGCAGAACAATGATATTTGAATATTTGTGATGTCTTTCAACACATCCTACCGCTATGATTCAAGTAGCATAAACTTCATTTGTCATATACGACGTAAGCTAGTTAT
The DNA here is from genome assembly GCA_907163375.1 of Prostheceraeus crozeri. Taxonomy (NCBI): domain Eukaryota; kingdom Metazoa; phylum Platyhelminthes; order Polycladida; family Euryleptidae; genus Prostheceraeus; species Prostheceraeus crozeri. Next base: position 17,336 of record CAJQUW010004833.1, read on the forward strand.
GGTATTTCAGTTGTTGCACTCCAGAATGCAATTTCCTTAATATTCTGACTAAAAATTGATGCAAATTGATGGCATGGGAAGAATGATTGTAGGTTTCAAAAAAATGTTTATTCAGTAATCAATTTCGGTTGTGATTACAGGACCATAGTCAGGCACTGAAAGCTTGTGCAGCCACTTCACAAATTCAAAATTTACCTTTCATTGTAAAAGCAGCGAAGAGGAATCAGAAGGCAGGTGAAAATACACAACACATAGCATTTGGCCACATTTGGCTAATAACAGTAGCAGTAGAATCTATGACTGACAGCAGAAATTAATTCGTAAATAGTTGAAAAATGTTGAAGCAGTTAGTTGAAGATCTAGGAAACTCAACTTCTAGCAAACCAATTTAAATACGTAGCCAAAACATGGTGATACACCGATGAAAGCGATAAAGGAGCATCACTTCTCGTTCATCGCTTCTTCAGGTCTGCCACTAGGACCTAAAATAGCAAACGACTTCACACGGGAGCATATTCTTCACTATGATTTCGTATCTTTCCCATCTCCCACTGTATAAAATGTTGCGAAGCTAGAAAATTTTGAAACACGTTCTTTAAACTGATATGTTGCTCAATCTTCTCGGACGTGATCCTTTCTACTGGACTTAGCGAAATCAAGTGGACTATCAACATTATATGTAAAAAGCATTTCAATTTTTCCTATCACAAATACCCCAAATGAAAACTGTGTACATCAACAATAAAAACACAATGAAATGAAGAAGTTTTGGCTACTGGCATGTCAAAAAGTTAGTGACCGGGCCTATAATGAGAGAAATCAGAGGTTGGACCAAGGCTAGAGTTGGGCGATTGGGCTGAAACTACACCGGCCACTTGGTTAGGACTGGAGAGAGGTTGTATGGGTAGTTCAGGTAGATCGGAGTTGAAATGAAGAAGTTTTGGCTACTGGCATGTCAAAAAGTTAGTGACCGGGCCTATAATGAGAGAAATCAGAGGTTGGACCAGGGCTAGAGTTGGGCGATTGGGCTGAAACTACACCGGCCACTTGGTTAGGACTGGAGAGAGGTTGTATGGGTAGTTCAGGTAGATCGGAGTTGAAATGAAAAAGTTTTGGCTACTGGCATGTCAAAAAGTTAGTGACCGGGCCTATAATGAGAGAAATCAGAGGTTGGACCAGGGCTAGAGTTGGGCGATTGGGCTGAAACTACACCGGCCACTTGGTTAGGACTGGAGAGAGGTTGTATGGGTAGTTCAGGTAGATCGGAGTTGAAATGAAGAAGTTTTGGCTACTGGCATGTCAAAAAGTTAGTGACCGGGCCTATAATGAGAGAAATCAGAGGTTGGACCAGGGCTAGAGTTGGGCGATTGGGCTGAAACTACACCGGCCACTTGGTTGGGAGTGGAGAGAGGTTGTATGGTTAGTTCAGGTAGATCGGAGTTGAAATGAAGTTTTGGCTACTGGCATGTCAAAAAGTTAGTGACCGGGCCTATAATGAGAGAAATCAGAGGTTGGACCAGGGCTAGAGTTGGGCGATTGGGCTGAAACTACACCGGCCACTTGGTTAGGACTGGAGAGAGGTTGTATGGTTAGTTCAGGTAGATCGGAGTTGAAATGAAAAAGTTTTGGCTACTGGCATGTCAAAAAGTTAGTGACCGGGCCTATAATGAGAGAAATCAGAGGTTGGACCAGGGCTAGAGTTGGGCGATTGGGCTGAAACTACACCGGCCACTTGGTTAGGACTGGAGAGAGGTTGTATGGGTAGTTCAGGTAGATCGGAGTTGAAATGAAGAAGTTTTGGCTACTGGCATGTCAAAAAGTTAGTGACCGGGCCTATAATGAGAGAAATCAGAGGTTGGACCAGGGCTAGAGTTGGGCGATTGGGCTGAAACTACAACGGCCACTTGGTTTGGAGTGGAGAGAGGTTGTATGGGTAGTTCAGGTAGATCGGAGTTGAAATGAAGAAGTTTTGGCTACTGGCATGTCAAAAAGTTAGTGACCGGGCCTATAATGAGAGAAATCAGAGGTTGGACCAGGGCTAGAGTTGGGCGATTGGGCTGAAACTACACCGGCCACTTGGTTAGGAGTGGAGAGAGGTTGTATGGGTAGTTCAGGTAGATCGGAGTTGAAATGAAGAAGTTTTGGCTACTGGCATGTCAAAAAGTTAGTGACCGGGCCTATAATGAGAGAAATCAGAGGTTGGACCAGGGCTAGAGTTGGGCGATTGGGCTGAAACTACACCGGCCACTTGGTTAGGGACTGGAGAGAGGTTGTATGGGTAGTTCAGGTAGATCGGAGTTGAAATGAAGAAGTTTTGGCTACTGGCATGTCAAAAAGTTAGTGACCGGGCCTATAATGAGAGAAATCAGAGGTTGGACCAGGGCTAGAGTTGGGCGATTGGGCTGAAACTACACCGGCCACTTGGTTAGGACTGGAGAGAGGTTGTATGGGTAGTTCAGGTAGATCGGAGTTGAAATGAAGAAGTTTTGGCTACTGGCATGTCAAAAAGTTAGTGACCGGGCCTATAATGAGAGAAATCAGAGGTTGGACCAGGGCTAGAGTTGGGCGATTGGGCTGAAACTACACCGGCCACTTGGTTAGGACTGGAGAGAGGTTGTATGGGTAGTTCAGGTAGATCGGAGTTGAAATGAAGAAGTTTTGGCTACTGGCATGTCAAAAAGTTAGTGACCGGGCCTATAATGAGAGAAATCAGAGGTTGGACCAGGGCTAGAGTTGGGCGATTGGGCTGAAACTACACCGGCCACTTGGTTGGGAGTGGAGAGAGGTTGTATGGTTAGTTCAGGTAGATCGGAGTTGAAATGAAGAAGTTTTGGCTACTGGCATGTCAAAAAGTTAGTGACCGGGCCTATAATGAGAGAAATCAGAGGTTGGACCAGGGCTAGAGTTGGGCGATTGGGCTGAAACTACACCGGCCACTTGGTTAGGACTGGAGAGAGGTTGTATGGGTAGTTCAGGTAGATCGGAGTTGAAATGAAGAAGTTTTGGCTACTGGCATGTCAAAAAGTTAGTGACCGGGCCTTTAATGAGAGAAATCAGAGGTTGGACCAGGGCTAGAGTTGGGCGATTGGGCTGAAACTACACCGGCCACTTGGTTAGGAGTGGAGAGAGGTTGTATGGGTAGTTCAGGTAGATCGGAGTTGAAATGAAGAAGTTTTGGCTACTGGCATGTCAAAAAGTTAGTGACCGGGCCTATAATGAGAGAAATCAGAGGTTGGACCAGGGCTAGAGTTGGGCGATTGGGCTGAAACTACACCGGCCACTTGGTTGGGAGTGGAGAGAGGTTGTATGGTTAGTTCAGGTAGATCGGAGTTGAAATGAAGAAGTTTTGGCTACTGGCATGTCAAAAAGTTAGTGACCGGGCCTATAATGAGAGAAATCAGAGGTTGGACCAGGGCTAGAGTTGGGCGATTGGGCTGAAACTACACCGGCCACTTGGTTAGGAGTGGAGAGAGGTTGTATGGGTAGTTCAGGTAGATCGGAGTTGAAATGAAGAAGTTTTGGCTACTGGCATGTCAAAAAGTTAGTGACCGGGCCTATAATGAGAGAAATCAGAGGTTGGACCAGGGCTAGAGTTGGGCGATTGGGCTGAAACTACACGGCCACTTGGTTAGGACTGGAGAGAGGTTGTATGGGTAGTTCAGGTAGATCGGAGTTGAAATGAAAAAGTTTTGGCTACTGGCATGTCAAAAAGTTAGTGACCGGGCCTATAATGAGAGAAATCTGAGGTTGGACCAGGGCTAGAGTTGGGCGATTGGGCTGAAACTACACCGGCCACTTGGTTAGGACTGGAGAGAGGTTGTATGGTTAGTTCAGGTAGATCGGAGTTGAAATGAAGAAGTTTTGGCTACTGGCATGTCAAAAAGTTAGTGACCGGGCCTATAATGAGAGAAATCAGAGGTTGGACCAGGGCTAGAGTTGGGCGATTGGGCTGAAACTACACCGGCCACTTGGTTAGGACTGGAGAGAGGTTGTATGGGTAGTTCAGGTAGATCGGAGTTGAAATGAAGAAGTTTTGGCTACTGGCATGTCAAAAAGTTAGTGACCGGGCCTATAATGAGAGAAATCAGAGGTTGGACCAGGGCTAGAGTTGGGCGATTGGGCTGAAACTACACCGGCCACTTGGTTTGGAGTGGAGAGAGGTTGTATGGTTAGTTCAGGTAGATCGGAGTTGAAATGAAGAAGTTTTGGCTACTGGCATGTCAAAAAGTTAGTGACCGGGCCTATAATGAGAGAAATCAGAGGTTGGACCAGGGCTAGAGTTGGGCGATTGGGCTGAAACTACACCGGCCACTTGGTTGGGAGTGGAGAGAGGTTGTATGGTTAGTTCAGGTAGATCGGAGTTGAAATGAAAAAGTTTTGGCGACTGGCATGTCAAAAAGTTAGTGACCGGGCCTATAATGAGAGAAATCAGAGGTTGGACCAGGGCTAGAGTTGGGCGATTGGGCTGAAACTACACCGGCCACTTGGTTAGGACTGGAGAGAGGTTGTATGGGTAGTTCAGGTAGATCGGAGTTGAAATGAAGAAGTTTTGGCTACTGGCATGTCAAAAAGTTAGTGACCGGGCCTATAATGAGAGAAATCAGAGGTTGGACCAGGGCTAGAGTTGGGCGATTGGGCTGAAACTACACCGGCCACTTGGTTGGGAGTGGAGAGAGGTTGTATGGTTAGTTCAGGTAGATCGGAGTTGAAATGGAAAAGTTTTGGCTACTGGCATGTCAAAAAGTTAGTGACCGGGCCTATAATGAGAGAAATCAGAGGTTGGACCAGGGCTAGAGTTGGGCGATTGGGCTGAAACTACACCGGCCACTTGGTTAGGACTGGAGAGAGGTTGTATGGGTAGTTCAGGTAGATCGGAGTTGAAATGAAGAAGTTTTGGCTACTGGCATGTCAAAAAGTTAGTGACCGGGCCTATAATGAGAGAAATCTGAGGTTGGACCAGGGCTAGAGTTGGGCGATTGGGCTGAAACTACACCGGCCACTTGGTTGGGAGTGGAGAGAGGTTGTATGGTTAGTTCAGGTAGATCGGAGTTGAAATGAATAAGTTTTGGCTACTGGCATGTCAAAAAGTTAGTGACCGGGCCTATAATGAGAGAAATCAGAGGTTGGACCAGGGCTAGAGTTGGGCGATTGGGCTGAAACTACACCGGCCACTTGGTTAGGACTGGAGAGAGGTTGTATGGGTAGTTCAGGTAGATCGGAGTTGAAATGAAAAAGTTTTGGCTACTGGCATGTCAAAAAGTTAGTGACCGGGCCTATAATGAGAGAAATCAGAGGTTGGACCAGGGCTAGAGTTGGGCGATTGGGCTGAAACTACACCGGCCACTTGGTTAGGACTGGAGAGAGGTTGTATGGGTAGTTCAGGTAGATCGGAGTTGAAATGAAAAAGTTTTGGCTACTGGCATGTCAAAAAGTTAGTGACCGGGCCTATAATGAGAGAAATCAGAGGTTGGACCAGGGCTAGAGTTGGGCGATTGGGCTGAAACTACACCGGCCACTTGGTTAGGACTGGAGAGAGGTTGTATGGGTAGTTCAGGTAGATCGGAGTTGAAATGAAGAAGTTTTGGCTACTGGCATGTCAAAAAGTTAGTGACCGGGCCTATAATGAGAGAAATCAGAGGTTGGACCAGGGCTAGAGTTGGGCGATTGGGCTGAAACTACACCGGCCACTTGGTTGGGAGTGGAGAGAAGTTGTATGGTTAGTTCAGGTAGATCGGAGTTGAAATGAAAAAGTTTTGGCTACTGGCATGTCAAAAAGTTAGTGACCGGGCCTATAATGAGAGAAATCAGAGGTTGGACCAGGGCTAGAGTTGGGCGATTGGGCTGAAACTACACCGGCCACTTGGTTGGGACTGGAGAGAGGTTGTATGGGTAGTTCAGGTAGATCGGAGTTGAAATGAAGAAGTTTTGGCTACTGGCATGTCAAAAAGTTAGTGACCGGGCCTATTATGAGAGAAATCTGAGGTTGGACCAGGGCTAGAGTTGGGCGATTGGGCTGAAACTACACCGGCCACTTGGTTAGGACTGGAGAGAGGTTGTATGGGTAGTTCAGGTAGATCGGAGTTGAAATGAAGAAGTTTTGGCTACTGGCATGTCAAAAAGTTAGTGACCGGGCCTATAATGAGAGAAATCTGAGGTTGGACCAGGGCTAGAGTTGGGCGATTGGGCTGAAACTACACCGGCCACTTGGTTAGGACTGGAGAGAGGTTGTATGGGTAGTTCAGGTAGATCGGAGTTGAAATGAAAAAGTTTTGGCTACTGGCATGTCAAAAAGTTAGTGACCGGGCCTATAATGAGAGAAATCAGAGGTTGGACCAGGGCTAGAGTTGGGCGATTGGGCTGAAACTACACCGGCCACTTGGTTGGGAGTGGAGAGAGGTTGTATGGTTAGTTCAGGTAGATCGGAGTTGAAATGAAAAAGTTTTGGCTACTGGCATGTCAAAAAGTTAGTGACCGGGCCTATAATGAGAGAAATCAGAGGTTGGACCAGGGCTAGAGTTGGGCGATTGGGCTGAAACTACACCGGCCACTTGGTTAGGACTGGAGAGAGGTTGTATGGGTAGTTCAGGTAGATCGGAGTTGAAATGAAGAAGTTTTGGCTACTGGCATGTCAAAAAGTTAGTGACCGGGCCTATAATGAGAGAAATCTGAGGTTGGACCAGGGCTAGAGTTGGGCGATTGGGCTGAAACTACACCGGCCACTTGGTTGGGAGTGGAGAGAGGTTGTATGGTTAGTTCAGGTAGATCAGAGTTGAAATGAAAAAGTTTTGGCTACTGGCATGTCAAAAAGTTAGTGACCGGGCCTATAATGAGAGAAATCAGAGGTTGGACCAGGGCTAGAGTTGGGCGATTGGGCTGAAACTACACCGGCCACTTGGTTGGGAGTGGAGAGAGGTTGTATGGTTAGTTCAGGTAGATCGGAGTTGAAATGAAGAAGTTTTGGCTACTGGCATGTCAAAAAGTTAGTGACCGGGCCTATAATGAGAGAAATCAGAGGTTGGACCAGGGCTAGAGTTGGGCGATTGGGCTGAAACTACACCGGCCACTTGGTTAGGACTGGAGAGAGGTTGTATGGGTAGTTCAGGTAGATCGGAGTTGAAATGAAGAAGTTTTGGCTACTGGCATGTCAAAAAGTTAGTGACCGGGCCTATAATGAGAGAAATCAGAGGTTGGACCAGGGCTAGAGTTGGGCGATTGGGCTGAAACTACACCGGCCACTTGGTTAGGACTGGAGAGAGGTTGTATGGTTAGTTCAGGTAGATCGGAGTTGAAATGAAGAAGTTTTGGCTACTGGCATGTCAAAAAGTTAGTGACCGGGCCTATAATGAGAGAAATCAGAGGTTGGACCAGGGCTAGAGTTGGGCGATTGGGCTGAAACTACACCGGCCACTTGGTTAGGACTGGAGAGAGGTTGTATGGGTAGTTCAGGTAGATCGGAGTTGAAATGAAGAAGTTTTGGCTACTGGCATGTCAAAAAGTTAGTGACCGGGCCTATAATGAGAGAAATCAGAGGTTGGACCAGGGCTAGAGTTGGGCGATTGGGCTGAAACTACACCGGCCACTTGGTTGGGAGTGGAGAGAGGTTGTATGGTTAGTTCAGGTAGATCGGAGTTGAAATGAAGAAGTTTTGGCTACTGGCATGTCAAAAAGTTAGTGACCGGGCCTATAATGAGAGAAATCAGAGGTTGGACCAGGGCTAGAGTTGGGCGATTGGGCTGAAACTACACCGGCCACTTGGTTGGGAGTGGAGAGAGGTTGTATGGTTAGTTCAGGTAGATCGGAGTTGAAATGAAGAAGTTTTGGCTACTGGCATGTCAAAAAGTTAGTGACCGGGCCTATAATGAGAGAAATCAGAGGTTGGACCAGGGCTAGAGTTGGGCGATTGGGCTGAAACTACACCGGCCACTTGGTTGGGAGTGGAGAGAGGTTGTATGGTTAGTTCAGGTAGATCGGAGTTGAAATGAAAAAGTTTTGGCTACTGGCATGTCAAAAAGTTAGTGACCGGGCCTATAATGAGAGAAATCAGAGGTTGGACCAGGGCTAGAGTTGGGCGATTGGGCTGAAACTACACCGGCCACTTGGTTAGGACTGGAGAGAGGTTGTATGGGTAGTTCAGGTAGATCGGAGTTGAAATGAAGAAGTTTTGGCTACTGGCATGTCAAAAAGTTAGTGACCGGGCCTATAATGAGAGAAATCAGAGGTTGGACCAGGGCTAGAGTTGGGCGATTGGGCTGAAACTACACCGGCCACTTGGTTAGGACTGGAGAGAGGTTGTATGGTTAGTTCAGGTAGATCGGAGTTGAAATGAAAAAGTTTTGGCTACTGGCATGTCAAAAAGTTAGTGACCGGGCCTATAATGAGAGAAATCAGAGGTTGGACCAGGGCTAGAGTTGGGCGATTGGGCTGAAACTACACCGGCCACTTGGTTAGGACTGGAGAGAGGTTGTATGGGTAGTTCAGGTAGATCGGAGTTGAAATGAAGAAGTTTTGGCTACTGGCATGTCAAAAAGTTAGTGACCGGGCCTATAATGAGAGAAATCAGAGGTTGGACCAGGGCTAGAGTTGGGCGATTGGGCTGAAACTACACCGGCCACTTGGTTGGGAGTGGAGAGAGGTTGTATGGTTAGTTCAGGTAGATCGGAGTTGAAATGAAAAAGTTTTGGCTACTGGCATGTCAAAAAGTTAGTGACCGGGCCTATAATGAGAGAAATCAGAGGTTGGACCAGGGCTAGAGTTGGGCGATTGGGCTGAAACTACACCGGCCACTTGGTTAGGAGTGGAGAGAGGTTGTATGGGTAGTTCAGGTAGATCGGAGTTGAAATGAAGAAGTTTTGGCTACTGGCATGTCAAAAAGTTAGTGACCGGGCCTATAATGAGAGAAATCAGAGGTTGGACCAGGGCTAGAGTTGGGCGATTGGGCTGAAACTACACCGGCCACTTGGTTGGGAGTGGAGAGAGGTTGTATGGTTAGTTCAGGTAGATCGGAGTTGAAATGAAGAAGTTTTGGCTACTGGCATGTCAAAAAGTTAGTGACCGGGCCTATAATGAGAGAAATCAGAGGTTGGACCAGGGCTAGAGTTGGGCGATTGGGCTGAAACTACACCGGCCACTTGGTTAGGACTGGAGAGAGGTTGTATGGGTAGTTCAGGTAGATCGGAGTTGAAATGAAGAAGTTTTGGCTACTGGCATGTCAAAAAGTTAGTGACCGGGCCTATAATGAGAGAAATCAGAGGTTGGACCAGGGCTAGAGTTGGGCGATTGGGCTGAAACTACACCGGCCACTTGGTTAGGAGTGGAGAGAGGTTGTATGGTTAGTTCAGGTAGATCGGAGTTGAAATGAAGAAGTTTTGGCTACTGGCATGTCAAAAAGTTAGTGACCGGGCCTATAATGAGAGAAATCAGAGGTTGGACCAGGGCTAGAGTTGGGCGATTGGGCTGAAACTACACCGGCCACTTGGTTGGGAGTGGAGAGAGGTTGTATGGTTAGTTCAGGTAGATCGGAGTTGAAATGAAAAAGTTTTGGCGACTGGCATGTCAAAAAGTTAGTGACCGGACCTATAATGAGAGAAATCAGAGGTTGGACCAGGGCTAGAGTTGGGCGATTGGGCTGAAACTACACCGGCCACTTGGTTGGGAGTGGAGAGAGGTTGTATGGTTAGTTCAGGTAGATCGGAGTTGAAATGAAAAAGTTTTGGCTACTGGCATGTCAAAAAGTTAGTGACCGGGCCTATAATGAGAGAAATCGGAGGTTGGACCAGGGCTAGAGTTGGGCGATTGGGCTGAAACTACACCGGCCACTTGGTTAGGACTGGAGAGAGGTTGTATGGGTAGTTCAGGTAGATCGGAGTTGAAATGAAAAAGTTTTGGCTACTGGCATGTCAAAAAGTTAGTGACCGGGCCTATAATGAGAGAAATCAGAGGTTGGACCAGGGCTAGAGTTGGGCGATTGGGCTGAAACTACACCGGCCACTTGGTTAGGACTGGAGAGAGGTTGTATGGGTAGTTCAGGTAGATCGGAGTTGAAATGAAAAAGTTTTGGCTACTGGCATGTCAAAAAGTTAGTGACCGGGCCTATAATGAGAGAAATCAGAGGTTGGACCAGGGCTAGAGTTGGGCGATTGGGCTGAAACTACACCGGCCACTTGGTTAGGACTGGAGAGAGGTTGTATGGGTAGTTCAGGTAGATCGGAGTTGAAATGAAGAAGTTTTGGCTACTGGCATGTCAAAAAGTTAGTGACCGGGCCTATAATGAGAGAAATCTGAGGTTGGACCAGGGCTAGAGTTGGGCGATTGGGCTGAAACTACACCGGCCACTTGGTTGGGAGTGGAGAGAAGTTGTATGGTTAGTTCAGGTAGATCGGAGTTGAAATGAAAAAGTTTTGGCTACTGGCATGTCAAAAAGTTAGTGACCGGGCCTATAATGAGAGAAATCAGAGGTTGGACCAGGGCTAGAGTTGGGCGATTGGGCTGAAACTACACCGGCCACTTGGTTTGGAGTGGAGAGAGGTTGTATGGGTAGTTCAGGTAGATCGGAGTTGAAATGAAGAAGTTTTGGCTACTGGCATGTCAAAAAGTTAGTGACCGGGCCTATTATGAGAGAAATCTGAGGTTGGACCAGGGCTAGAGTTGGGCGATTGGGCTGAAACTACACCGGCCACTTGGTTGGGAGTGGAGAGAGGTTGTATGGTTAGTTCAGGTAGATCGGAGTTGAAATGAAAAAGTTTTGGCTACTGGCATGTCAAAAAGTTAGTGACCGGGCCTATAATGAGAGAAATCAGAGGTTGGACCAGGGCTAGAGTTGGGCGATTGGGCTGAAACTACACCGGCCACTTGGTTAGGACTGGAGAGAGGTTGTATGGGTAGTTCAGGTAGATCGGAGTTGAAATGAAGAAGTTTCGGCTACTGGCATGTCAAAAAGTTAGTGACCGGGCCTATAAATGCGGATTAAAGAAGAGTTAAAGAAAGAATATCGCTGTGAAACTGTGCAGGCGTGTAGAACATCTAACATTCTCCAGTGTCTGAAAAGAACTAAGTGAAATATAGAAAAATAAAGAAGTTATGGCAACTGGCAGTTTTTCGAATTTGGCTACTTGCACATTTTACAGTTAACCACTTTTAATGTTTCAGTGTTATTTTTAGATGAATCCTATGCTCTATTGAATTTCTCTACTCAGAAACACGCTTTTTCTTTACTTTTCAACAGTTGTAAACATATTTAGGTCTGTAAACCAATCAGAAAAGAGTTTTTCAATCCGTCGCAAGTATATAATTTTTGCATGCATCCGCTTGCTCTTGAAATTTCACCGAGCTAAATTCCGTGGTTTTTTGATAAGTACAAGGTGGAATGTGTGATTTGTGAAGACTTTTTATGGTGTATTAGTATCTTGCATCTTCATTATGCCACTGTGGCTACTGCGTCTGGATTTACGATGTTTTAACGAAGTTATGGCTACCGGCATCGTTGCTTCTTGCCCTTTTTTTCACTTATGTAGGAATTGTCAATAATTGTCTGTATATTTTGAAATTTTAATCCTACGAGTATTTAGAACATCTAGAATTATCCGTTTTCTGAAAAAATCTTTGAAAAATATTGAAATCCAAAAAAGTTATGGCAACTGGCAGTTTTTCGAATTTTGGCTACTGGCACATTTTACAGTTAACCCTTTTATTTTAAAGCGAGGATTTGCTAATACGATTGAGCGGAAGATATCTGAGAAGGATTTCATTTCTAGGTATCGCCCAGATATCAATGTTTATTTAGTATGAGAAGTAGGACCTCTGAGTTATTTGTGTTTGAATTTTGTACTATGTTAGTTGTTTGTAAGATAATTTGCCCACTGTCAGTTTGATTTCATACCCTTGAGAAAGAGACATTCGAAAATTTGGGAGTATTATATGATTTATTGACCTAAGACGTCTATTTTTTTTCATTACATCTACCTCAAATTTAAATATTGTGAGAATTGTATGGCTAAACATCTGGCTTAAGAAATAAAACATATATATCTGATTTCAAAAGAGCGATCTCAAAATTAATACACTTAAAAGTATTTGGAATGCATGGGCCTGCGCTATTATACATGTATCTATCCTCGAATATTTACCGAACGCACAGCTCAAGTGAGAAAGTATATTCTTGATACAGAGAATTTGCCGTTACTAGCCGAAAAATAAATTTTACTTATTATGCTCATGTCAATTTAAAAAAACATTTGCTTTGTAACATAATGAACAAGAGATTAGCCCCTGATGCACACCTGACATTTTGACTGACAGTCCAGGTGTTATATATCTAGGAGTCCATGCCTTTAGAATATTAGACCTTCTTCTCTTCCAAGCCCTATCTCAGGACAAAGTTGAGACTCGTACCATATAATGTAAGTTTTATTGTATTGGATTTTGTTGAAGATAAGATTTATCAGGAAATTGCGAAGTTGGTAATGCTAACCCAATGAATGTGCTTAAAATGTTTCTCATTTGTTAGAATCAATTTAGCTTCCTGAAGCCGAACTATTTTTTAATATATCGTACTGTCATTTTCATTTGTTTGTCTTCCAGAATCCCTACACCGTCGATAAGTCGATGAGAACGTCGAGAAAGCAGAGGTGAAAAATCCCATTTACTTTACGCGAATGACCTGAACTGTGGAAGAAAGAACAGGGGGCGCCTGTGGTAATTCCTCTGCTGTATGAGGCATACTATAATAAATATTGAAGTGAAGTACAGTTGTTCTCGTTGTTCCGCTCTTGTTTCATGGGTGATCAGAAAGTGAGGAAGAGGTGGAAGGAGAAGTAAGAGGTTCCATAGTGATATCAAACTTATGATATTCTTTTTGCTATAATACAGAAAGGGCATGACGAATTAACCAGCAGTATATAAAACAAAATTTTGATCGGTGTCGGATGAGCGTTGGCGTGTATTGGGCGCGTATTGGGTGAGTGTTGGCAACTCATGTTGGGCCGATACAAATGCGCTGGGCCACTTTGCTTATCAGGCCAACATCAGATGGATGATAATGGGCCGACAGAATTTTTTCCACTGGGGTGTTTCAAATTTCAACTAAAATGAAATGATGAATTTCCTTTGAACGCCTATAAAAGGTATTTATTTCATTTAAATCATAGATTTAGCTCTGAGCATAAAAAAGTTTGTAGAATTAAGGAGAGTATTATCGAGAAATGAGCGAGCGAGCGGCATTTTTTCATGATTTTGAGCGGTAAGCGAGCGAAAGGATTCTTTTGAGGAAATGAGCGGTGAGCGAGCGACAGGGCGATTATGAGCAAATGAGCGATGAGCGAGCGAAAGAGGAATTTCGATCCGCTCAAAAACACTGGTAGGGATATATAGGTAGTGTCGACTCAAAAAGTATCTGTATACAGTGGAAATTTTTATATGAAAAGATTCAGTTTTTTGCGGAGATAACGTTCCCGTGGTTTTGAAAAAAGTAAAAATTTGCTGATTTATATACTACCGAGATGACTCTCTTGTACAGGTAGTATGAAGCAAGTTGGATATCAAAAGGAATGAATTTTTGCTAATAACCATCCTAACTAAGCGGAAATCAAGGTTTGATCAAGGTGATTACCAAGGGAAGTTCATGATCCGTATAATGGAAGTCTTCATGAAAAAGTCGCGATATTATTCGTTCTTTCGTGGATGAAATTTCAAGTTATTCATTCAATTTTCACCGGCATGATTTCACTAAATTCATGTTTCATTTCTAGAATCTGAATGGTGATGTGGACCAATTTACATCTTACAAAGTTAATTGAAGTCATTGTCTTTGATTTTGGGATTTTGCTCTGCCAGTGGCAGGTTGTCTGTGATATGATCACGCTTAAGATAATACTCTTGAGGTCGAGCATGAAAGTAATAAAGGAACCCATCGAATTTCTATAGCAAACATTAAATCTCCAAGGCTATCTTGAGAATCTGTGAAATACCTTCATTCTTTCTGCATTATAATCATGACCACTCAATTCATGGATGCGGACTCGGAGTCCTATCAAATGATAGAACTCCGAACTGGCCGGCCTATAAGTAGACCCGAAATATAATACAAACAAATTATTTATCCTTTTGTGCATAGGTGTTACTGTCTTGATGTCAAATTTCTCCGACAAACAAAAGTACAGAGACAGCAGTGCATGCAAAGCTTGTAATAGTTGAGGGAATCAACCGTGATAGTGAAAAAGGATTGTCTTTTCACTGAGTGATTTAGTAGAAAAGGCTTCATAGCCTCGATCACACCTGCGCGACAAAGGTCACATCAAAGACAAAAATGAAATACTGGTTTGTTTGAGAACATTGCCTCTTACCCTTACATCAATTGCGTATGTGCTGGCTCCTCCATAGCCCATATCAAAATCGAAAGTGTACTCATATTTTTTGGAGAAGGATGGAGATTTTCCTTCCTGGTAGAGACTGGAGAAAAACCGTGTAAAGCGCACATTAAGAAGATGGAAGCGCCCGAGTCGTATGCATATATTTGAAAGCGACATGATAAACTTTCATCGAAAATGATTGATATTTGATAAAACAATGATCACTAAATACAAATAGTTTCAGGTAAGCTTATAGTGATTAATTATTGGTTAGCAGTCAATTTTTCAAAAACTAGGCTTTATATACTTGCCACCCGGAGTCGGAGTCCTATCAAACCCCGAAGTCGGAGTCCGAGTCCTATCAAAATGATAGGACTCCGCATCCATGACTCAATTCCGTTGTAATTTCTGCAGAACTTCAAAAATTTGCATATCTCACATTTGGTGACAATACCACCTGTATCTCCCACATTGGCGATTAACTAAATGCTGAGTTGTTACTCTACCTCACTATACCTACTCTGTGAATTGGATACACAAATACTTACTCATAGTCATCGGAATACTTACTATACGGTAGGTCATTTTTCTTCATGTTCAAAAGCTTGAGCAAAGGAACCGTCAATTTAGCATTCCAATCAATTTCTTCTGACAATAGGAAGGGTGGTCCATTCAATCAATACTTTTTGAGAATCATCAGTGCTTTCTGAAGGCTTTTGACTCTTTAATCAGCTAACTGTGCATTTTGCTATTTTGTTGATCAGTGAAATCACATATTTCAGGAAAGATATTTCTGACGACGGTTGGTTCAGATGGTAGAATTTGTCTGGTATATCATCTCCATCGAGGATGCGCAGTCACAAACAAGTCACCAAGTCCTTTAAAGGAAAAATATTGGTACATAGTCTTGCTCAAATCCTCATTTGTGAACTGAAAACATTTTCTAATAATTATTTTTTACTACAATCCACTCTTAAATGTTGGTTTCTATTAAACCATGTGATATTCATGCAGGATACAATGACAGAAAACTGCAGTAAGTCAAGCTGAAGCTGTAGTTTATTCGTCGAAACCCATCGCTTACGTATAATTTGCTTTGTTCCAATGAGAAGTGTGCATCTTATATTTAATTAGAGCTTTGCAAATAGCCTAATGCCATTTTCTATCTCCTCTAGATCGACGTTCCGGGAAAGAATTGTCCATGAATGTCTTGGAAGTTTTGAGTCAACTACAAGATTTGCATGCTGAATTTGCTTTCTTTCTCATGCGATTGCGTCGATTTGTACTAGTTCAACTGCTACAAGTATCCACTGAGGAATTGGAAGTGTACATCTACACTATTTCAAATAGGAAAGAGCAATACATAATGCTGGCGAACTAAATTTGAATCTCCCATGAAATTATGAGACCTCCATTGTGTAGAGTTAAGTGCTCTGTCCTGAAAAAATGACCGTCTAACGGCAACTTGAAATCGAAATGTGGTCAGTGGGTTTGAGAGGGTTAATAAAAGCAAGTTCATCCATCTGCTCTAAATTTTCGATTACGTCTGTAGAAGCAACTTTGTATAGATTAATGACTGTCATTGACTATAGAATTTCTCCATGAGGTTGCTATTTTCTAATTTCCAGTTTTTTTCATAAAATAAGTTTGAAGCGCAATTTGCAAACGTTCTACAAGTAATGTTAGTAGTTGATCTATCCCTTTCATTTTGATCAGTTTTTGTCTTTCTGGGAACTGCGGCTGTAATACATCAAGTTTGAGGTACGTTGGGTATGGAGGGGATAATGTTGCAACTAGTAGCCATAGCGATTATTTGCAACCTCCTACTGATGTGTAATTTACCTCCAGTGACATTTGTCAGAAAACGTTCTGGTAGGTTGTAGCGCAGTACTATCATGCACAGATGAAGAGAGGATGATAATTATGCTCCTATGATAAAGGAACATAAAACTTCTGAGTATTGACTGCTGGTTCCACGGTTCCATATTTTAATAAGAAATTATTTAGCAAGTGCAAAAATTCAACTCCAGGATCCTGCTTCTTGACAGAGTCCGAATGCGACTTGTAGCAACCAAATCTGAGTATGTTTCCGATTCCAAATTAAGCAATTATGATTTACAAATAGTAGACAAAATCGTTGTATGGGGTTTACAGGGTGTCGAGTGACCTGCAAAATCTTGGAAATCATGCAACTGTGTCTGGAACACCTGTAAGACTCTTGATGGGGCAGGGGACATGTAAAATCCTTTACTATCATGATATGACAAATATACATGATCTGTTGCGATCGTGATATTTACATAGAAATGGAGGAAGACTCTGCTTGTGAAATGTTTCAGATCCATTGTTTTGTAAAACTTTTATTCTGTAGTACATAATAGACCGCCCTCTGATCGTCATTAAATGATCTTCCCCCTTGAAGTCATCGGAAATTTGCTAATAGAATTCAACTTCAGTACCCTCATGCATGTCACAAGAGATGTAATGAGCGTTTTCGATTAACAATTCTGTTTTCCAATGATCTTCGGAAATATATACGACTGTTGACTTTCTCAGGGACTTGGATTTGTTACTCTCTACTGTTGGGTCCTTGCTTGCTTGATTGATATTGTCAATTTTTTACTTTCGATGGAAGGATTTCGGTTATCTATTTAATTTATCTTCAGAAGGTTTGAGTCATGCGATAGCAGTTAACGTCAGAAAATCTCGATTCCAATGGCTTCTTGCAAGTTGGGTTATGAAGTTAACCGAATCATGACCATAGACAGCTATTAGCTAGTATTTACCATGTGACGTTCGACTGTTGATTTAGATCATGAAGATTTTACAATGGAACACATTCTAGCTTAAGGAGTTTATAGACTTGCTCAGCATTTCATCTGCATTAACCTACATTTGAATTGATATAATCGCTTTTAGGCCATAACATTAATTACAATGATTGATGTAGAATGATGCTTCGATTATATTATCCTATACTAGAATCGGTTATCGTTATGAGAGGAAACATAGTTAATATTTGTTGGTATTGTAAGTATTGTTGATAAGCACCAATGATAGGTATGACTGAAATGAACAGATGGACCATTGTTCAACTCATTTTCACCTGAACATTTTCGAACATGGTATTAAAAGTGACTAGTAAAAGTAACATTGAAGATCATTCGTGAAATAAAAGTCCTGAACATATCCTGGAATTTTGTATTAATCCTGGAAAATGTTTCGAAATTTTCTAACGGAAAAGCCGCGGATACCCTGCTTCCTAATCTTATGATGTTCAAAAGGCCTCCTGCATAATTCTTATATATGCAGCAGAGTAACCTTCAAAGTATGCGAATATATTTCTTTAGACTTCACCAAACTATCAAGTATGTTGACATTGCTGCTTCTGTCAATTCAACCCGAAGTGTAACTGAACATTCATTATTAAGTTTCCAATCCCGTGGCACCGGAATGGGGATCTTACACATGACTACAATTCTAAATAGGTCTAAAAGTCCTGTAAAGTCCTAGACATCATCAAAAGTCCTATAATGCCTTTCAGAATGTGAGATCTTTGCGTTGCCCTTCGTAAAATCTTGCAAATGATTTAAAAGTGCTTGAATTTATTCATCAATGTAATATGCATTGCATTTTCAAGTCGATGAAGCAAGTGAATATTCAAAGAAGTGTTGACTTATGTAATTTTGATGTGTGACATTTGTATGGTTGTCGAAATTGTCGCATGAAAATTGCTGAACCTACTTAGACATATGTCAGAATGTGACTGCAGTATATTTGCTTTTCTTATAGATACTTCATTTCAACACCGAATAAAGTAGAAGTTGCTTTAATTGGAACTTAGCATTGACCTTGATTATCAAATCTTCCGAGGTCCTTCAATTAATGGATTTTGCCGTGCGATCTGCGTAGAGAAACAGAAGCGACGCAATCTTGCCTGCCATAGAAATTTACAGAAAGTACAACTATTGCAGCGACACAGTAAGCCTTGTTAAGCTGGAATTGATATGTATCTGCATCTCTGACGTGGGATGCTCGCAAGCTATTAGGTCCTGTTGTAATGATCATGGACCCTCTTTAAGAGATGCTCCGACTGCCCGCAGTAAGGGTGGATGGTTTTCATAGACACCCTCCGTTTGTCAGATTGGCTAATTGCAGTCATGAGTTAGCACAGTCAGTCAGCCTTTTTCATCAGCTCAAGTTTTAGTGCCAATCTGATCAACTAACTATTCATCAGCATCTTAAGGCAGAATTAAAAGCCTAAAAGTGTCATATTGACCCAAAGTCATGTTCGTGATTCTCCTATATTTGTTCGAACTTGTCGGGATTTATGCCCAATCATGTATTATTTTAGCTACAGTAATTCTTTGTGCTACGATCATTTCTATAACTTCGGTTCCAGCATTGGTTTGGCATTTTTATACTGATATCTTAAGTTATCTTTGTCTGGAATACCTAGTTTTCAACTTAGCTGAGTTACGAAAGTGAAGATTTGGAAAAATTAGTTTTAACAACTTGAATTCTCTTTATTTTCAACTATGAAATCAATAAAATATGAATTTTGAAGCCAGAATTTTTCAGGAGGCTTCCTCGTGCCTGAAAATAATAGCATTTCATTTTCATCTTATTTAGCTGTTATACGTTCGCTATCGATGATAGCCAGTTCCATAGTTGTACATGACGTAGGATCTACGTCCGGCATGCACCGGATTTCAAATTCAGCGGGATCTTTGTACATGCATTCCTTTCTTGAGCCGATTGCAGCCGGTTTCCTTTCGAAATCCAGCAAAAATGCGGCCTGCATCTGAGTGCACGAAAAGTGATCACATTTTGGTATTCATTTTGCCACTCTTAGCCAGGGCTGCGGAAGAGATTGATTTTTATTCGCTTCCGCTCCAGTTATTGGATACCGGACATGGACTACACACCTCCCTATTTCGAGCTCCTTTTTCTTCACTTTCCACTTTTTTACGAGTTATAGGTTCTGACCTTAACACTTCGCAGTCTCCACGAACTTTCTGTCGCAAGTCCCAGCTAACTTGTATGCGTTTTTTGACTTGCCAAAAAGTCAAATATTTTTCAAATTTGCTGAAAATTTTGATCTTTGGGAAATCGTGAGATAAAAACGTCATATTTTCCTAACACGTGTGTAGTAAAAAGAACATACCTTTTTCCATCTATTTTGGTCGAAATTCCAAGCAATTTGGTCAATGATATCTAATGTCATGATTATTTCCAAGCAATTTGGTCACATAGCTTGATATTTCCTAGCAATTTGGGCAAAGTCTGATATCTCTCTTAACTATTCCAAGCAATTTGGTCCGAAGTTCAGCCATTTAGTCGCCAACTAAATGGAATTTCATAATATGTACTAATCATGAAAGCATGAATAAATTAGACAAATTTCTTTTTGCCGTGTGTTTAGTAGCTTGCATCATTTAAAAAATGGTATGTTGATTGATGATCAAATTACATTTGTTGAAAATTAAGTAAAGAGAAAATTAAGCTAAGTGCAGATATTAAGCTGCGTTCTTCATCGGAATTGCTAGTTTTCGTTATAAACAGTTTTCTTTGTAAATATACTTAAATTCATAGCTAGGCTATTCAAAAATTATCTTATATGTTTGTTACGCATGAAGTGCGTCATTATTGAACTACTATATCACAGAAAATATATCTACTTTCATAGTTAGATCCCTCCTATATTGGTAAATTGGAACGCCATAAAACTCCCTCATACTGCAACACATACATATTTAAACTTCAAGAAAATTTGAAAATCGCACAAAGTAAGTTTGATCAAAGATATCCTGTTCACTCAAACACTTAGGAAAATAGCTCAAAGTGTGGTTGTACCACTCCAAACATTTCTCCTGTGTTAATTTGGCAAGACAGGCTGTAATTTCTCGCCGCAGAATTGCCAAACGTCGAACCTGAAATGTCTCTCCTGCTTGAATCGCAGCATCTCTATCACCAATCTCCTGCTGGACAGTAGGATCAGACAGACGTCGCTTCACATGAGCTTTCAAGTATGACCCTGCATATTCCGCCGCATTCAAATATGGAGAAGAGCGAGGCAAATATGCAAGCTCATGACCGTCACTTTTCATCTGTGGTGCATCGCAATGGCATGAAGCATTGTCACACAGAAGATAAATTGACTGTTCCACCCAGGCATCGATCTCGGATAGCATGTCGGAGAAATTATCCTTGGTCAAGCCACCAACCACAAACATGTCATGCACAAGTCCCAGCTGTGGACTTACTGCGAGGCAAATGGTCAGGTTTCGACCTCGCTGACTTGATACAGTTCTTACAGCTCGTGATTCAACGGCTGCTCTCCCTTTGGTTCTACACGTGTAGACGTTAAATCCGAACTCATCGAGGAAAACAAGAGCTCGTGCTTGGATGCCAATCTCCATGACCCATACAGCATGGATCTTCCTTTCAGTCTTGTATTCAGGAAGATTCCATTGTACAGGAACAGATAGCAAGTCCTTTATTGATATTAATGAGGCATCGAGGGCTCTACTAATCGTCTGGATCGAGACGACTGGTCTTCCTGGGTCGTCAGTCAGCTAAGAGTCGAGTCCGCATCTCTTCTAGCGTTATTGTCGGGTTTCCTTCAATGCAGCTAACAAGCAGCTCTTTCATTTCTTCATCTATCTTCGTAGAATGGTCTCCACCCCTCGGTAACTGACTTATTCTTCCTGTATCGATGTAAGTCTTGATGATGATGTTGCATGCAGATTGACGTTTGATGTTCAGTATTTCTGCAACATTCTGCCTATCATTTGATTCTGTATATGCTTCAATTATTCTTCTTCTGCCTTCATCATATCGTCTTGAACTCATGATTGCAAGGAAATTCAAAATCTGAATTTGACTAGTTTACTAAGAATTCAAATAATTAAATTAGTGATATCGATAACTAGAACAAGAATTTGATCGAATTGTAAAATAATTCAGATTTTAACCTACTTTAGAATGCTATGTGACTAAATGGCTGAACTTCGGACCAAATTGCTTGGAATAGTTAAGAGAGATATCAGGCTTTGCCCAAATTGCTTGGAAATATCAAGCTATGTGACCAAATTGCTTGGAAATAATCATGACATTAGATATCATTGACCAAATTGCTTGGAATTTCGACCAAAATAGATGGAAAAAGGTATATTAAACGACCAAGAAAGTGTTTGAGAATGCTGCAATAAAATTGCCTCAAGACACACCAACCCGCATTGTGCAAAGTTGTCATTGATAAGATGATACTGAGGTTTTCTGATTTCGAATGCAAGTATTCTGAGACAATACACCTTCGTTTTCATCATAATGAGAAAATTAGAGGTAACTACATTTAGCAATGCAGGTGCCAATTTGTAATTAGGTGTAATATCATAAGCACTAAATATGACAACTATTTTAACTGATATCAAGACTTAAGGTCAAAACTCAGAAGTGCCTCGCCTCGCCCTGACACGCGAATTGCGTCAGTCATTAGTATCATGATACTTTCTGAAGCGGAAGCGATCGTCCGACATTCGCTTCCGATTTCACACCTCTGCTCTTAGCATCATGCACTCCGTAGAATTCGACCAGATTTGGATCCAATTTATCTTCATCTTATGACCACAGCCCGATATTCTTAGCGAATGCAATTTATTCTTGATTGACCCCTTTGTACAAGTTTATAATCGTCAATCTATTGTTATATAATCTCATGTTGATGAAGTTAGTGAACATAAGAAATGTGTCATGAAGTTGACAACATTAACATGACTAGTTCGTCATGTGACCCAATATTTCCAAATATAACATGCTTCGGCATTTACTAAAGTGTCTTAGCAAATGGATACATAGTCGCGTTTTAAGAAATGTAATCGATGCTTTCAAATCATGAAAATGTAGTACATGTACATTCGATTCAAGTTGCAAGTTGCTGCACAATTGATCAGTAAGTGAAGGATTAAAACTAATAGAGAATTTTAGCAGATAAGGAATCTGAGTGTAATAGTATGCTATATTACTTGCAATGAAGCATGTCAGTAGACCGATATGTATGGTTGTTAGTAATTCGGGTGGCTAAAAAGGAATGTTTTCGACTTTTTTTTAAGCTTCAACCCAAATTAATTGTGTTAGATTGATGCGATCAATATCAAGTGAATACACCAATTAACATTCATGTGAGCTGAAGGGAGAAATGAAAAACTGCTGGTAATTTCCGTGTGACAGAAATGACAACGTACAAGATATTAAAGCTATTTGTTTGAAGGTTTGTGTATTCCAGGACTTTTCCAGGATAATAAATTCCAGGAGTTTTTGCAGACTAGCGACTGATCCTCGGTAGTCGTTCATGAATGAAAAATAAGTTGGATAATATATATCGGAAGACTGTACTCTCACTCACTTTTCATAATCGTAATTCGATAAGTCAGTAACTGACTCAAGTTAACTTCAACTATTATGTCGTGCATCGTGTGGAAAATATAAGAATCGCGCGACGTATTGTCAATATTCGAATGAGCAATTGATGCCATAGCAGCATTTTTAATGTAACTTGCATTTATGAAATTTCAATTCTTGCGGAAGACGGGCTTGAAAGTTTAGTTCATTAATTTTTCTTATAATGTTGCAATTTCATGTGATTTGTTAAATAAGCCTATATAAGTGGCAATTATTCAAGAATAATTCCTCAAGCGCGCTTGATTTTATTGATCAGTCAATTGGAATAAATTACAAAATATCTCAAATGAGGGTTCGCTGAATTGATGTAATTTGCATCTATGATGGTTTGACGTCACTACTACTGAGGGATTGAACGGTGCTGAGATAGTGAGACAACCTTTATTCGGAACGTTGTGATCTTTTAGTGCGGATACCTTCCTGCTGACTTCCAATGACGCTTTCGGGACTCGGCTATTGGATCGTCCGGAAGATCTCTAGGCCAATCTCTTGACCACTGTGCCACGAAGACCTCTGTATGATTACATCAATGATAAAAAATATTTTAAATTATGTTAGAATGTTAATAGTAGCATCTGAAATTTCTTGCTATGGAAACTTACAAGTACTTCGTCTCCCAACGCAGCAGCTCGGTGTCAAGTTAAATTTTTAAATGCTTGTCAAAAGTTTGGCCATCTGTCGTCATAGCAAGTTCGCGTTTTCGTTGAACCATGTATTTGAATTTTCAGACACGGATTCCAAAGAAAATGATTCGACAAATATTATGGTTCAGTTTATCAGCGAGGGAGGTGAAGAGACCGGTGGCGAATTTCAGATGGGTATTTCCGCCTCGGTTAATGACTTGACGGTAGCATTGAAGTCTCTTTTGACAGAGGTGAGTAGTCGCAATGATGTACCCACTAAATTTTAGTAAATTGTTGAAAAATAAGCGGCAGGCAGATGTTACTGAAATATTCAAGTATCTTGATATTCTGAAATTTCAAAGGCGAGCTATAAATATTTCCTGGATTTTTCAGTAAGAACGAGAAAATAAATTAACGTTGTTTATACTCGGAAGCACATTAGGCACAGAGCCTTCTATGTGGCCGAGTTGATATTTATCCCACTCTCGCTCTTTTTGTGCTGACTGTTTTCAGCAAGAATGCAGAGTGTACCTATGTTAAGTCTTGGGTTTGACCCAACCAAGATTTGAACCGCGGCCTCCCGGGCGCAGAGCGAACACCATCACAAGGTCACGGCGCCGGTAAAGTTTGCCCGACCTTGCTTATTTGCTATTTATACTTGGATTAGAAGTTTACCTCAGGAGAATTTATCAGAAACCTCTACCTCGACCTATCAAATCTGATTGATCTGATTTTCTTCATTGTCTTCCATTGCAATTTTCCTATGTGGCTAAGCTACGCTTCAGAATTAATGGCTACATACTTCAATCAACGTCTTAAAATATTGTATCAACGAGAGACTTAAACTGGACTGCCACTGTCATTCATCAAACTACAATACGTTTCGCTACCTGATAAGGAGATGGTCCTGGAAAAAGCACTGGTGATTTCATACTGCCCTAGCATAAAAGTTTCTTCAGGAGGACCCATCTGTCAACTCACCCCATACGCCATGTCATACCAGTCTCCTCTACTGATAATTTTATTGTCTCATGCAAACTCGCACAACGGAAGTGAAATCAATCGCAAAGTGAATACAATTATAAAACTTACAGGGTTTTCGAGGACTGCGGTCATAATGCATTTGGTTATTGCTCTATCTAATCGAGTTCATTTGATCTCAAAGCCTTGGTATTAAATACATGCAGGCTACATGGGGTTATGTTTGATAAACATCAAGCGTGAAATATTCTTTATTAAGTGTGAAAATTTAATTTAAAATCGTTTGAAATTTAGACTTATCGTCAGATTATAGCTCAACTATGCTTTGAAAATAGTGGATTGGAAGAGTAAATTCTTTCGTAATAGAACTGAACAGAAATTAAAAAACATAGATTGATGCAACATTTGACCATGATATTCAGAATGTTCACTTCAACATTTGAAATTTCTCCTTTAGCATGAGAACCGCTGATCAAGTTATTGTTGTACGACTGAATCAATTGCTACCTTTCTCCAACATTTGTAGATGATAATTATTAGATTTTTCATCAGTACTTGATTTGTAAATGGATATAACATGAATGGGTTGGATATCATTACTTCTCTCATGGTGCACACAACCGAAGGTTTCGCGTCGCCTTCATTCTCGCACTAAAAAAGTGAAATCGACTTAAGTGAAAAATTTCGATTTTCCATGTTTGATGCATATGATCTCATTGTTCTATGTTTCGAATACTGAATGTAGCATACATGTATACACAAATCAAAAGTTATCAAGACAACAAAGATCCTTCTTTTCAATAACAATTTATAAATGAATTATGTTTGTCAATCTGAAAACATGCTAATATCAAAATCGAATGTACTCAGAAGTCTTTAGGCAGTCTTTTGGACATCGCGACATCATGAATGGCAATCGGCATTCCCCATCCTTTGGTTAAGGCGTTTTCCTGCATGTAGCTGCAGCAACCAGCGCCTATTAAACAACATATTGTTTTGCCACCTTCATAAAAAACATGCGAAAAAGCATTCATGTGCACATTTCCATTCATACTGAATATGGATATATGACTAACATTTTATATTTCAAGTAAATTATCTAAAGCTGCAAGCAAAACAATTTCACTATGCTCATGATAGCCGTTCTGAATTACTTCTTCAGTCACCCAAAATATTAATTTTTGTGCTGGTAAGTTTTCAAACATTTGAAATTGTCATTATTTATATGTGCTCGAATAAATAGGGTATTACGGCTTTTATTGATTGGCGTTTTCCTTAGTATTCACCATTGCATTTGAAATATATGAAATAAGTCAAATTTTTGAAATATGCATTTTTACAAATGAGTGTAATTTTTCAATAACAGTGCATTAAATATTTGCATAGTATTACTCTATTGCGTTGTTGCTCATGTTCAGCATGCTTGAGTTCGATTTTTAAAGAATAATCCTATTGCATAACCTAAAATACACTTTTTTCGCTGTTAGTTATTCACAACCAATTATATTTTGCCATGGAATTGTTAATTCCTTTTTGTTATTCCTTTTTCCTTTGTGTTTTCCAATATATACAAACATCAATCGCGGATAAAAAAAAAGTCTCGAATGTATATATAGGTAGATGCACTTATTATAGAACTCAAAATGACGAGATACGTAAATCAGTAATTGACTTTCTTCTTATATCGGAATCAATGGTAAATAATCTTAATTCCTTTCAAATAATGGAACCGGTTCCATATACGGATCACTCTCCAATGATAATAGAATTAAAAATAAAATTGATATCAGAATTTGAGAAACAAAATCATCAACCTGATCAGGATTGCCATCATACCAAAGTAATCAAACCTCATAAATGGAAAAGCGATATGAAAAATAGCTTTAACCATAAAAAGTTTATTGAAAGATGTAAAGGTCTAAACAAACAAATTTTGAAAAACGATCTTTCGGTTGAAAATATCTATAATGAACTAAGCAACATTAATTCGATTTGCATAAAAAATGTCAAAAAGCCAACTCGAAAAGTTGTTCTTTCAAATGAAACACGGAAATTTAGAAAATGTTATAGGAAGAATGTTTCTCAATGGAAAAAATTAAAATTTATGTAGACTAATGGAAAGTAAAAGAATCTTAAATAGAAAAGTGAAAGCGGATGCAAGGCCAAGTAAATGCTGATAATCTGAATAATGACAGAATTGACATCGTTCTTGATGAAAAATTGACAGTGAATTTGGAATATGTCCTATGGATGCTCATTTCTCGAAGGCAGCTATGTGTTATTGGATAAAAATAATTACGAGAAATGAAAGAAGTTTGATATATGACTTCAGGTCATGATAGTAAATATTTGAGAATTGCAAAAAATCGAGTAATTATTTAGAATTATGTGGTTTTGAGAATACTATGAAATCATATCTGAATTTTGATATTGAATACAATGACATCAATATATTATTAAAATTTCGAACAAAAAATCATAAATTAGATTTCGTATTATGTGAGCTATGTGATAATTCGAAAGTGGAGACTCTGTATCATTTCATGATAGAATGCTCACTATATCAAAATTTACGACAAGAAACAGCGCCTTTGTTATGCAACTGTAGCAATACAACAGAATTCAATAAATTGATGAATATTTTAACTCCAAAACTGGTAAAATCCATCGCGAGGTTTCTCAAAAAAGCAAACGACTTGCGAACGATAACTAAGGAAATCACTAATCAATAAATATGAAATCTGGAAATTTATTTTCGTCAATTCTCCTCTCCTTCCTGTTCAGAATATATTTTAACAACACCGACCGCACGCTGTTTTCTGCCATCAAACTATGTTTTTTATGTATGTGAGCACACATGCTCCTGTTTTCCAATGTTCTTGGAAATAAACATTTTTGACTTTTGACTTTTGCTTATAAACAGCATACAGATGTTCGTTTTCTCAAAATTGATCCTTCAGTATTTGCATTTCACCACTTTCATATAATTTTTGCGTTCTTTGTTATTTATAGTAAATTCTAGCTTGTCACGCATTCCGATTGAAAATCGACTAATAACTTCATCAAATTGGCAAGGTTTCAAATATTTTCGAGCAACCCTCGTAAATTCAAAGACAACAGTGAATCAAGCCAAAAACTCACAGAATCCTTCGACAAAATCACTAAATCATATAAAAAGTAATAGAAAAACTTTTCACAACAGAAAATTTGAACAATCTTATTGTAAAATAATAACATCATCGTAATTGAAAAAAGTTAAAATTTTCAACCGATCGATGTAGGCCCACATGCAAGCTCAAAGCAGCTGAAAAACTCCGAGGGATGCAGAATATTTCCCGAGGCATTTCTTTAATACACGAGTAGTTCAGTGCTCCGAGTACAGCCCGAACTCGGGCTTCGCCCGAGCTTGGCCCGAATGCCCGAATTAAAGAGCGCCCGCCCGAAATTCTTGAACGAGAATGCCCGAAATTTTTAGTGGCCCATTCTGTAAAAAATACTTATTTTACAATACAATCAACATTAAAAATCAATTCCATGCATGTTCGGTGCAAATGAAACAATTCGATCTTCCTATTTGTAAATATAATTGTGATTTACATAGATTTCTCATTAAAAGTATTGTTCGTTAAACAATTTATGTAATCGTTTTTTGAAATTCTCAAACCCTACCCGGGGTAATCGCTTTATAACATTTGCATATATAATCACTTTTCGAACATTTTTGACCCCCCTCAATCAAGACAGATCAGGTCGAGAGCAAGTGTTACAGAACAGACGTTACGGATACAACAATATGGGTCAACAACAGAGACATAATCATCGCAGAAGAGGCAAGGAGACAGATCAACGACATGACGCCAGGCAATCAGATCCAAGCTTTCTCGACCATCAAGAAATTCTACATGGAGGTGGCATTGCGATTAAAGCAATACTTACCATTCGAGAATAAGTTATTGCGATATTGTTCAGCTGTGTGTCCAACTCAGCAGAAGTCCAAAAAGTTGGAAAAGAAACTGGTTTTCTTGAGCAAGCAACTACCCTCAGTTGTTCCCTCAGATGATGTGGCTAGATTACGATTAGAAGTTCGTGTACACCAGACATTCATCCAGCGGTGACAGCTCAGATGTTACGTCTTACTGGACGGCGATTATGAAAACCGGCAAGTTTCCAGTGCTCACCAAACTTGTGCGCGCTCTTCTTGTGCTGCCCCACGGCAACTCTGACGTTGAGAGGGTTTTCAGCAATCTGGCAGATGTTGTTCAGAAAAAACGACAAAGCTTGAGCGCTGAAACCATATCGGCTTTGGTAGTCTCGAGATCCTGTCTCCTGGTGAAAGGCTGGACGCCATCAACAATGCCCGTGACCAATGATTTGATTCAGCTTGCTGAATTGGCCTATTCCAAGGCCAAAGCCAAGGCGGAAGAAAAGAAGAAAAAGAAACGAAACGTATGAAAAAGAATTGGTCGAGGAAATAGAAAAAGACAAGAAGAAATGCAAGAACTTGGCAAATTTGGATGAAGAAGAAATGTCTGTCGAAAAGGAGTTGGATGCGAAACTCAAAGAGAGGCAACGCACTCAGCAGCTGATCGCGGAATTGACAGCGTCGGCGTCCAAAGTTGATGCCGAATTCGACGAACTACAGAAACAGAAAACTTCCATTTTTAGGAAGCGAAGCATTGAAAACGATAAAATCGTTCAAAGCGTCTTAAAACGATTCGTTGCGGAACACCCGACGACGAGCAAACAGTGATTGATTTTTGGTGTTGTGACTCAGACTGTCGATCGACGTTTCTGTTTCTTTCAGGGTTGTTATCCCATGAACGTATTTGCGATTTTATTCCAATATGTAATTCATAAGCTGATACAGTGATAAATGCTTTTCACATTTCCGTCAAACCTTTTTAAGTAATATAAAGCGCATAACGCTACATGTACAGCATACGTATATGCTAACGGTTGTGTTATGATTTCGTTGGGAACTTAAGTTGAGAAGTATGAGTAGCTTTAATATCACAGCTCAATCATGGCTAATGAATAATCAGTGAACAAGAATGGCCAAGGTTCATAAAGTATTGTGTCATCTGATTTGTTGTAATCTGTAAGTGATTTAATACCATTGCTTCAATAATGTATAAACCGGTTTGGAATTACTTTAAACTATCACATAACTATCAGAACTTATCAGATGTTTATTTCCAAATGTTTGGAAGAACATTATTGACGTCAATGTTTTTGAGATGTGAAAACTTGCCATTCGCCATAATAAGTTATTAGTTCTTATTTATTTGAACGCTGTGGTATAATGTATGTCCACTTTTTCAATTCCTATAGGATTGTTCAATCACAAGCACATAATCGCATAGGGGGGGGGGGGTTTAAAATGTTGAAAAACGTTGTTTAAAAAAAGCGAAGCGATTACGAGTAAAGGGTGAGAAAGTCAAAACGAAACGTAATTTTTTGAACGACCCCCTTAAACCGACCCTTGATAAGTACTATAGTAACGTAGACCTATAAACGGTTACGTTTTACTCAAAACTTATTAGGCATTGTGACGATCACATGATAAACCCGTGAAACTCATTTACTTCAAAAATTTCCGAAAGCCCGAAATTTCATGTCAGGCCCGAAATTCCGTGAATTTTAGCGCTAGGAGCACTGGCGTAGTTACCGATCTGGGGCGGGCGAATGGAAGCCGCTGTCTTGACAGCAGACGTTAAGCTTACAGTTGTAGTTACAACTCCTCTGCGTTACAGTTGTAAAAAAATGAGCGAACAGAAGCAGTTATCAATAGCTGTGATGATGTGAGTCATAAAATGTAGGTCACAGCCCATCCGCCAGTCATTACTCTGTCATTTCACAGCGCAAACGACAACCATGAGCAAGCAGACAGCTACTAAACAGCGATCTCCAGACTTTACTGACGTTGAAATCAATATTTTAATTCAAACTATGGTGAAATATGCTTATCTTCGAAGCATAACAATGATGTCACTCAGCAGAAGAAGAACAGCATATACAAAAATCTTCTCGAAGAGATCAACGCGAATGGAGGATTCAATCGAACCCTTCAATCAATTAAGAACAAGTGGCAGAACATTTGTCGATCAGTGAGGTCGATAGTATCGAAGTTCGAAAGAGAAAAAGCCAAGGAGCGAAATACGACAGGCGGCGGGGTACCGAAGATTGACGTGACCGCTGATCCGACAGCGATCTTAACGGAAAACGAGGCGGAGGTTTTTAAAATTCTCCCTCCGGAAAGTATTTCAGGTAATTCATTTTCTTTTTTGTTGTTCTTACCCATGCTTATGCTGCAACAAAACACGAATTTTACATATTTAATGTAATTCCTTTCATAATATGGTTCAAAGGCCTTAGTATTGCTTAACAATTAGTTGAAATTTGTCTCTTTTCCTTGATGCAGTAGTCAATATTCCTTCATCACAAGATTGAACATCAACAACATTCAACATTTTCAACATTCAACATCATTCAACATTTTCAAATGCTTAGTTTCATATCTGGTTGCAATGGATCACCTGGTTGACAATTATAAATAGTATCTTTTAGAAAATTACTAGAAGCTTTTACCCTTGGCGAAAGCAATTGATAGTCTCTCCATGTAATGTTAAGGAAAGACAATAGAATTTATTTCTCATAGTATTTGTATCCTATAGATCCTTAAGAATGATTACATTTTTGGTTAGTAATGTTAGAAACAATTCAATATCTTTGTTTATTTTCAGGGATACAAGGGGCAGTGAGCAGCGGTCGCCCAGTCGAGCAGCCAAAACCATCAAAGGGCTACTTGGCTAGTTTGATGGAGAGTTCCGATGACGACGAGGACGACTCGACTGTAACTGATGAGAACTCGGCCACTGTTTTATTCGACACCGAGCAGGAATCACAGACGACATGTATGGTGAGCCCGGAGATTCCTCCTCAATTGCGAGTCGGAAGGTCTCTATCTAGACCTAGGTGGACTCCTTCAAAGCGAAGGATGTTGTCCGATGATTATTACCGTCAGATGGAGGAGATAGAGAAGAAGAAGCTTAAGAGGGACGACGAGCTTCACGCGGTGAAAATGGAGTACTATAAAGTGAAAACTGCTTATTTCAGGAATCTGACAAACAGTGACTGAATTGTTGCTTAGCACTTAACTGTTTACTTATAATTGTATATTTCTACTTTTAACGATAGTGTTAGATGTTATAATTCATTAACAATTTGTATACACTTGCATTTTTTCCCATGTTATACTAGTTCGGTGTCTTACGGGTCTTATATAAATTGGTCGGGGAGTTATGTATCTTTTGGGCAATAATGATATTGAATTTAGGAAAGGGGTGAACCAGTGAATAGCAATAAACTTACTAGTTAATCAATCACATAAGTTCTTATAGTCAGTAACTATTTCCAAGATTATTTTGCTGTCGTATTTATTTCGAGATACTGGTATCTATTATTCAATGTTATAATTTCAATGAGTAGCATGTTTATTATATTGTTGAGATATGATAAATAAAATATGATAGTTCCGTTATTTTGTTATTCTTATCTGATTAGTCTACGACTTCACTAAGTGTTTAGTTTAAGAGTATCATATCTATTCTTGAATTCCATATGAATATTTTCATACTTGGCGTAAGTAAAAAACAAAGTTTTCATAATATCTGTGTATATCAAAGCGCAAACTTTCAACGACTGGATGAAAAATATCTGTCGACAATTTGTGCCCGCATTTCTTGTCCGCCTTGACTATTTTCCTGATTCATTTCATAATTTGATTCAATTTCTGACCCGATATCTTCATCAAAATCTACCGTTGTAGGTAAATTTCGCTGAATTGCGATATTATGAAGAACTGCACATGCAATGATGATGCAAGAAGTTTTTTGTGGAGTAAACATTGATTTCTTGGAGAGACATCGAAATCTTGATTTCAGCATTCCATTACAGCGTTCAATTATACTTCTGCCTTTTTTATGCGAATAATTGAAATGAGTCTCGCCTAGAGTCTGTGATGTCTTGTATGGTTTCATTAACCATGGAAGTAAAGGATAGGCAGAGTCTCCTAACAAAAATCCATCCAATGTTGCATCCTCAAATCGTTCCCATACCGAACTGCTTCGAAGAATAAATGCATCATGTGAGCTTCCAGCCCAAGCTGGTGATATATCATAGATTTTCATGTCCGGTCCACAAACGATTTGACAGTTAATTGAGTGATAACCTTTTCTATTAACGTATGTGAATTCATTGACAGTTGGCGCTATTATTGGTATATGGCAACCATCGATAGCACCTATAGTACAAGGCATTCCACAGTACTGATAAAATGACATTTTAATATCACGACGATTACGAGGCCATTCAATAAATCTATCGTTAATTCTATAAAATGCTTCCGAAACTGAATGAATCGTCTTACTTGCAGCTCGATCACACATTCCATGCATGTCCCCAATAGTAGAAAGAAAACCACCATGACAATAATATCTTAGAGCTGTACACACTTGAAGTTCTGTAGGAAGACTGTTTGATCGTCGCGTCGGTCGTTGCAGAAATGGGCGAAGTTCTTCACAAATGTCGACTACAACATTCTTAGGAAACCGATATCGTTCATAGAATTCACAGTCACTAAATTCATGCATAGGATTTCTCCTACAAAATGTTTTTCTGGGCCTGCGATGGAACTGCGATGGAAAGTTGCTGTCCAGAGATCTGATTTTTCCTTTATGTGAAGGAATTCTTTCAGCGCCCTCATTTTCCTACTAATCCTTTTCAAATGGTAAAACTATCGGTTTAAGGAGCGTCCATTCTCAAAATTACCCTTATGAATAACTTAATCTACCTCAAAAATGCCCTCATCAGTCCCACAAGATCAAAGCTCTCTACTGAAGATACAAGGCGGACTTCTGAAGGTCAAAGGCAGGTTACTAAGATCCTAAGCGCACTACTGAAGATCCAATTCTGAGTAGTGACGATCCAAGGCGGACTGCTGAAGATCCAAGGCGGAATACTGAAGATCTAAAGCGGAATGCTGAAGATCCAAGGTGGACTACTGAAAATCCAAGGCGACTACTGAAAATCCAAGGCGACTGACTACTGAAGACATTCTTGTCGATCTTTACTCATCACGTGCCTATGCCATCTGTTGCGTAGTAAGAACTCAGCAATGTAGTGTTAAGCAATGTTATTACTGAGATAGCATGTAGCATGTATAGTGTACAGCATGTAGACGACCGGCTCCGGTCACGTACTGAAAGTGTCTGAAAGAGTCACACATGCACAAGTTCGTAATAATCACTCGAATTGTCATCACTAGCAGTCAGCAGATTACATGGCCAGATGTTCGTAACGCAAGGCTTAATGGAAAAGTGCAATAGCAAACAATAACATAGCTATCGACAACGCAACATCTCTCCCCTTCTCAAAAAAAAACAAACAATCAAACCCAAGGATACAACAACACAGCCTCAACTTCGATCCCTACTCCTTAATGGCCGAAGATTATACGAATGAGCAGTCCTTCGCGGACTGAGTTCATACTTGTTATCCCCATCACACTCTCCCCGTGGTAAAGCTGTGGGAATCCCTGAAGCCAAATAATCATAGGCTGCCAGCCCTGCCTCACAATCATGCAAATGTCTGCTAACCCGTTTCATGTTGAATTGATTATGAGTAGACTTAAGCCCCGAGCTGAACCTTATCCTATACGTCGTAGGACTGATGACCCTGATAACCGTTCCTTGGTGACAAAACATTACCTTTTCCTCTCCGTACCAGCACTTTCGTCCCAACGCTGTAATTGCGAACGATTCCCCTCTTTGAATTGTAGTATTTATCAATATTTTTTTGCAGGTACCGTCACGCAACGAGGCAACTTGTGTGGTCCCACGCAGCTGAGCTTTGTCCGCATACTTCGTCCAGTTAGCATGAAGAAAGGTGTTTGCCCAGTTACTTCGTTAGGCGTTGCTCGAATATCGAAGAGCAGTCTATATAGACAGGCTTGTAGATTTCGTCTCGGAAATTCTGATTTCATCTTTGCTAGCCTCTTCTTGATGGTCGAATGCAATCTTTCGACAGTTGAGCTGCCTTGAGGGTAGTAAACTGAAGCCTTCACCGGTTGTACCGAATGTCTTTCCAAAAATTGCAGGAATTCACTAGAGTTAAAGATAGCTGCATTATCAGAAACTAATGACTGAGGTAAACCCCATCGAGAAAATACATCACACAACTTTTCAATAACTGAAGACGCAGATCCACTTTGAATAATATAAATCTCTGGATATCGAGAATGTAAGTCGATTATAGTCAACAGTGTTTGACCGTCGAGTTCATGGGATGGTCCGGTCAAGTCTATGGCTACTTTTGACCAAGGAATCTGCTCTTGAGACGCAACATTCTTCATAGGCGCCCTATCACTGATAGTTGAATGCATCAAACAAAATTGACAGTTCCGGCAGTATGCTTCTATATCTTTATCCATGGCAGGCCAATAGACGACTGAGCGCATCATGGCTTTCATTTCATTCATACCCATGTGATTTTCATGACATTGCCTAAGGATTTCAGGTCTCAAAGTTTGCGGAATTACTGTCCTGTCGCGAGTAAGGTAAGAGTTCTCGAGGATAAGAGTTGACCCAATTTTCACGCATTGCCTTAAGAATGTCTTGTATTTCAGAATCATTTGCCGACTCTCGTGCAACCACTTCGATATTAACCGGTTTGGCTAATTCAATTGAACATATAGTAGTTTCGCCAATTAGTTCAGCATCACTCGGATGATCGAAAACTGCATTACGAGAGAAAGCATCTGCTAAGGAATTCTGTTTTCCCGGAATATGCTGAATTTTAAATTCGAAATTCTGAATCGACAGAATCCAACGTCTCAGACGCCTGGATAGAGAATCAATGGGTTTCTTCAATATTCCTAGTATCGGCTTGTGGTCTGTCTGAACAATAAAATTGGTCCCAATCAGATACAATTTAAATCTGTGCAATGCAAAAACCAACCCGAGAAACTCGCGCTCTAATTGTGAATAATTTGATTCTGTTTTCGTAGTCATCCTAGAGGCAAAGAGTATAGGATGACCGTCTTGTAGCAATACGCAACCCAAACCGACAGGACTCGCGTCACACTGAATCACAATTTCTTTCTTAGGATCAAAGTAGTATCGTACTTGAATATTGCATAACTTTTCTTAATTTGCAGAATGATTCTTTATCTTGACGAGACCATGTGAATTGTTCACGTTTAATCATATCCCATAATGGTTTCGTCACAATACTGAAGTGTGGTATTGCCAGACTACCAATATATGTTGCCAAACCCAAAAAACTTCTGAGTCCCTCCTTGGTATCAGGTACTTTCATCTCCCGGATACATCTAACCTTTTCGGGGTCAGGCATGACTCCTTCTGATGACCATAAATGTCCCAAGAATTTTACAGTATTCTTACGAAAATTGCATTTTTCCTTATTCAATATCTGATCTTTCGCAATATCTGATCATGTTCATCCGTTGAACGTGCATAGATAAGGATATCATCCAAATAATTTACTGTTCCCGGAACATCGTGCAATAGATCAGCTAATATCTTTAGAAAAATATCGGGAGCGCAGTTTAGACCAAACGGCAATCTTTTGTACCTAAATCGACCTTGAGGCGTAGAAAATGTCAGTAGATGTTGACTTGTTTTGGAAATTGGTACTTGCCAATATGAATTAGTACAGTCAAGGATACTAAATACTTTCGATCCAGCAACTTTTGATCGAATCTCTTCGAAGGTTGGCATTTGATGATATTCCCTCATTACATATTCGTTCAATTTTTTCATATCTGCACATATACGAATGCTTTTTCTATCCTTCTTAAAGGCAATTACGGATGGAGAACACCATAGAGAGGATTCTTGAGCGGGTTCAATTATACCAGCATCTACCATACGATCCAACTCATTTTTCATCATTTCTTGTAACGCAGGTGGTGCTCTTCTCGTTGGAGGCGAGAAAGGGATGGCATTACTTTTCAATTTTATCTCATGTGTCACACCCTTTAACTTTCCACCCTTTGTAAATGCGGCATCATACTCTTTTGAGTTAAATTAACTCAATGTCATCTATGGAGGCTAACTCGTGTATCATCCCCAATCGCTTTGACAAATTGTATGCAAGTAACGGCATATCATTATTATCGAAAACATAAAATACTGCGGAATGCGTTACGCCATTATACGATACCTGACATGTATACGATGTCATACGTAGACGATGATCATCACCCCAAGTTTTAGCATGAGCATTTATCGGTTCTACATGAATATTCAAACTCTTGGAAAGCGATCGCATACCCAAACAATTACGGTCTGCACCTGTATCAATTTTGCATTTCACTCTTTCACCGTTAATCAACACGTATCTATTCAGTAATGAACGATCAATTATATCTGCATCAATAGAACACAAGCTAAATAAATTGAATTCATCATCAGGACTCTCAACATCAGTCTTATGCTCAAAATCATTAGAAGAAATATCATTAGTAACGTTACGAACATTAGCAATGCAATTCACTGACTTACACTGTTTGGCGTAATGTCCTCGTTTTGAGCAGGATCGACACGTCGCATTCTTCGCCTGACACATCGGACTATTGGCCAAATGCTGCTTCGAGCCGCATCTGTAGCACGATCGTTGAGATGTTTGTCCTGATTTCATCTTGTCATCGAACCCCATTCTTGACGGATGGTTCTTCTGCTGCCTCTCAAACTTCTTAGGATGACTGCCAGTAGTTGTCACAGTAGATACAGAAATATCATGAGTAGCTTGATTTCGCTCCACTCTTGCCCTTTCGAAAGCTTCTCCACGAGTAAGTGCGTCATCGAACTTCAATTTTGTAGCATCTTCAGCAAGTAGTCGCTCGCCAAGAACATCGTCTCGCACTCCGATCACTAGAATGTCTCTCAGCATGTTCTGCAAGCTTGCCCCGAAGTCGCACTCTCGCCCGAGCCTCCTCAAACGACAGGCAAAGTCAGTTATTGTCTCATTAGGTTGCTGTCGTGCCTCGAATCTCTTTCTTCGTAATAGAATTGAAGTCTTGCCGGAAAAATGTTTGTCGAACTGAGTAACTGCTTCCTCAAACTTTGCCTTGGGCTCAGGTAGACCATCAAAAATCGCTAGGCCATCGCGTCCAAGGGAGTTGAGAAGTAGAGGTAGCTTCTGATCATCAGCTGCTGCAACTATTGTCAAATAGTTACTGAATAGTTTCGAGAAATATTCCCAATCGGTAGATTTTGGGGTACTTGGTAGCATTGGATTCGGTATCCTCGTCGCCATTATGTTGCGCAGTAAGAACTCAGCAATGTAGTGTTAAGCAATGTTATTACTGAGATAGCATGTATAGTGTACAGCATGTAGACGACCGGCTCCGGTCGCGTACTGAAAGTGTCACACATGCACAAGTTCATAATAATCACTCGAATTGTCATCACTAGCAGTCAGCAGATTACATGGCCAGATGTTCGTAACGCAAGGCTTAATGGAAAAGTGCAACAGCAAACAATAACATAGCTATCGACAACGCAACACCATCGCATGCGGTTTTACTGCAGTGGACATTTCTGACTCTAAGGACAAGAAAATGTCGAACTTCCCGCTTCTCGTTTGAGATGCTGCAATGTCGGGAATAACTTTAATTAGAGAAAGCTCTTTCTCAAAGAATCTTCATATGTATTTTTAGCGTGAACTGAACTACATTGCCTTACAAGGATGTGTATTTTCAGATTCATGTGTGTTTTCTCTCATGTGCTTGATATACTCAATTCCAGGCGTCTCAAGTTCTCAACGTCTGTTTCAAGCAGACACCGCAGAATGTAAAACACCGCAGAATGTTCAAAGAACTCTTGAATCATTGTCAATCGATTTCTCATCTTTTACTGATGTATCCCTGAGGCATCAAGTTACAATCAGATAATCGAGGTTTATGTACATATTGAAATGATTAAGTAAAAGTAAGTTGAGAAGAGCCAAATGAAATTTACAATAGAATGGAATGAAGATGTAATTGCTAATTTCAATTACCTCTATACAATACAATTAAAATGAATGCCACGGAACATCTAAATTTTGTGTTTTAATTCCATGTTATGCGTATAGGGGGTTAACATTTCGTGTTAATGTCGTGTTAGGGAAGTGCAGTCGTTTTCGTGTTTCTGCTGAAAAACTTCGTGTCGTGTTGAGGATAAACTTCTGACGACTGCTGAGCTCTAGTGTGAATCCATGTAGGACGAAATTTCAACATGCCAATTGCCTAGGTATCTTGACAAAGGTTAGGTTTGACCGACAGATATCTTAACAAAACACTTTCCGACATGTACATGTAGATGCGTGTGCTGGAGTTATTTATTGTATTAACCATCAGAGAACTTAAGAAATTCGAAAGCAACATTCAATTACCATTACACCGCAAATAACTGCTCATTGCAGTACAATAACTTAGCCAGTGAATTATTTGTCCTAGTTCGGAAGTATAGAAGTCTTAAATTCTTGTAAATTGTGCTTTATTTCTGAAACATCCTTTGTTTTCATACTTAGAGAATATCACAGCAAGTCATATAGAGTGCATTTCTGTATACCGGTATATGGTTTCCGCTTTTAAAGTTAAAACTTCTCCCATCGCTACATCTCTCGTTCATCTATTCTACCAGTCTATGATGAAATTCGCATTTTTTATAGAGTTTCCTGCTGTTGGCTTAGTTAGAATTTGTTGGGAATGCAAAATTAAAACCCTCAATGTTATTATCAGCTCACACTTTTATTCTCCGCATTCTGCAAGTGCAACACTCAAACCACTCGAGTCGAGTAAGGCGCCAAGATGCTTCATTTGAATCAATGAGAGTAGTCATTACAGACAGTAAACAGTCAGTATAGATGAATATAGTCAAACAGATTAATCAGAACGATTTGTCAATAAGTGAGTGAGTCCTCAGGTGTGAAAGGAGGCCAATACGAGCGCGATACACACAAGCGCATCCGTCTTCTGCTCCTGCGACGTTGAGCTCCGCTGCCGTATCTTTCCTCCGTAGTCGCGCGGCGGCTCCCTGCTCCAGCCGGTTCTTCTCGAAGTCAGTCGCTCTTTGATGGACGGTCTGCCACCAGGCCGCACGGTCCTGCGCGAGGTCCTCCCATTTGTCGGAGTCAATCCCTCAGCTCCTCAATGTCTCCTTCAATACATCCTTGAAACGCTTCACTGGCCTTCCTACTGCACGGCTTCCTGTCCTTAGCTCTGAGTACAACACTTGCTTCGGAAGCCTGGAGTCTGTCATTCTGGCCACATAGTCTGCCCATCGCAACCGGTGCTTGACAATCTCGGCCTCAATACTCTTAGTGTTACATTCTTGCAAGACGCTGACGTTGCTTCTCCGGTTCTGCCACCTAACGCAAAGAATCGCTCGCAAACACCGTTGCTGGTATCGTTCAAGCAGTTTTATATGCCGCGATTATAAAATTATGTATTCAGCATTCCCTATGTTCGCATTCTACGGTATTTTATGTCAGCTGTTTTTTCAGCCCGACGATGAATCGGCACGTTATTTGTTCTTCCTGGACGATCAGCTGATTACCGACTCCCTTTGTGCTGTATTGGACGCTTCGGGGACAAAAGGTCACGAATCTGCTCTTCGAATTCGCTACCAGCCGGAGGCACAGTTCCGTGTACGACCTGTAGAGCGCTGCACCGCTTCTATACCCGGTCATGGAGAAGCAATCGTCACTCTGCGCTTTTCTCCGGACTCTCAGGGCCTGGCTACAGGTTCGGGAGACACAACTGTGCGCTTCTGGGATCTCAATACACAGACTCCACTTTTCACATGCTCGGGACACAAACAATGGGTCCTTTGTGTCGAATGGTCACCTGATGGTCAGCGCGTAGCCTCTGGGTGCCGTGCGGGTGAAATCATGGTGTGGGACGCCTCAACAGGGAAACGTATTGGATCCGTCATGAAAAGACATCGACAGTGGATCAATGCCCTTGCTTGGAAACCCATCCATCTGTAAGTGATCTTCGTGATGATTAAAATGTGATGTGCATCTGCGAACCGGGTGTTTGAAGTCTTATAAAAGTTAAGTGATAGCTTGATTATGTTCCATGTGCTGGACGACCATCTCGCTAAATTCACTCAGGAATTAAATGTAAATAAAGGCCAACACTGTTAGTTCTGGTGCATCTCCATTCCTCAAATTTCGAAACATCTGCTTCCAAAGGAATGGCCGCACCATGTGTCATATTTGAATAATGCGACATTGGAAGCACGATTCCATCTCTGCATGTTTAAGTGAAAGACGGTAAACAAACGCATCAACAGTGTTATCGAAAGGAATTTTCGAAACAGAAAACGATCAAGCGAACAAAGTGATATTACTGAGCTGAAAATGTAAATCAGAAAGCTACTATTGCTTAATTCCCCCTCGGAAGAAGAGAAGCAAATAAATTTTTCTAGAAGCCAAATCTGAAATCTTCAAATCAATTTGAATCTTAGAAGAGATATAAGGTGAAAACACCTGGGGGAGAATATAAATGCGGCAATTTAATAGAAGTGGTGGAGAAACGCATAGTGTAATGCTGACATTATCCAAGGTAATTGCAAAGTGATTGAAATGTAATTGAAGAAAAGCAGAGTACTCGTAATTTCATGAGTAATTGACACAAGTTGATTGAGTTGATAATTGAGCGCGCAGGTGCGCGGAATAATAAAAAAAAATAATAAATAATAAAGAAATTTTGATAAAGAAATAAAGAAAACTTTGATAACAGTATTTCAATAATAGGTGAGAATTAAATTACGAGAAATTATTTTTTCTACGCACAAATTGTAAAATGATTGCTAATCAAGATATATTT
Organism: Prostheceraeus crozeri; assembly: GCA_907163375.1. NCBI lineage: Eukaryota > Metazoa > Platyhelminthes > Polycladida > Euryleptidae > Prostheceraeus > Prostheceraeus crozeri. Next base: position 58,645 of record CAJQUW010004833.1, read on the forward strand.
CGCCGTATTTTAAAGTTCAATTTAAATATCAAGCTTCGACACTGCATCATATTATGCCTACCTACATGTAATGCAGTGATCTGTTGAATAAATTAAGCACTCAAGTGTCATTAATATCACATTTAGGTGATCTATTCTTTCTGCACAGCACTGTAAATATATTCTATTGATTCTTCCGTTTTGAATATGAACTGCCATATTTAATGTTTTTTTCAGTTAGCATGAGCATCTACATACAGTAACGCTATATATCCTCCAGGCTCAGTTATCGTGAAATTAAGGAAAACGTGAACCATGAGGCTATTTTTTAAATTAATTGCAGTAATTGTCATGTAAGTCTTCTGACTTTAAAGTTCAGACCTTAAATTTGCCAGTACTAGCAGCATCCATTTTATCTACATTTAACGAGATGTGATGGTCAATCGAAACTTCATCGTCTTAGAAAGTTCCGTGGACACTCTACATGCGGTACAAAATAGTAACACTATTATACCATTATTATTATTCATTACTCACAATAAAGCGACAATGTTCATGGCGGAATATTTCAGCAAATGATAGTTCTGATAAAGGATCAAAGTCAGTTAAAATAATAACATTTTAAAACTGCGGACAGTTTGCAAAAGACATGTGCGCTAGAGGTGCACTGAACCTCAATTTTTAAGGTTCGGCCGAACCTACTGATATTTTCGAAACCATCTTCTCTTGAAAGTCCATGGGCAAATGCACTTCCTATCTTACGAATTGCTAAGTCCTAAATACATTCGTCGCATGCGGAAAGCTCCCGCCTGCTTCCACCTCAGGGCGAGATGTTGTCTCTACATCAGAGCACACGATGAACTTCGTGACCGTTATTCGTTTTGTTAAACCTCTTTTCTGTTTCCAATGCATCTTAATGCAGTTTCAACGTTCCTTTTCTTGCCTCTAGGCTTCACTCTATCGCAGGCCAACACTAAAGTCGTTTGTAAATGATTGAATACAAAACTACAAACCGAAATTCCAAATAAAATTCCGAACATAATTCTCTCCGATACTCAAAAAATTTAACTCAAGCCTATAAGTGATGGAATGTAATAAATCGAGATGGTAGATTCTTAAATAGAATAAACCCCAAAGAAAGATATTTAGACAGAAAATTTTAGTTAATACAAAACCGAACCATGACGAAAAGCGGGGTTCGGCCGAACATGTTCCGTCGAGTCGATCGTTTGGTGCACCCCTAATAGACACCAAATCAATCTTGAAAGGTAAAGGCGTTCTTTATGTGCACACAATTTTGATTTAGAATTTTTAATAGTCACACATTTTGCTACCGAGTTGGAACTTTATCTTCAGGCTTCTCATAACTCTAAAGCCCCTGTCGTTGTCTTCAAACATTGCAGCTTTCTGTGTTCACTCAGTCAATTTAACAAGTCTCACTCAACAATTTAAAGACACTGGACATTTTTCTTTAAATTTAAGCAATTATTATATTTCGGTGAGTTTTAACGTTTCGGCAGGATTTTCAGTTGCTTTCTGTTGACTTTTTCGACACATCAACACGTTTTCGACAGTTGAGGTGCAAAGATGGTCTAACGAGTAGTAATTTGAGTAACCGGAGTAAATTTCAGAGAGCAACATGTATTGATTATGGTGCACTTGCTGAGACGACATTAGTTAGTGTTTCTCAATGTACCGGTATGCATAAGATTCAGGACTTATTTTATATTTTCATCTCTTTCAGTGACAATTCCTGCAGATATCTTGCAAGTGCATCGAAAGACGCATCAGTTATTGTATGGGATACGACGCTTTCTCAACCGGTTCATATTCTCTCGGCTCATACAAAGTCAGTCACTTGTATCCGTTGGGGCAGCTCTAATCTCCTCTATTCCTGTGGTCAAGATTGTGAGATAAAAGTTTGGAAAGCTGATGATGCTACACACGTGCGTACGTTGAAGAAACATGCACATTGGGTGAATTGGCTAGCCCTCAGTACAGACTATCTACTAAGAACTGGATCATTTTACCCTGCTGCACGCTTCAACCGTCGTAAGGATATGGACACCTCAGATGATGCCAAAGGTAGCTGTGAACCATTTGTATTGCTTGAATAGGATTCGTGAAACTTGTTGAGACAGGGGCCTCGGTAGTGTTGTTAGTTCCGTAGTCAGAAACTGGAAGATTGAAGTTACTATCCCCACCGAGCACGTGTGTGAGGCTAGCGGAACCACTTATCTTTTAACTTGTTTTTATCAACAGTCCATGTTCATGATCAGGAAGCCGAAATTGATAGAGTAACAGTTGTTTCGAATAGAATCCCGCTGTAATGAAAATGTTTCCTTTGGGTAGCTTTGCTAACTTCTCACACCCGTACATGAATATGTTGCGGTGCTACCGATTTTAGCTGCATGTTGGGAAAAGTGAAACATATATTTGTGATCAGCGCATCAAATTGCAACCGGTAGTAAGAAAATAAAATTGATTTACTGCGCCTATCAGCCAAACTGGGAAATTGGTTCTACTAACTTCACAACGGAACCACTTTTGTCTGTAAACTTGAATTTCTCAGACACGACTGTGAAGTTGTGTAATCTGAGCCCAGATTCGTGACGTGATCAGGAGGCTGAAATTAATAAGTTGTTTCAAATAGTATCTCGCTGTAATAAATAAAGGTTCCGCTGGGTGGTTCCGCCAACTTCACACACGTCCACCGAGCTCTGAAGCAGAGTCACTTTACACTAGTATTTGAATTCACGTTAATTTGTTTGCTTCCATACTACGTGCATTTCAATTCACCAACTAAGGGAAAACAAGACAACTCCGAGGCAAAAGAACCTAAGTGTCTTCATGCCACTGTTCTTTTTTGCTTCAAAGCTTGTGCTCCTATTTTTGAATACTCCCTTGCTGTGGGGCCTGCTAAGTTCCACTGTACACGAAAATTCAGATAAGAAATCAGTCTCATTGTGCTCCGGAACTTGGATCGTTGCAACGTATCTATCATTATGAATCTCCATATGATGATGAAATTGTCAAGTTAAATTCTGAGAAGAAGTGTAGGTCCAGTTCTTGTCGCTGGAGCTTCACTTTTCGACTTTCACATGTGGTTCGGGCTCCCACTGACTTGAGAAGGCTTTTCAACATCCTTGGACTCCCGCTGATATAACTTAAATAAAAAGGAAAAAAAGGAACATTAAGTGACGGTTGACAAGGTGGCTGTCCAAGTCTGAGATCACACAACATCCGCTGGAATGTGATCGCCTCATTGATTTTTCTCTGCTATGAGGATAATACAACGGTAGCGAAGTTGCATGAGCAGATTTACTGCAGTTATGGCGCCGTCTCGGTGAAAATGCTGCAATTATATATTACTGATGTTCGAATACTGGAGAATGTGCCATGAGACATGATCAGATTTATTGATTATGGAAATTGTCAAGTATTCAAGTCATTTTCATTGTCGACTGATGAATGTACCGGCATTTCATCCTTTATCTAATGAAATCTTCAAAGATAATGATAACTATATCAACGACCATTATATCGTGAAATGCAGGCCGAAATATGTAGATCATGGAAATATAGAAATGAATGATTTGGTCTATTTGACAAGGAAATTCGTTCATTTCCGAAAATCAGTGAAACATTGCATTATGTAATCTCCTGCTTATGGATAGTACAACTAAAATAATTATCGATGAAAACATGAGAGTTCATTTTTCACAGTTGATCTACAATAATTTTTATAATTTTGTTTCTGGAATATCTTCTACCCGTGATATTTTTGTGACACATAATTTTTTTCTGTATGCTTGTACATGACTAGTCCACATAGTGGGGGCATGAACGGTGCTGATACAGTTAGACTTTTTGAAGCATAGTGATACCTTCACTACGGATGCCCTTCCTGTCGACCGCATATAACACTTTCGGGGCTCGACCTCTTGACCAAAAGATCGCTAGGCCAAGCACTTACTGAATGTGCTACGGTGACCACGGATTTGATAAATCGAATAATGAAGACTGAAAAACGTCGATTGGGATTCACTTGATAACAAAAATATTGCAGATACAGTTTCATCAGGATCAACCAGGTTTAGCAAATTTCTGATAGGGTTTAACTAATGATAGTAGGTAATATATTACTGATAATTTTGGGAATGATTCTTGTAATGTAAAAGTGTAAACTTGAAGAAAATGTGTTGATATTTTCTGGTCCTCACATAGATGCCGCATCCCTACTCCATGGTCGCACCCCGATCAGGTGCTTGATGTTCTTTTCTTTAAAATGCCTCAACATTTTTGATGCACTACTGATACGACGAGTGAGGTGATGCTTGTCTTTCTCTCAACAGCCCCAGACTCTCAGCAGCAGCATGCGAAGTCAATTTTCGAATCAGTAACATCAGGCGTCGCTGAGCGAATGGTGTCGTGTTCTGACGATCACACAATGAACCTTTGGTTTCCAGAATCGAAGTCAAATCCTATTGCTCGCATGAGTGGTCATATGCAAACTGTTATTGATGTGAAATTCTCTCCTGATGGCCGTTGGATCGCCTCTGCGAGTTTCGATAAATCGATCAAATTATGGAACGGCATGACTGGCTCGTGAGTAATCAAATAAGACAAATTTATTGCCGACGAAAAACACTGCGTCTGACGTTTTTGTGCGTCCTGATTTCTGAATTTCAAAGATATTTCAGGGGGAATATTAATGGAATGGTATCAGGGTTGGTCACTCAGAAAATTTCCCGGAATTTTTCAGTGACGTGATTTAGTGTTGATATTTACTGATCTAAGTTTGTACAGTACGTGCTTCTAGAATTTAGGAACCATCGCTCACAGAACTCAAACTTTTGGAAAATTGTATTGAAACTACAAATGTCTTCGCCATTAATGCAGAGTTGCAGCCATATCGACCCGCATCTTTTGATTCAACGTTTTGAAGCAGAGGTCCCAAATTAATCATCAAATTGAGATGGAGATCAACTTGGTTCTAATGGCACTATTCCCGACATCGTACGATGCCTAGACGCCCGCAAATTGCATTTAAATTTTTTAAAAAAGCTCGGAATTTTGAATGAAAAGCTCACCAGTAATAGGTTGAAATTCAAATCATAAATGAGTTCTAGAAGTGTCCGGTTAATTGCAATAATTTCTAGGGAGTCCGCGTTTTTTTCGATCGTTTATTGTCGAGATCTTTCGACCGTTCTACACGATCATCGTCAGGAAAGTGACAAGAAGCAACTTACATGAGAACTGTTAACCAAGTTCTAACAGCTTGAAACACAGTTAAAGACACAAAGAAAAAACTAACTTTGAAGTCACAAAATAAAAGATAAGGTATGCTACTGTACAAAAATAATAAGTCAGACGCTAAAACCAGAAATTAGAAAAGAGAGGAAACTCTCACCAATCGCACGAATGAGGAGATGCTCTTGTTCTGCGACTCTGAAGACGATGAGACACGTGACTCACACCTCCTCCTTCACTCCAACATCGGCTCCCCGTCCACTATCTCCATACACCATCACGCTACTCGCTACCGTCGCCTCCACTGAGTGCATCCGCCACTTCCGCGCTCCATATTAACTGTCCGATTAATATCTTCAGCGCTGTGTGGTGACTGTAATGCGTATGATAGCGCTTATTACGACACTTCCATGACGCGATCTTTTTTGCGATAATGCGATTGTTGCATCTATTCCTAGATCCGATAGGGTTAATGCAAATACTATGTATGTATTATTCGAATACTGAAAGCTTCCCTATCTTCACATGCTAGACTTTTGGAAACTACTGATTTGACCTCAACGAAGATATTGGTCAATTTCTATAAATTGGAAGATAAGAGCTACCATGAATATTTTTGTACTCATCATAGATTTCGAACAAGTTTACGGTCTTTACATCTTCTACAGTCTTTGGGTTAATGTAGACACTAGTGAGAAATCTTGTTGAGCAGTTTGTAGAACTATTTAATTTGTGAAAGCCTTATTCACAAAATGGATGCAGTACTTTCAATTTGTTTGCAGCTTCATCGCTACTCTGCGCGGTCACGTGAATCGAGTCTACCAAGTGGCGTGGGCAGGTGACAGCAGACAATTTGTTTCTGGCTCCGTCGACTCAACTCTCAAACTGTGGAATCTGCGAGCTTGTCTCGATCCGCAACAAAGGACGGGCGCACGGGGAGATGGAAGGAAACCTATCGGAGATCTACCTGGTCATCTGGACGAAATTTACGCGGTCGACTGGTCTCCGAATGGTCAATTCGTGGCCAGTGGTGGTAAAGACCGTGTTCTCAAACTATGGCAGTATTGAATTTTACGTGAATAAATCTATGAAGATAAACACTTGGGTTTTATCGTTTCAAAATTGGCTTCAATAGTTACAGTTATAATAGAATGCTTACAATTGTGGTAGCATGATTTTAAACAAATATCTTTGCAGCACGTACATGAGAGTGACTGATAAGAGTAATCAACAGTGATATACTCACTATAGTCAAAAGAAACAGTCTGTATTAGTTTTTGATTAGTTAGTATTTCTGCATGCATTTAACTATGCCTATATGATGTGCGTTTTGGAGGTCTTCTGTCTTCAATTTTATTGCTTATGTCAAATAGTAAATTCTAATAATTGCACGCTAAATCTGGGGCTAAAGAAAATAGAAAGGTTATGTCTGCAACGCGCTATTTTCAAACCAGCTTTTTGGCAACGCACTGGCAATCAAATTTCCCCGAGCTCTAGAAGTAAAGACCTAAGCTGCAAGAATCCATTCCTAGAAAAAGTATAGAGTGGCACAACGTAGAAAGCCCTTCCCATTGCGATAGGCTTGAGATGAAAAAATCCCCGAGTTGCCTGTTATTTTTAACCATTTAAATTTTCATTAAATAAATTGCTGCACGAAATCTCATGCGCAGCAAGTCTAGTTTTGAGAAGCGACCCGTTCAGTGGTAATGACAGCGAGCGATCTTATCCGGGTCAAGGTGTTGTTGTCTTCGCTAATGAATAGCACTCCGCGGTTGGGTCTGCGTGGTCGAATCAACTGTCTGGTAGGAATTGCCTCCACCCAACCCTGCTGAGGGGCATAGAGATCCCGGGAAATCATGAAAAATTTATGTCTTGCATTGAAATTATCATGCAAAAATCAGGCCTCAGGAGTGCTGTTCAAAACACGTCAAATTTGACCTATCCGGAACCATTAAATCCAGCGCGATCTGTGACTTTTGAAAATAAGTTTAACCAAATGTTATGAAATCGCAGATATCCACCGCTATGGAAACCTGGTTTCTACTGATTTTGATTTCACTGAAGCCTGATTTTCAAACTCGATCCATATCTGCAGGAAAATGCTATTGAGGAGGCCGCTCCTTCCCAGCATATGAATAGGATTAATTAATTGAAGTGACATCCTTCTAATGTAATGTCTGCTCAACAAATATTGCTAAGGTATAGATAAAGCACGTCTTGAGCGCATTCTTTCTAGGTCCAAACCGAGCTATGTCATGCGAGTCTCCGCCATTCCGGCTGTTGCATTATGAAATATTTCATATAGTGATAACATTCGGACATGCGCAAATACATGTAAATTGCAATTTTAATCGTGAATCCTCTCTCCTAAAATAGGTAAATGAGATGAAATTTCTGATGCGTTTTGTACACAAAATAAGATCAATTTTGAAACTTCGTGATCCTCTTTCATACATCACCCATTTCCACTATGATTTTGGAGGATTTGTTTTCTATCTAAAGTCAACTATCTAGAAATTTGAACACTTAATTTTTTATACACAATAAAGTAGACCTAGTTATTACCTTCAACGACGTGTCAGACCTTGCTTCAACTTTTCACGCATTGTTTTCAATCGATCGAGTTGCATGCACGCACGAATCATCCTCTTGATGAAGTGATTTCTGTGACTGATTTCTGTGGCCCATTTCCAGTAAAACTAAAATATTGCCCATGACTTGTGTAATATCAAAGACAAAAGGTTTCGAACAAATTCTTTAGTTCAATAAATGGAAATTGACAAAAATGAGCAAAAAGCTGTTATCACAGATCAAATTATAATGTCAAAAATAATGTATTTTGGAAAGTCATAATTGAAATTGATATACAAGTGAAGTATATAGACGCAGAAAGAATCACCATAAAACTTTATCCAAGAAAGGAAATTACCATTCCCCTATTCAAACCATTTCATATCTTGGCTTTAGCTTAATTAGGAAATTCGGCAGTTTTTTTGTTCATAGTTTCATGACAAACAAATCGTCGTCCCTGCGAGAACTTGTGTTTTACTACATTCAGTTGCTCTGATAACGACAGTTCTAGCATCAACATGATAATCAAGTCTTTTTATTGCGAAACATTTCATGGAATAATTCAAGCTATCAAAATTTACCTGAACGCTATCTTCATCGGTGACTGCTGCAATGCATGATGTTTCAATCAGGTTTCATTATAAACTTTCTATCATTCTTCTGAAGGAATGTTGAAGGAAACATAATCAAGTAATCATGACATGTACAATTTCCAATGATGTCTTTAATGCGGAAATATCACTCCAATTTCATGAATCTGTTGATGCACGCATGTGTGGCATAAAGGAGCAACATTTAAGTACACAAAGAAGGATGAAATATGAATCAAATAATTTGCACACTGTACAAGATTGCGAAATTGGTTTGTTCTTTATGAATATTGCAAAATCTTCTCCTTTGCCACACTATACAGGACCGTCGTCATCAACGTTATACGAGTACTTCCGAAATTCGATGCATATGATCTGTGCTCCAATAACACCAATTGAATCATGTCTTTGATCATCATTATTCGGTAGCCGATATCACCAATCACCTCTGCTTATCCAATATGATTTTATACCAAACAGTCATTCCACTTGAAAGATCAGTTCAACCAAGTTCCTCAATCAACCAATTCCTGGTTAGGGCTTCAACTTTCTCCTCATACAAACATGTGTGTCTACTGGCAAATAAAGCTGCTTCTTTGATGAATTCTTCTCAAACAATCTATGGAATGAGCTAATAAGTACTTGATCTGATGGCGAAAACGTTATAGCAAGAATGAAAATGTAGTGTTTACATAGCACTGTGAGAGAGTTGTAAACTTCATCAAAATAAATGCGATGTCCCAACTATAGACAAGTGTACAGATGGCATCAAATCGCAAGGCCTCATTGTCGTCAAAAATTCCGTCGCCTGCGACAGTGGCCCAGCCGGTACGAATTTGCATCTATATGATGCCACAATTTCATCGCTGGTTCTATCAACACTGAATGACTTTCGCTGATCACAATTTAAATCTGTCAGCTTTTGTTGTAATGGATATCATTCAATGTTATTACTTTATTCTATTTAAGAAATCTCATTAGAATTAATTAAGAATTAAGAATAAGAATTAAGATTTAAAAAAAATAAAATAAATAAGATTAAGAATAATTAAGAATGTTATCAGATATTTGCATTACCTAGGTGACAGATTTAATTGTGGGTTTAAATCTCATGGCACCATAGACCCAAAGATGAAGTACTAGCAAAATGTAGGCACACCACAGTGAAACTCCTTTGGAAACAACAAAATAGAAAATCAGCAACTACAGATCCGCGTGTAATCAGTATTAGCGATGCGCCAAAGATCATGCTCAGAGCCAAGATCTGGCCTCACTGCATTTTCTGTCTCGAATCTATCACCGTAATAATTAAAGGCAATGAGAGATGGATGTGCATCCACCAGTTCTTGGACAATGTCATCTTGGATACGGTTACAGTTAGCGAGGTTAAGGACGGAGAGATGAGGAAGAAGGATAGGATATGGTCGAAGGGGTGCACCACTGAGATTATGTAGACCGGCGAGACTGAGCCATTCAACACGCTCACACTTGTCAACGATTTCACACAGACCAAGATCTGTAATTTCCCAGCACCAATCGAGGATGAGGTATTGAAGAGTTCGCCCGCACAAAGACGCCATTGAAGCGACGTCGCCATCTGTCATGCCACTGCACTCGGAGATATCTAAGTAGATGAGTTTGGATAATTTACTTCGTGCAGAATTAAGTAATGCGCCTAAGTGTTCACTGGTTACCTGCAAGGAAGCAAAATCTATTGAAAGGAAATGTAAATAATTTGACTAAACATCAAGTAACAACAAAGCAAATTGAGGCATATCTTCAAATCTGAAGATGAAGTAAACTGATGAAGTATTTGAATAAGAAAGTAAACTCATTTCGGTTCTGTAGCATATCTATTAATTGCATTGTATGGAGTTGGTTGTAGAAGCGCATTTACTTCCCATTCTATTGTAAATTTAATTTTAGCTGCTCTAAACCGTGCTTAATAATTGATTATCTAAATTTGCATATAATCCTCAGTTTTTGTTACTATATATCCTGAAGATCGATTAATGATGAAATAGGGCTTTACTTCATTTTTCTTTTCTTTCCACAGTACGTAGGGATACGGGTAACGGAGTACGGGTTCAGAAACGCGTCAAGAATCTCATGGGTGAAAAACTTGCTAACAAGTTGCAGCCGCTCTTCGACAGGCGGGATGTTGCTTCACTCAGTCTCTTCTACAGATACTATTTCGGTAGAAACAACTCTGCAATAAATGAGTGCGTACCCAAACCTAAGATCTCCAGAAGCACACGCAGAGCTAATGCACTCACATGCTATCGTGTGAGCTTAGAACGCGCACGTACTGTGAGTCGCTCGAAAAGCTTTTTTGTTCGCACGGCAGAGCTTTGGAATCAGCTTCCCCAGGCCACTTTCCCTGACCAATACAATATTGATACTTTCAAGAGGCGTGCGAAAAGGTCTCTGATGTGGACAGCTCAATCAGATTAGAATAGGAGATCTGTTTTTTCCTTTATTTATTCAAAATAATACAAATTTATCACTTTTTCACTGAGTAGCCCCTAGCCTCGCTCATGGCTCATAGCTGTGCTAGGGGTGAAAATTCTCTAAAATAAATAAATAAATAACAATCCATAGTGGAGAAGATAAGTTCACTATGTAAGTTCGCCACGATCAGAATTTCCAACTTTTTAATCGAGTGAAGCATATCTTCACCCTAGTCAGCATGTCTGTTACATTTTGTACATACTCAAGAAATAGCAACAATCAATTCATGGTTTTCGCTCTACATAGCGATGCGCTTCATCAGTACTCGCGTTAAATTTTGTTGCATAGAAATTTGATCTAGCATAGGCGTTAATTAGCTAATTTTCTGTTTGTTTAAAACCATTATCAGCTTCACATATTATCGAGGCTTCTTGTCATGATAGGTCAAATAAATAGATAACGACAAAGACACAAGGTGATACAGAAAAACATTGATTTGATCTTGAACGGATGTGTGTGCAGCGGCGCTTCACTTGCAATATTCGTCGATTAACTGCATTACGCCCTGTGATCTTATGACATTTTTTCGTTCCATTTTTCAGCATCGAAAACACTTTTTTTGTTCAAAGATTGTTGGTGTTGCTTTTAATGACAAATTGACCAGGTCGAGTCACTTTTGAGTTATCTACAAAATCCACATGTTCTCCGTGTTTTTAAGTGAGTTTTGAACCACGATCAATTAGTAATTGTCTTCAACTCCATTAATTCGCTCTGTAATGGAGACGGTCTTTTCGAACACTGGAAACACATTAGATTAGAAATTGCTGATTATGTGCAATCAAACTTTCCATATCATTCATGGCTAATGATGTCCGTATCTGCAATAAATGCAATATCTACTCCAAAAGTGATATTTAATTGTCATCCGTCTTATTCGAATTGCATTACAAGATAGCGACCACATTCAACATCGTATACATGTACTGCCAAAAGCAACCGATCGAAATCACCGCCAAATTTTGCTTCGCATACAAACTTCTCGCTAACTAAATGGTTTCGTGGTTTCATCAGCTATGTTGTAGTCATACTTCATCAATAGTTATAATTGTATTGGCATCATTATCAATAAATGCTGCTATACACAGAGTTCAATGTAGTAAGATGGATCATTTTCGAATGAGCAGCTTGCACTTATCTTTCAACGATTTTTAAAGGGAGCGTGTTGACTCCAGCTATGTATATGATCATAATCTTGTTACAATAGGGTATCAGACATTGTAAATAAACTGCCATAGTGATTGGCAATGGTTAGTGCCCCAATTATAATTGAATGTAGATAGGTGATAATCTACTACTCATTAATGAGACCAAGCGATTTCATATTCTATTAATGTGACAATGTACTATTGAGCTTCCTTACTTTGAATAAACGCGAACCAGTGGAAATATGCTTTTGAAATCTGATTCTACGAACCGTGACTGTGCGACCTCATGAAAATCATAAGCGAATCACCTGTATCACAAATGTGCTTTGGCTTCCTCGATTTTCATTTTAGGGGCTATAATTTGTATCTAGTTTGAAATAATACATTACATTCATATATTTTCAATATTTAAGCCTCTCTACTTTTACTTTCCACAGTTGATATATTGACTCTAACACATAGGTCTATGCAGTTGAAGCTACCCTTAAGTGTAGCCAGTCTGAAGCCGAGGAGGATATTGGACGGTTAAGCCGAAAGTTCTTTCACCATTATGGTAAAGCGATTTCAAACGGAGATTTTCAGCTTTCGAGCGCTATCCGCATAATTTGTTTTCAAAATAAGTTTAACATACTATCTTACTACTTATGCCAATTTGATAGTAGGACGTAACTTCATATTTATCTTCCTACGCCAAGGAGATTTCACGCTTTATTTTCCTATAGAATTGAACTGAAGTTTCTAATCGTGAGTTGAATCGCAGTAGAATGATGGTTTTCCTGTGTGATAAGATGAAAGATATCTTTAAAAAAATGAATTCAACAAAAAATGTATTTCATCCGGTCCATAAATAGGTTTCCTATTTACTTCTGGACAACCACGAATTTACCACGACTGACAATAAAATGATGAAAACTACGGATACATGAAGCAATAAAGAATTTGATGAAATGAAATGTGTGATGTTCTAACGTCACTGCTCCCCTTTACTGGGGGATTGGACGGTGCTGACATAATCAGACTTTAATCTGGAGGGTTGTGATCTTTTAGTCCGGATGCCCTTCCTGACGACTTTCAATGACACTTTCGGGGCTCGACCTTAAGGGATATGGAAATTTTCCGAAAGTTTCTCATGTCGTGATCTCACCCAGGATCATAACCCACCAGACATTTCTGCGAACGCCACTACTGTTCTACAAAGAATTATGAGGATCATGTTACTGCAAATTTTCTGCTGCGTCAAAATACATTTCCAAAAATTTGTGTAGGAGAATATAATGTAGAAGTTTTTCTCACCTGACTAGCCTTCCTCAGAGTGAGAGATGTAAGTGAGGCCATTTTGGAGATAGTTTGAAGATCGGAAATTGTTTCACAAAATCGGATGGAGAGAAGGTACAGTCGTGGGCACAGTGATAGTCTGTCTAATGTCACGTTGGTCAAGTTGGCACCGTCCAGCCACACAGCTTCAAGATACTCACCATGAAGTGAGACTAGCAGAGTTACACTTTGATCGGAAATCCATTCCACTCCGTCGACATTGACATGTGTTAGACGATTCTGTCGTGTACATAGCGTTCGCATCGCTTCGTCGCATAAGTTGATGCAGTGGGAGAACTGAATTCGCTTCAAGTCAGGACAGACAGCACAGATATCACCTGAAGACACCTCGTCAATATTCCTACAACCTTCCAAATTGAGATGAATCAAGTGAGGCATATTTATGGAAAAAAGTTGGCGCAAAATATCATTTTTCAATTCACTGAAACCTAGGTCCAGACAGCGCAAGGATGAAGTGATGAAATTCGGTGACATTAATATGGCGTTTATTGACGGATTATTGGAGATATGAACAGTTTCTGGATTTTCAGCGTATGAAAGAAGGCCTAAAGCATTTTCCAAAGGACATAGTCGTCGAATATACACATGCCGCCAAAGTAAGGGGTCATGAGAGACCGTAAACCAATATCGACACACTGCACCAAGTCGGCACAACTCTTCCACAGAAAAATACACAAATATCCGAAACATCACCTCTGGGGGAGCCCGGAGAGCCACGCATTCTGACTGATCCTCTACGGTGATTGGACTGGATTCGACGTCTTTCTTATTCTCGTCAGGATCTTCAACGTGTTGATCTTCATCAGGTTTGCTTTTGAGATTTTGAGATTCGATAGACAAAGCAAATTCCTTTTTAGGATCAGCAAAAAGTGTCTGAGAGTCAACTGTCGCAGGAATAGTCCAATTTCCTATTTTCGGCAGGTTAGCCAACAGTTCATCACATTCATCTGAATCGACGATGTAAATATTGTCAATATCAGAAGCTTCAGACGTAGACTCTAGTTTTTCAGCAGAAGAATCTAATTCATCCTTGTCTATTTTGCTCTCTGAATTTTCAACATTTGATTGCTCATGTCCTGAACATTGGCTGCAGCTTTCTGCCCATGAATGTCGACGAGTTGACGATGTCCCTGCCGATGCTAAATTAGTGCAGGTATCACTATGCCGTCTTTCCTTTCCATCGCTTTTGCCTCTGTCAGGAGGAAAAGATGGATTTAGTCTCCCGTTCTCATTCTGAAATGCAAAAAGTAATCACAGAATCATTCCGTTGAAACAAATTATTGAATCAATAATAACATCAGAAAATAACTAAGCGACATCTCTATCAGCACAACAAATTCATTTTGTCCTTTGATTTTCCGTTACTCAGTTCGATAAGGCAATTACAGGGTCAATTAAATTTTATCCTACATTAGAGAGCTTTTGAATTTGATTTTGGATATAACGGAACATCATAGAAGAAAACTTGACAGCACGTTACACCAAAATTTGAAAGGGGCACACAAAATTAATGCTATGTTCGCACAGTGGCGAGTACTGAACAGGTTATTATTCATTTCATATTATAAAACTTTAGGTAAAGAAAATAAAAATAAACTCATAATATAATGTATCATCTTTAGCGTCTTCGATGACTCTAATTATATTATGAGTTCATTTTATTTTCTTTCCTTAAAGTCATTGGAAGAAAAGACTGCTTCAAATTATAGATAACATTAATTTTATTTTTTTAACAAAATATCTGTAATAAATTATGCGCTCATGCGCATTAGCGAAATGCTGCTACAAGATTTCTGTTTTAATATCTTAACCGATGGAGGCATGCCTACTCATATACTGCAATAAAAAAGCCGACATGCGAGGCTACTATTGCAATTGCGATGTTCTTGGACTCTCTTTTGCATGGTAAATTGCATTTCATGGATTGCCTATAATGACTGCTACAAGTGCATTCATTACATGTGATCCTATGAACCAATAATAACTCAGTAACAATAATGCTCAAATAACAGATGCCATCGTTATTACTGAATTGACTCTTTGTTTTTCGCTTGACACATAATGGATGTTGAAGTTACAATAACAGACGTCATATTCAAAAATGGAATTTCATTTATTAGCTCAAAACGAACTTGCTTCCTTGGGTTTCATTTAAAAAAGGAATATGAATACATGACTTCTATGGAGCGTCGGAAATTTGGATGCTTTTGGCGTCTATTTTCGAGAATTTAGTGCATTTCGTAAAAATTACGAAATTAATTGTCACAAACTTTTTACGGCTACAATGCTGGTATAACTGGATAACTAAATTATTTACACAACAATCACACCTAGGGAAATGACTGATAGAAACATGTAGGTCTGCAGAAAGCTACATATGGTCGTTGAAAGACAAGCCGATGTCCAATTTCATGAGGCCTAGATACTTAGACCAAGGCGAACCGGCAACTCACTTGAAAATCGCTACATAATGAAAGCAAGGATTGCTTAAAAATGCAAGCTTATAGTCAAGGTAATCACGTTCATCAATTGCTTAGTTTTGCATTTGATGACTTAATCTATTTACAACTGTCACAGAATTGAACAATTTTCTTAAATTATAAAACTAAACACATATTTCTACTAGAGATGATCAGGCTAACTGATGCAACCACTCTTTCCAATGTTAAACCTAGTGGTCAAGTCAGGATATGTAAAGCACACCTTTGCAGTGCTCCGACAGGAGGTCAGTGCTCAACTTCGCGTCGAATCAAAAATTCGCGTCGAAAGATATTTATCAAGATTTTACATGTAACTTGCATTTCCGAAATTCTACTGAACGGAAGTTTGTATTTTTCAATATTTTGACGTGTTTTTCGTTATTATCATGCTAGCGTACCTTTAAATATATTATCGAATCCTGGAATAGAAAGATATCAAGATCACTTATACCGGTACTATTGATATTCTGGTGGTAACATGTTGGTGAAAAAATGATTTAATATAATGCAAACACACGTTTCGTTCTTGGAAAATGAAACCCCTTTTAGGCAATTTTCAAATATAAAGTCACGAAGTATTCAATAGATTCTTAATACTAAAACCAATTCTGTCGCACTATGCATTTCGTCTATTCTTATTCAAGTGCAAACATGGACTAGATTAGAAACTATTTTCGAATTCAGAGCTACGAGTATACAGAAATCATGACGAATAAAATCATGGTTACTGTTTTGTTACTTATTCCTCTGAAATTTCTTGAGAAGACGTCCTATGTTCGATGGGTGATCATGTAAGCATAATACTCGCACGATACTGAAATACGTTATTTTCATTGCGATACATGGATTCAGTTTCAAAATGATATGAACGATAAGGAGTGATATATTACTTTCTTATTTGAATAAAGTACACATAAACTATGAAACAGTATGTATGCATGTAAAAAAGACCAATACAATGGGCCGTATGCATAAAAATAAGAATATCTTTTTCTCACAATTTTGTGAGATAATCTTATCAATTAATGCTTAAAATTTCTCACGCTCATAAGTAATTTTTCAAACAGAGAAATTCTTAGTCAACTTAAAGATGAGAAAAATGCATGCATAAAAATGAGTTTCGAGATTAACTTGCTAGAAAATCTCATAAAATCATGAGCAACAAATTCGTCGCTCAAGACCGATCAATTAGTGTCATGAAAACTGAAGGATGACTTAAGGTTTTAGTCCATATTTTCGCACACACAATATATCTTCAGTCGGTTTCATTTGCAATCATGTTGAGATTTAGCGTAGGACATGTAAGAAACAGAAGGATTTTTAATCAACGTCGGGAAGTGACAAGTAGTCGTTATAAAGCTTTACATCGTTTTGACGAAGAAAATATCGAGTGTTTGGCATCTTGTATCTTCCAAACCTCAGAAACAAGGGGTGGCGCAGTTTCATCTAAACAGAAGGTGGAGATAACTCTAAGTACAGTTTCGAGAACAATAAACGAAACAGTCCCGTTAATAGCCGCAATGGCGAAACAACGGATAAAATTTCCCGTAAATGCTGTTGAGAAACGAAAGGCAAAAGTCAATTGGTTCGACAAAGTGGGTTTTCCATCGTGTATAGGAGCACTTGATTGTACACACATGAGAATCGATAAACCTAAGGGGGCATTTAGAGATGAATACATCAACCGCAAAGGAACACCAACATTAAACGTACAAGCCACTTGTAGTGAAAAATGGATGTTTACAAGTATCGACGTAAGTTGGCCTGGATCTGTTCACGATAATCGGATCTTCAAAAATAGTAGTAACCTTTTTTTTATTTAAGGGATATATACATGCAATACTCCACAGGGATCTATTCTGTGACTTCCCCAACAAAAGTGCAAAAAACTCACTGAAAGACTAAACTTAATCCAATCAAAAGTAAATAGTAATTTCACAGCATAGGCATAACTATCATTTTTACTTAAGAGTATCATTTTACAAAAGGTAATATCATCAATAATGACAATCACGAAGATGTTAAAGGCAAATCTCCTTGAGGCCATAGACCATGAGATTGTCGGTTGATATATTAGCTGAGTCATCGAGCTTAGTGAGTCGAGATTCGTCGGGACATTCGGAGGGATCGACTGATGGTAAAGCACATATCGTAATTATTGTTTATAGATCATGATTCACGGTGTCCGCGGCCTAAAAATGTCCTTGAGTGTCACGGATGGGCCGCGGAAACCCTGATGAAATAGGTCAGAAACAAAATTATGATGAAGTATGGTGGTTGTCTACATATATGATAATGAAAAAAGATATATAATTATTAATATAATGTAAAGGTAAAACATGCAAAACATGGTGTCCGGTAAGTTAAAACAGTGACTTTTATTTTCAGACATTTGCGACTGAATTCTTCTCTAGCGTTCAGCCGAGACGGTTGTGTGTCTCTCGCTGTATCGTTCATTGAATCTACAGTGTTTCTGTTTATCCTCTTTTGCTGAGCGTCCATGAAAGCTGTTTTTATCATCTGATTCGCCGTGATTTTTAAAATCAAGTTATGTCATCCATGTGTTCAGTGACTCAGTGCTTCATCCTCTAAAATCTCTGTCAATTTCCCATGTTCTGAGCCTGTTTGGCGATCAGCTGATTTTGAATTTTTTTCTTGTCGCGTCAGCGGCCCCGGCGCGAGCTTTAACATTGCGACCCGAGAGAATTGTCAGTTTCCGTGTATCCGTGATTGTGTGACTCGGGACTGATTTTCCAACGTGGATAAAATAATTGACAGCTGCACAGATATCTGATGTTGTGACCTAGTTATGCGCTCATCCCTTGCTTGAAGAGTGCTTACGTCATCACCATTTCATCGTATTTATAGCATCAGCTGTTTTGCGCTATCGCACCTTCTCAATTTTAAGTCGTTCTGCTCTAAACTTGGCCTCCGTGACTTTTCCCCTATACCGCATTCATGTTCTTGTGCTACACGCGTGAACAACTCCTTAATCGCCTCGGCCCCTCTCAGCATTCCACAAACGAAAGTTGTGGTCCTTCATTTACTGCGAACACGAAGCCATGCCGCATGCCCCATGCCCACGGGCATTCAGCCTGCTTTTGGAAACTTAACAAACACTCATAACTGTGCTTTTCCGCCCATTGCCCCTCCGATCCCACAGCCTGCAAATCGCCCTGATCGACACAGCAAGCCACACCACCAGTCTCTGACGCTTGGACTTCTTAAGCGACCGCTCCATTCATGTTCTCTTCCTAGTCGAGACTTGGCATGACTCGGATTCTGTCAGTCTGCAACTCCTGCGCGCAGTGCTTGATCGCCCACGTCCGTGCGGATTCTCTCCATACCAACCACGCGGCATAGCCGTGCTATCTTTCCTCAGCACTGTGAACCGACTGACCACTCTCACTCCGGTCTTTTTGAATCTCTCTGCGTCAGACTTCATGTAAATCCGCATCAGCATCATCTGTATATATCGAAACATCGCAGTTCTTCACCGAACTCCCAACATTCTCGAGACTTACATTATCTCCACTGAGCCTTGTTCATCGGGTGACCTCAAGCCTATGACCCCCATCCGAAACTCTTCTCAGCCTGTTCCAAGCATATGGTCTAGAATGCCGTGTAACTGGCCCTACCCATAATCACGGAGGGACGACATCATTGCATCTAGATGCGACTCACCTGAGGTTGTTGTTGATGATCCTGGACTATCTGATCACTGTCTTGTCACGTGGACAACATCTCTCCCCCGACCTCTACCTGTTTATCGCACCATCATTTCACGCCCATGACGTCTTTGAACAATCAAAATCTACGCACAATTCTCTCCAGTCCAGCCTTAATTCTCCAACATCTGGACATTGACTACCTCGCAGAACTTTTACGACTATGAGATCACCAGTGCCTTGACTCCGAAATTCCCATGAGATCTGTGCGTTGCCGTTCGCGAGCCTCGGACCCTGGTTCGATGATGACTGCAGAAAGTGAAACGACATGCCAGACGTCCTGAGAGACGAGTCAAACAGCGATCCGCTTCTCAGCTTGCTTCTGCTGAGCTAAAGCTGTCCGTCTATCATACAAGAAAACTACTATTCAAAAAGCGGAGACTTTCTGAAGGCCAAGACAGAATGTGAGAAAGGCAATCCTCGATTGATGTGGAAATCTATCAACTCCATCATGGTCTCTCCACGCCAATGTGAACATCTCAGCCGACTTATTCCATCAGCACATCGTCGAGAAAGTACAGTGCATTCACGACAGGACTCTGAATTCTGATGCTCCTTTCAGTGTTTTCAACTCCTCACCGTTCATGATGTCATACTAGCCATAGCTTCACTCCAACAAGCACAATTCCCGTGACTGCCTGCCCACTGATCTCCTCAAGTGCAACATTGACATCCTGGCACCGTTCATTACCATTCTTTTTAACATGTCCCTTACATGTGGGACATTTCCCTCTCTCTGGAAGGAAGCTGTCATCAATCCAGTCCTTAAGAAAGGTATCTCGATCCTCTGAAGTATCTTCTTACAGACCGATTTCCAAGTTATGTAACCCTCTCAAAATTCTCGAGCGCATTGTGACCCGTCAGCTTCTCGTCATCTCAGCGATCATAGCCTTCTCCCGAGTCTCCAATCAGCTTACGTTCCTTTCACTCGACTGAAACAGCCCTCCTCAAAGTATCCTCCGACATTTTGGTAGCCATGGATAATGGCGACCTATCCCTCATTGCCCTCCTCGACCTCAGTTCTGCATTTGACTCAGTCCACCTACTTCCGTCGCCTCGAAGTCTCGTTTGGCCTGCATGGACCGGTCCTTTCCTGGTTCGCATCATTTATTATGTGTGACACCTCCACTTCATCTCCAGTTTCGTCGTCTCAGGGGTCCCTCAAGGCTCGTGCTTGGCCCTATCTTGTTTCTCCTGTACACGTCTGACCCCAATATTATCACATCTCATGGTCTTTCCTACCATATGTATGCTGATGATATCCAAATCTACGGCTCCTGTCATCCATCCCAGATCCATGTCCTCTCCAACAAGATGTCCAACTGCTTATCTGCTGTTCACGACTGGCTAGCGAGCAATCGTCTCTTGCTTAACGCCAGTAAGACTGAAATCATGTGGCTCACCTCTAAAAGACGCCGCAATCTTGTTCCACAGTCTCCTATTATTATCGGACAACAAGACTCCATCACTAATCCGCAATCTTGGGGTCATTCTTGATCCCTGTCTGTCCATGCAACACCACATTTCTAGCACGGTCCCAAATGTTTTGGTGCACTTCGCCAGCTTCGCTCACTCCGTCGCTTCCTTCCTCTACCGGTTTAAACACTCTCATGGTTTCCCTCGTTCACTCCCGCTCGATTTTTGTACTTTATGCCTACCAGACAATTCCCTCTGCAAGCTTCAATCAATCTTAATGCAGGTGCGCGAATTCTGTTCAATACCAGCTCCCGACCACGTGACCCCTTACTACGATCCCTTCAGTGGTTACCCGATTCGCCATAGGATTACCTATCGCCTGGCAGTTTTCGCCTTCAAATGCATTCGCGGCTTCCTACATGTGTCCATGCTTCATCTGTGTCCTGCAATCCCACACGCTGTAATCTCCGATCCGCTTCCAATGATGACCTGTTGATCCCCGCCTCCCGCCTGAGGACGTCGGAGCTCGTGCGGCTTCTCGTATCTGGAATAACCTGCCGACAAGTCTTAAACAGCTTCACTTCAAGAGACACCTGAAGGTTGAACTCCTGCGTAATAATAATAATAATAATAAGACAACACGACATTTGTTCTCTTAGGAGATGAAGGAAATGGTATTACTCCGTTTCTTATGGTCCGGTATCCCAATCCAATAACAGATCATGAGAAAAATTTTAACAAAATTCATAGAAAAACTCGCATCCTAATTGAACAGGCATTTGGGCAATGGGAAAGGCGTTTTCCGATTGTTTGATGTGGTATACGTTTGAAATTAGAGCGCGCTCCATTGTGTTTTGGCATATGCTGTTCTGCACAACATAGTCAAATATCTAGGAGATAGTGATGATTTTGACTCAGAGACTCATGAAAATAACGATGAAGTCATAGTGATTTATGATGAAAATTATGATGACCTTCAGGATGGTGATATGAGAAGTGCACGACAACGCCACCGTCAAGAATTAGCCAATAGCCTAATGCAACTTTGACTTTTTTCATGAACGTGTATCTTGGCGTTATGAGCTAGCTAACTAATCTAAAATGCCATTTCGTGCTTGAACAATGTTAAATTTCGTTTTAGTTTCTGTTGTCTCATCATTTATAGAGATTTCGTTGATAAGAATTTTAAGCTAAATTCTAGTCTGAATTTATGTGATTTTTACTGATAATTTTTCTGTCAAGACCAACAGTATGCATTTTCTGGAAACTCCATAAGGTCGATAATATTGTAAACCACAGCCAAGCAGCCGTACGATATAAATATAGTTATATGCACTCATGTATATCTACAATAACTTCATATGTCGAAGAATGTAGGAAAAAGATTTTATCTGATATGTCAGACAGAAAACTTGAACCGATTTAGCAGACAAATTAGTAATTTAAGTTAACCACGATCGATGATTTAGTATACTTCTAGATATCAATTCAAATTCTTGAATCGTGTGAACGCTTGCATAAAAATTCTTTGACCTCTTATCAGCCCGTCCTCATATGTCTCATGTGTTATACTTAGGTGTCGATTTTCGGCTGTAATCGTTAAATGACATGTAACACCATTCTTCAGCGAAACATGCTTTCCGACATGAGGAATAAAATGTACGTTTTTAGCATCGCAACGAGAGGTTCTCTCTATTTTGTATGTGGTGCTCATATAGCTTTCCACAGATCTCAAACAGTGATCAACATAATTTATCAGTAAATAACTTAAATTCCATGGCTTCAGAAGTTCTATTGCAGATATTTTCAATGAATCAGTTGTATATTACCCTTAAGTCTTCAGAAATCCTTAACAGTTGGTATAATACCTTTATAAATCGTATTTTTTTATTAAATAACTATCCCTACTGTCCGATCAGAAAGACATAATTCGCTTCAATGGTACGTATCAGTTTACATCAGGATTGATAGAAATCATGACTTTTATTTAATGTAAAAATCCTGGTTTACCTTTTCCACTAACTGGTTCAGTCCACTTTGCAGATGAGCAAGAAAACACAAGTGATTCCAAATAGCTCAATTAAAACTTAAATAAGCTATTTTCACTACAGAGAAAGTATTACAACTCTGATAAGGCATAGGCAGTCACCTACTCATCATGGCAACTATTACTCACATCAACAAGGCGTCTTTGCTCTCCTAAGTATTTCTTCTTTAAGCGGACGTAAGACAATTGTTCAAGTAAAATCAATCTCTGCAACTCGGTGCTATTCAGATTTTTCGTTTCTGGAGCCTCACCGGTGAATCTTTCTTCTTCCTCTTCTCCGGTACCGATGATTTTGCTGAGAATGAGTATTCAGGAAAATTCTCCATGGACGATTCAAATCCAGCTGAGACAGCTCCTTCTAAGCGCGCGAAGGTAGGATTTTCGTCATGCATAAGAAGATTGAGCAGATTTCTCTCCCACTTCAATAAATTGATTGGTTTGTTACCAGTCTTGTTTCTGTCACTTTCATTTTTGACGCGCATATTCAAATTTGCTATTTTCTTGATCATTTTTTTCCTTATCTAAAGGTCGACACAACGATTGCGTCATAGATGCACACACTTGAGCAATCGCCTCAGCCTTCTTCGATTTTTGTTGTGGTGTATTGCTTTTTTCAAGTAAAACTGGATAGGTCTTCAGTAAATCGACGGGAATTTCATTTTCATTCTCTAATAATTCTTCTGTGATCGCAGTAGACATCTCACTCGAGTGCATCGATCGCATAAATGGCATAAAGGTCAGACGAAAGAGGATATTCGTTTAGCAACATAGAAGCAGCGCGATCGACCTATCACAAATGAGGACTACGACAACAATAAAAAGTGATGCATAGTTTGAATTCGTATTTGACTACACAATTGGCTCATGAACAAAAATTCGCTTGTGATTGTGCTAAACTAGGAGCATAAGAAAAAAAATTCTCGTTTGTCTTGCATCAAGTGTGATAATTGCTCACGATCTCATTGCAGGTTGTGACAAAATCTGTCAATCAACCGCTACAAATATCTCAGCATTGAAAGAGAATTTCTTCTACTCCGAGCAGAACTATATGCATACATAAATGAGAAAATATTAAGTGTGAGAATATTTTAGCTTAATATCTGAGAACTTCTTTTTGAGAAAATCTATTTTTTATGCATACGGCCCAATCTTTCAATTGATTGACAGTCTGTGAATCGCAAGCGTCTATACAGTGCCATTTGAGGAATCGCTGCCTTTTTTTGGTGCTTCTTCTCTTTGTCAGTGAGTTTGTCCTTTTTCATTTCTTGATGCTTCAAGTTTCTCATCCACCTCTTGCTTTCTTCTGCGTCCCAATCAAAAGATCTTGTAGCCGATTCTTTTGAGAGATTTGCCGCTCAATTTCTTCTTTTCATTTCTTCTTTCAATTTGATTTCGCAAGTACAACTTTTAGCCGTTTGATAGGCTCCTTCTCTTTCGAGATCTCTTCTTGAAGTATTCTCTCCACTTCCTGATGTCTTTTCCTCGTTTCCTCTATTTTTCTTCTCCTTATCTCGTTTCGCTTGCTGTTAGGATGCCCTGGCAGACACAAACTGCTTAGCAAATTCTTTATTTATAGGAACAGTTTCAGGAGACCAATTTTTGGTTTTCATGATTGACTTGCAAACCACAAGGGCATTAGCGGTATCGGGGAACAAAGAGTGTCCTTTCTTCGTTATAACATCAGGAAGAATTGAAAAAAATCTCTTGATTTCAGCATTACCATGAGAGAGGATGGAAGCATCTTTCCCATCCATTGATAGAGTTGGAAATTTTTTGCTTTGTCCAATTGTCGCCAATGAGTTCCAACAGAGAGACTTTCTGAGTTGGGAGAACCTTCAGTTGTTCCAGCCGAAGTGCTGTCCGTGGAGGTAACTTCTTTTGAGAGGAGCTGATGCCTGTGGATATCGATAGACAAGTCAGATTCTTGCGCTTAGGAAATAACTTTCGTAGTATGACTTGTAAATCGCAAAATCCATTTATCAAAATACAGTCTGAAAATGCAGTTTGTATTAATCAAAATCAAAATTATTTTGTATTAATCAAAATCAAAATTATCATAGAATTCGAAAATGCACTCCAGAGTGCATGATGATAATTTGCTCATTAACAACAGTTTCAAAAACGCTATATATCTTCATCTTAAAATTCGCGTCTGAAGGAGTCTCAATACCGTGTCGCAAGGGCCAATTTCATGTTTCGCGTCGAGTTTTGACAATTTCGCGTCCTGTCTTTGCCACCATCATAGTTTATACTCCAGATTCCAACTGTACATTAGAAAGTCAAAAGGAAAGTGACTTTCATACCTGTAAGTCCCTATGCCCTTGTAGAAAGCTATTAATTCAGAGGTATAGTCTGTCAACTAAACTAACGGTTCAAACGGTGAACAATTACTGTCTGAAAACTTTATTTAACCTACCATACGCACGCATGATAATCAGATTAGCTAAATTGACATTACATCAGGCATGGTGGAACCTAGATTCATGGAACATGGAAGACACTTGGATTTTAGCAGCATGCCTAGCTAGACACTGTCGCCGAATATACCACTAAAGTTTGACAAGATTCCCCTAACAACAAGAGACAACAAACTTGGTGCAAGCTTTCTGATCAGCTGATCAAATTCAAAATGCAATCATTCAAACAGCATTTCCAGTTTCTTTTTTTTTTTGCAGGATTTTCAATTTTTTTTCTTAA
The DNA here is from genome assembly GCA_907163375.1 of Prostheceraeus crozeri. Classification (NCBI taxonomy): domain Eukaryota; kingdom Metazoa; phylum Platyhelminthes; order Polycladida; family Euryleptidae; genus Prostheceraeus; species Prostheceraeus crozeri. The sequence continues at coordinate 84,397 of CAJQUW010004833.1, forward strand.
TTCGACTAATGCTGCTAGCCATAGAAATCCGACAATTCACAAAAAATAAAGACTAGATCGGTAACGAACATTGAATGCAAAGCTGCTTCATGTGCACGTCCTGTCATGCCAACAATGGCGGTCATATTAAACGACGACGGCCTTCCGTGTTTAACATTGATGGTCACTGATGCCCTGTGAGTCTGTTGTGTGGAGTTTGTGATGCCATGACTTGAATATATAAAATCATTTTAAAGAAATAAACTTCAGTGCATCGACTTGCGCCTGGAGATTTGAAGTTGCAGATATATCCGAAATGAAGACACCCCGCATCCTGTGTTCTAGATGCATCAAATATTGTTTACATGGAGATGTGGACATCAGTTTGACTTTATAGTGTTCAGGTAGTACTACCCACACTTTGGTTAATGTGGCCCTAGTAGATAATGCCAGAAAGTGTAATGACGTTGAGACTACAATTTCATTCATAGCTATTGCTTATGACCTTTACGCAGCATTGCGCCACCTGAACAGTTCGATCGTTTTGGCTATTGTAATAGTTTCTAAATTTCAGTGATGCCATAGAATCACGCAGTCTGTCGATGGATAGTTTTACTCTTGACCTCATTTAATTTCTGCGCTTGTTTTATTGTGATTAAAAGCTTTTCAACAGCTGGATGCACTCCTTGATGCACTCTGTCTGTATAAACTCATTACCGTGTCTTCCATAGAGCAGGTTGCTTGTGATATGATCACGCTTAAGAAAATACTCTTGAGGTTGAGCATGTTAGAAATAGCAACCCATCGAACTGCTAATTTAACAAACATTCTCTTCAAGGCTGTCATGACACGAAGAATCTGCAAGATTATTCCTATTGTATTGCTATCATGATCAGTCAATTCCACTGCAATTTCCTAAAAGTCGCAAAAGTTTGGATGTCTCCACATCAGGTAACAATACCCACCTGTGTACGTTCAAGAGTTCATTTAATAAAATCGAAACACATGGGGTTTTAATAGTTAAATGCTGAGTTAAGCCTGGTTGTATATATACATTCATTTTGATCCATCTGAGATCTTTCCATATGATTTATCAGAAATTCCCTTTGATGATTATCATGTGGCTCAAGAAGGTTGCATTAACTTTGTTTTTGGACAGAAGTTTCATTACGAAAGCTTTGGCTATAATATGCATGTCTTATGCCAGTGCATTTGCAGACGCTTGTCCACGCACGCTCAATTACACGAGCCTAAACATTTGTGGTTACGCGTGACATTTGCAACATGTCGGCCGTTCTGTTATATAGACTTTGCGTTTCATGTGTATGTAGGCCTAGGTAGCCTATCACAGAAGCAATGTGATAGGACCTATAAATTTTATGCTCAGGGCACACAGAACAATTAAGTGATGACGAGACGCGTAAACTACGAGTATAAACGTTCGCCCGCGCGTTTTCATAAACATTCCCCATGTTTTGACAGCAACAGATCACGTGATTACTGACTCTTAGTGCAGGGCTTGTATGCGCGTGGTATAAACTACCGTTAACCATGGATGTTTGGAGTGCTCCGTAATTACGCGTGGCAATATCAGTGCAGTTTATTCGAACATGCCTTAATCACTATCACTCGATTTCTTAAAAGTATTTATTTAAAGGAGTATCAATTAAAACGGATGCAACTCTGCTTCAGTCCTAACTGCTGAGAAAGTTGCTCCATAACCATGTAGAATGGGAAAAAATCATGATTCCGTAGAAATAAAAAACAAATAACAGAGGCTGTGTTTTTGTGGACTTGAATATTTGACACACTTGCTTTAAACCTGATGCGTTGTAGCTGCGTTCGGACAATACCAACTTGACCACCCATGAGATATTTCCGGAAAATCCCATACTTTTTCATGCTCTTTAGTACTATTTTTTCACGCTTTCGGACCCCAATGTCAGAAAAGAATCTTCCGAAGAATCTCATGCTTGAACTTGACAATACTATGAGTTTAACGAATTGCCTAGCAACGGAGTGAAAACAAAACACGTGCATGTTCATAATGCAACAACTGTTATATTTACAAATTAAAAAAAAATATCTACAAGTCAGTGTTAAAACAATTAGATAAAGTGATTGAAACATTTGATTTGTGTACTTACGCTATCGTGTACATTGCACTCTAAAGAGAGAACATTACAGTTGAGTCTGATGGAACAGAAAATTAACTTTATTCTACAAAGTGATGTCGGGCAGAAAAGTAAGAATTGACATTGCTATTTACGATCAGTAAATAGATAAAGATGACATCATAATGCCGAGAAGCTATTTACATCAAATACAGATCCAATGCATGTAGTCGTAATGATTGCATCAATGAAGTCAGTGAGCATCAATTATAATCATCAGACAGTTCATACTGCTGAAAATAACGTACGATGAAACTTTGACTATGTCACATGCTACTGATATGATCGCAGTAGCAGAAAATCGAAACGTAGTCTTTAACAAGAAAATGCATTGTAACTAAATTGAGTCGCACAATTCACCGCTGATATTCCTCCCGTTAACCATATTCCAGTCTTCCGGACTCAATGATAACCTATGTTGCATCATCAAATACTAGAATATTATGCAACAAAACAGGAAGGCCACAAACTAATCAAGCAATATAAATTGCTTTATGAGGTAGACTCCCGTAGTTGACAATTGAAGATACTTCGAAAGCATTCAAATTTCACCGAGCATCAATCGAGGGACATGTAGTTTCAAATCTGAAGTTTTTTTTATCTTACCCTCTATCTTCCCATAATACTCGTCGAAGTATTACGCAATTAATTATGACTACTCCATCATGGTCGCTTTTGATACTCGCGCAATTGTGCAATAACTGAACATGAGAACCGCGAGAGAAAACAATTTTAAATAGAAGTAGTCGGCGAACGCATCTTCTGCAATCTGACACATTTTGATCAAGTTTGCATAATACGCAAAATGTGCTGACATATAATCTTACTGCTGAATTGAATCATTTTCATGTATTTCACGAAAATTTGAGAAGTTAAATAGGGAGACAGAGGGAAAAGGATTTTAGTTTAGGCATGGACTTCAGAAAACTATTTTTTTGAAGTCCACGATTTGGCTACGAAGCATGTTTACAAAGCGCGTAGCAAATTCGCTTTAATTACAGATGTGTAAAAGATGTCACCAATACATAAGACGGTAACAATACATTGGAATTCAAATTAGAAAGTAGAAGTGCAATTAGAAAATTGATTTTCAAAGTTACTGCCAGTAATCATCATATTAACTCAATATATACATGAAGAATTTATCTATTTAAGCTCATGGCTAAGTTTTGTTGGCATTAACTGCTGATTACATTAGAGATTCTTATCAGCGATATCAAGAACGCCGGAAACGAATGGTAATACTGGTGTTTATGATAATAAGAACTGATAGCACACAAGGTGGCTCAGGTGTGTGTTACGACGAGGCGGACGTTTCTGCTGAGTCCGAGAATGCCACTAAAGGAACAAGACTAGTCAATGACCACCAGAAAGCCTCGAAAATGCAACTTTTCCTACTCTTGAGGCTGCCTCAAGTTCAGTAGTGTCGATGCAGGAACTGTTATATAAACATCTTTCTCAAATCACACAATATTAGAAAGATGCACTTCAAGAACCTAGGATGAAATCATTCCAATTTATTCTAATTCTTTGAATTATCATTCTATGCAATTCCCAGTCTTACAATGAGACGCGAATTGATAACCAACTACTGTCCCTCTATATGCTACTCGGATAGAGATTTTATACCAGCCCTTCCTTTCTCCTACATAATGGAAGTTAGTCACCGTCCTTCCGCTCCCTGAATTGTTCGAGATCGTCTCGGATCTATCGTCGTATATTCTGGCGGCTCCTCAGATAGCATTAAAGCGGGCTGGAGGAGAGAATCAGGTGCATAGAGCAGCGACTGTCGTTCACCACCACTGTACGGAGGCGGAGGTGATGGAAAGATCAGCGTCGGCTCACCGTTGGTCGGTGCAGGCATTACGAAGACGAAAGCTGCACCGGATCGTCGCTGACGTTCATGCGCATGACCAGAGCCTGTGAGGGCCGAATGAACGGCTGGATCGGCCAGAATGACGTGCGGCGGTCCAAGAAGATTTAGATGTGGATCACGAGCTGGACCAGGAACAGGAATCAGTGCTTGACAGCAAATTAGACGACCGGAAAGGACGGCATGAGTTACTGCCACTCCCATCTCCAACAGGCCGAAGACGAGGAGCAGCGCGTGAATGACGTAGTTCCGAAAGTTATCAGATGGTCGGGATGCGTTAACCAAACCATCAGCCTCACTGCAACGCTGTTGCACCTCCAACAGAAGTCCACGAATTGAGAATGTAGCCTGAAGTGTAGCAGCGATAGCGGCGAGTACAGATAGCAATAGAAGAGTGACTACGGCACAAACAGTTTTCCGTCGAGCACAGACGACTCCGAGCATACCGGCGGCCATCATGAAGGCTCCGGCCCACGCCCCGGTGCCTTGTGAGTAGAGACACACACGCTGTACGATGGCGAAGACGGTGATTACGATAGAAATGGCGCCACATAGAGCCTGAATCACACCGAGTATGAAGAAGCGCTCACTGAGCAGTGGGAGATCAGTATGAAAACAGTAGCAACACAAACGGCATTTCTGACAATCTTCGAGTAGGCTGGATGCAGAGGCGTGGCCACCGGCAGGATGTCGCCGGCGCCGCTCCGATGGGAAACGTGAAGGGGGCATCAGAGAAGCCCAATGATGATAAAGAATAGCTGAAGAGAAAATGAAAACAGTCAGATTCATGAATTAATGATATGAACATACAAATGATGAAAATGTTACAAACTCATATCATGTTTTCATAAAATAATTATTCGTCATGCTTTATAAGCAGTTAATCTACCAACGTCTGCGTGGAACATCTAATGAGAAAAGCAATCATTAAAACTATAAAAGACACTATCATCACTGATTCCTCGACTGCTCTTGCCGAATCTAGGGAATTCAAGTCCGCGGTGGAAACGAGCTCGCATCTTATTCAGCCAAGACGACGTTTCTCTGATTATATATTAATCCGCTTTTAATGCATGCATTTCGTCTTCATTTCTTTAACACACAATAAATTCCAAAGACATTTTGACCGATCGGTATGGACGAAATCGACACGTTGGACATTTTGCCGGGGTTTCCTAATGTTGCCTAATACAGCCTAGGTTGACCACTAGTATGGAAGGGCAATTAAATTGTCAATTAATAATCAAATCCTCTGATCATTTATTACCGTACTAATGAGTTCGAAGGAAGTTCAATAACATCGTTCCGACTTAAATAATTCCATAACGGCCTTTTGTCGGCTTGTCTGAGGCAAATGCAGACATGTACCAATATCGTATGAAAACTTGACTACTGATGTTGAATTATGAAAATGTCTTTCTTCATTCAAGTCCATGATTCATCGCTATGTTTCCACAGAGAAAGAAAACAATACAACTTAAGAGTCTTGTGTTTGAAATAAGATTCGCTGAGACCTAAATCTCATTCAGATTATAATAATAGTGTTAATGGATTTTTGCAGATCTGATTTCCGCATTAGCTTAGCCCACACAGTTTTCTATTTTCAAAGTTTCATCAATACTTCACATTATCGTTCCATCTTTCAGCACCCTTTCCTTTGACTTATCTCTGTTCAATCGATGATGCAACCGCCACATCGACGCTTTGATTCACTGTGCTGATTTCGGATTATGACCGATACTACAACCAGCTCCATAAAGCATGACATCACATGCAGGTCAACAATCGACTGTGAGGTGAACAAGGTTCTATGAGGCGCCATTCACATGCTGGGTTGCATTGCAAGTCAGACGCAGCTGCAATCAGATCTATACTATTACATGCTGACGAACTGAAGAAACGAACCACCATGAATTTGCAATGCCTTTCGCACTTCATTCCACGAAATGATGTATATCGGTATTATAGATATGGAATGCATATTAGAAGAGTTCTTTGATATTTTTGATATAGCAGGGCTTACAACAATTGGCATTATTATATAAACTTCTCATATACAGTAGAAGCAACGATTTATGAGATTATGTATTGGCCTACCATGCAGGAAAATATTGCCGAAAGTGCAAAGTATGGAATTAATTGAGAATAATGGGAAACAAGCGTAAGAATGGAAAACGCAGATGATTTAACTTTATTTTTAGTTACACAATATTTACAATTTATACAGTCAATAACGCGTGAAACAAGCAGACTTTTTACTCGTCTCGGCAGGCGGGGTTTATCCCTCTCAGGAAATCATGTGGGGTTTCATCCCAGCAATTCTACATTGCCTGGCGGTTCTTTATCCGTGAAGACGACACGTCTCCTTTGACACAGCCTCCAATGCACCCGCTGAAGTGTCCATGCTTCTCTACGGGAAACATGAGCTGGTGATACGCAAGGTCTTCGCAACATTCTTCTGCTATGCAAAGGCCAGCCTCCCGAAGTCTTCGTCGAACTGTAGTTCCGGTCAGGATATTCCCGAATTTGCTCCTTTCCCTCCATAGTAGGCGAGAAAGGGTAGCGGGCATGGTTGGGTTACCTCGAACCATTCTCACAGCCCTGTCTGTTGTCTGGCATCGGTTGATACCACAGCAACCATGTTTCACACTGGCCGTGTTGGTCGTCTTGATCCACAAGCTTCTAATGGTCTTATGGGATCTGTTGAAATATCGGGCAACAGCCCTATTTACTGCTAACGTTCAGTGTCAGTCAGGTGACGGGTCACATCTTAATTTAATGGACAGGATTTATCTATTTTTGATTGACTTAATAGCGGCAGTGATCTGTAAACAGAACGCGCTGAATCCTCAGTTAATTCCATACTTTGCACTTTCGGCATTATTTTCTTGCATAGTAGGCCAATACATAATCTCATAAATCGTGGTTTCTACTGTATGTGAGAAGTTTATATAATAATCCCAATTGTTATAAGCCTTATTATATCAAAAATATCAAAGAACTCTTTTAATGTGCATTCCATACCTATGATACCGATTTACATCATTGCATTCCATACCTATGACACCGATTTACATCATTTCGTGAACTTTGATGACCTCTGGCGCGGTGATGAGTCGTCAGAGCGCGGAAAATCGTGGAATGAAGTGCGAAAGATATTGCAAATTCATGGTGGTTCGTTTCTTCTGTTCGTCAGTTAATCGTGTGCAATTCAATCTATTGAATTAATTTGTAAGAGTAACTGATTGACGCCGACATAGCTGAGTACGAGACCCCATTCGGACATCGGTGAAGATTAATAAACAGATGCTGTTTAGTAAGGTACTTTAAGATATTGATGTTTACACGATTGGCGTTATCATTTCCGAAACCCCTATTAATTTACTTAAAATCGTGATTTTCGATAGACGATTTGTTGAGATGAAATAATTCTCACGATGTGAATAAACATTTGGATATCAAGCTGTTTAGTGTTGAAAGTAATTCTAAACATCGACTGAAACTTGACTGAAATGCAAATCAGTTCAGCTGCTTTCATGAAAAACTATCATTATAGCCTAGAGCTGAAGGCCAGTGAGTTGAAAAGGTTAACAATTTTGATGCATGTAGTCGGTCGGGTTTAAGGTAAGTGTCTGAGGGAGGAGTCAACCTTCTGTAGGAGATTCGCTGGGAGTGTTAGTTCAAGCAGACATCTTAAAGGGCCTGGTTGTCGGATTGGACAGCACTGCAGACGTCATAATATAATAATAGCTTATGAATGCGTGAGACAACATGAAACGATATACAGACATGCACCTCTGTTTTAAACTGCATATTTAGATTGAATATTATACTTCAGCTACAACAAAGCGGTATAAGAAACACTGTTTGTCAATAGATTACAAAATAAACAAAAAATGGAATATAGGAGGTCAATTTTCATTAACATGGAACTCAGCACTAGTTTTGAATGTGCACTAATTAAAAAATCACAAAATGTTATTTCTCACTTTCACATTAAGGGGATATTTCATTTGTTTCCGAGCAAATAAATTCTAGAAATATTTCAAAGGATCAAAAAATGTAAAAGAATGTAATGGTATGATGGATATTCATGAATCAACCATGAACTGAACTGAACAGAATGCAAAAGACTACTTGCTCATGCTGGATTAGTAGGACGCACACGGCTACACTTATAAATAATACTCATTACTGTATGTGGGCCGTGAAAAGTGATCAGATCATGAAGATTGAAAAAACAGAAAAGGCAATGGTGAGAAGAATGTGCGGTGTGAGGCTGGCCGATGGACACAGGAGTGAGGACTTAAGCAAGAAGATAAACCTGGAATGTATTTCCGATGTTATGCGAAGAAGACTGCGGTGGTATGGCCACATTCTGAGAAGAGATGAGACTGACTGGACAAAAAATATTTTCCAGTTGGAAGTCGAAGACAGAAGGCCAAGAGGAAGACCAAGGAAAACATGGTCGCAAGTCGTCTCTGATGATCTTCACGCTCTGGACCTGAATCCAGCAATGGTGTACGATCGACAGAAGTGGAGGTGCGCCATCAGAAGGCAGCAACCGTCAGACCCCGTTCAACGTGGACAAGGACGAAAAACGGGAAAGCAAGTGCGCTCTGTGTAATATCATTAACGTTATAAAAATAAAAAAAATAAATAGTATACTAGATAGGAAATGAATTCTATCATTTCGCAATCAGAAAATATTCTACTGAGTGTTACAACTTATACTAAGATGAAATAATCCTCCATCATAACTCATTTTTGATTATGTAGAGACGACAGCTTTTTGGTAATCAGCTACTTTTATTGGAACCTCCTAATTTGATGAGAGTGCGAGGCATTTCGCACAGCTATGCTGCCATGCTCGCGCATTATCATTTCCAATGACCACCAAAATGCTATCCTCCTCTCCACGTGATCAAAAATAACTTATTATGCTACATATATGATACTTTCAGTTTCAGCATTATGCCTTGTGCCAATCAGAATTCTTACAATATGTTCTTCACTTAGTGTGAACAGCTTCATTGTGGACATGGTGAATGAGATTAACATCGAAAACCTCCCACGTCACGACCATCAACTTCTTGTCAAAAGCCGCCCAGTCATATCGGATTAATTGCATGATTTAGACACATTCAAGGATGAAAAGAAATTAATCACGCTTTTGTTCATCCTGCCGCCTGTATTTCAGGGTATCCAAATTGTCAATTTCATTACTCGACTCCGCACTGTTGAAAATGCCGTGTCTAATATCGAATGTGATTGAGCACATCTGATACGAATTCTAATGAATAATTGAATATCTCGCTTCAACAACTACCGTATATAGCCGTATAGTAGCCGTCCTCGTATGCAAGCCGCACACACTCGGATGTCTAAAACCTCCCTTCCCCATAGTAGCCCGAAAATAAAAAGCATTTAAATTTGACAACTTTAATAAAACAGAATATGCAAATATTACAACAAAATCGATGCTGACATTTAATCTGCAAAATCGCCATTAGTCGTTAATTCAACAGAAATTTTGCACAAAATCTGCGGTCTAGTCAATGCTAATTCTTAACCACTCCACGCATGACTTTCAATGGGTAAGCAATGACACACAAAGGGTATCATGGTTTTCTGATTGCAAAATAGAGAATATCAGGTCTTAACATTTCATGGTCTATGGAATGCAGACAAAAATCTGCTTCCTGATTTTCAGACTAGACTTCAGGTTTCACGGGTATATGCTGTAATTGATGAGAACATAAAGCATTAAAGATATAATTTTCAAAAGGAAGGCGAATGCAGCTTCACAGATATTAGAAGGATGAAAAGTTTACGGCAACGAGTACTTTCTCTTCCACATCACCTTGTGACGCTAGCCTCCATGACAAAAGCCTGAAGACGCCAAGCGGTGTGTGAGATAAAGTACTCGCCGTCGTAGACAATTCATTTCCCTTAGATCGGTGACGGAGTCGCCACAAACTCATTTAAATGAAATCTTGAAAATCAATCACTCTCATTTGAATGATTAATGATAATGCCTCAATTTCAATAATTGAATATTCAACTTTCTAAAATTTTTCTTACCTCTCATAACTATTTATCAATAATTAATAACATCAGCAGCTGTTGATTCATTAATTCTTTCCATTTATCATAAAATGTTTTCCAGATACGTCTGTCAATCACAGATTATGGATTAATATTTCGGAATTTAAGGACAACGCATGAAAAAATGAAGGCAAAATTGTAATCGCGCTCATTCATCAAATAAATTTCATTTAAACATCAATGCGTGATAGAGAAATTGTAGACTTATAAAGATAGAATGAAATAAACTTGTCAATCATTCATTTAGTCGAATTATTTCCATTTATTTATCAATAACATCAATGCGAGTGTAGATTAAATCAGATGTTTTGTAATTTTGGTCATCATACGAATGCTTACGGACATAAGTATCAACTACCGGTATATAGGACAGATGTAGGAGTTGCTGTTGACATTGAACTTACATGTGTGTCTCCTCTCTCTATTACTTATACAAAAATATATATAAATATACACATAATAAAACATGATAGAATAATAAGTAGGCTATACATTAATTAAATCTTTACATTCTAGTTTTTAGGAACTTTGTAAAAATGATCATTTTACAAGCTTGACACATTCATGTTTCGGGAAACAGGAATTCAATCCCGCAAATTTGAGTGGAGCCAGATTGCCATTCCCAAATGGTGATTAATAATCCGCCTACACCAGCTGATGTCTGTTAAGTCGTCTATCGCAATCAATCTTAGACTCTAAATCTAACTGAATACGTTGTTGCAACTGATTTCCACCATTGATTTGAAGTTTAGTAATAATACTGAAGACAAAGTCAAGAGTCATTAGACAACTTTATTCACCGAATTTTCGTCTGACAATTCAAAAAAGTGAATTTTGCCGAGTAATTTTGATTCGCCGTATAAAACGAAATTTCTGTGAACAAAATTCTTCAAGTTGTTGACTGTGTCTTTATTATTATTATAAACGTATTATTGAAAACATCCCACTGATCTCAAAACTGTACTTAAAACCATGTTCTCCAGCTTCAGAATATCCAACAGTTATCTGATTTCGATTTGCAGAAAACAATTATATTTCCGCAATCATTATGAAAAAAGTTCTAATAACGATGTGAAAATCTCTAATTGATGTTATATAAATCAAAAGTTTGTTTGTAATGGACGACATATTTCAGCATGTACACATGCAAGCTTCAGGTGAACAATACGAGACACCGGCAATCATAAATATAATATTATAATGATCCTTGCTTACAATAGCAAGAATTTTACGACAACTGAAACGGCATTAAGCTCTGATCTCGAAAAACTACAAGATTATTTTCACAACTGGCGACTAAAAATTAACACTTCAAAGACTGTGAGCAGCACCTTCCATCTATCAAATCGTTATGCAGGCTACGAACTGAACGTGAAACTTCAAAGGAAAAGACTAACCTCGAACAAGCATCCCTAAGTATCTCGGCATCACACTTGACAGATCATTAAACTACCATCAACACATGCAAAGTGTGGCAGCAAAAACAAGTGCTAGATGCAATCTTCTTCATCGCCTTGCAAGTAAGTTTTGAGATTCTACGAACATCAGCGCTCACACTTTGTTCTTCCACAGCAGAATAGTCCTTACTGGTATGGTCTCATTCGGTACATACTAGGAAGATCGATGTTTAGCTTAACGACTGCATGCGCCTCATATCAGGAGGTATTAGATCGACCCTTACAGAGCTACTTCCAGTACTGAGTGGGATTGAACCTCCAGACATACGAAGAGACAAACAAACCTTACAGCTACACAATCGAGCTATTCAAGAACCCAACCATCTTCTTCATCAAGTTGCAACCACCCCGGTATCAGATGAGCAACGACTCCAATCTCGGAATCCGCTCTCAAGAAGGTTCTACCATCTGAAACAAAAGGCCGGCGAGACGACACCAGACACTTGCACCAAGAATACATGGAAGAGAAGATGGGATGACTCTAACCACCAAATCAAAGAGTTTATCGCAAGACCTAATAACAATCCGCCTGGATATGACCTGCCGCGAGCAAAATTGGTACCCTTAAATCGACTACGCTTTGGTTGCGGTCGATACAAAGCATTCATGAATCGAATAGGTATCTCAAATAATAGTGCCTGTACATGTGGTGGAGAACAAGCGAACGCTCATGTCTCTCTTGCCAAGATATTGGAATTTGTGGCAATATGGCCACAGTGGACAGTGACTTCCGTGACTGGCTAAACCAGTCAACCCTAAAACTTTGAATTTTCTTTTTGATGTTTTTCATACGAATATAACACAATATAAGCAAATGACTATGATAACATTTCATGTAATAAATCTAATCAGCATTGCGCCACCTAGTCTAGTCTATTGAGTCAAGTCAAACAATACAAGCAGTAAGAACATAAATCGAAAATAATTACAACTACAAATAAATTATATTACATTTGTTAATTGATGTTGATGTCAATATAAATCACCCATCATTTCTAGATGTAGAAGGATGCAGATATTTTCATCATTATAAACTGTATATTTACCAGCAAAATTCGATTCTTGAAGAGTTTCAGACGGACTTTGAACAATGGAGCAAAACAGGAAAGTTCAGAGTCCAGTAATAACTCGGAAACAGCGCCCGATTTCAGATCTAGTTTTGGGTATCAACCCGGTAAGCAATAAAATGCGTGACTTTTGCATGATTTTATCTCAGAGAAGAGGCACAGAGGAAGGTAATGTTCGCGTCGAAAGTTTGCGTAGGCAAGTAGTTGACCAAACGACGGGAGATCATGTTCATAGTCGAGAAAAGTAAAAAAGCAGCTCCCGTTTTATGATCGAAAGTTCTATAAAACAGAACTAGTTACATCGACCATTGACGGCGCGGGACGCCGAAGTACTGTCCTACAGACTTAACGTTAATAGAACTTTCGACCATAAAACAAGACAGCTACTTTTTTACTTTTCTCGGCTGTGTAGGCATGAAGTGATATTTTTAAAAAATGCGATAGTGAAAAATGCGATGCGATAGTAAGTACCTCGATGTGACTGCAAGATTTAAAAAAACCTCGTAGTCCTCATGCATCACCGATTTTAGAATTTAAGAAAAGAATCATCAGAATGCTATTTCTGTAAGGAGAACAACAAGACTGACGCATTGCTTATCACTACAGCAAATAGAATTAGTCATGGTACCAATTTAGTACTTACATATGTTTGAGACAGTACAACTTTGAACTGATAACAATCCTGGTAACATTCAGATTTCAACAACTTGCGTGATATTAGCGAACAAAGATAATGACGACCTGTTATATAGGTCCTAAGGCTGTTAACCCTTCATCGAAAGTTCTCTTCTTAGTCAGCAGTCGCAGAAATCTGATTGCCTAATGGCCAAAGACGGCTGTAATGCGGCAGATAGAAAATCCACTCTGTCTCATAAGGAGTGTAACACCGGTTTAACAGACGTCCTAGCCATTGTCATTTGACCTCTGACCGATATCGTCACGCATCGACAATGCCGCCAGAATGACGCATTCCGACTGCTACGCAGTGGTCACGCCCTCACACTCACCCACGTCATTATTAAGTAAATAACGTTCATGAAAGGGTAGCTTAGAAGATATAACTAATATATTCATGATATGAATAACCAGAATCAGCGAACGCTTTTCCTAATGAGGATTTACATTCCTTGCAATATCTGACGCCTGGACCTAAAACTGGATTGAAAATTCATAGACTAATTCAAAAATAGATGCAGCTAAAACACTGCAATGGATACCGGAGTGCAAGTTCGGAACGATTTCTTTCGTATTTGCATTAGAAATAAAATTAAATACTTTTAAAAGGAACTTTATTTTATATTATGGGACTTTCGATTTTGTAGATTTTGCAGTAATATTAACTGACTTCGTCTTCCAGAAATATTTACAATATTTGTGTACTTTTTTCAGTGCATTGGTATTGGAATGTAAGAATTTCTTCAAATATTGATTCATCATTCTGAAAGAAAAGTATTCATATTTGATTTTGCAAAATGTGTTTGTTCCAAGCCTGCTTGAGGGCTTCGCTCCATTTACCAGGCATCTGATCCCTGCACTTCTTAGGGACTTGTTGACGTCTTGTTACAGGGCAAAATTCTGAGCACAATTCATTCGCAAATATGTTCAGCGGCGTCGATGACCACCATCATCAATGCACAGAGATAAAAGACTTTATAAAGGTAATATAGACTGTATAAAGGTAAACTTTTATACAAATTTACAATCACTGAAAAATCAATTAAGTAGAAGGGTCTCTGATTTTAGGTTCTGTTCAGTAGTTGATTCTTGTTGGTAAGAGCTTTGATGTACAGTGATTCAGCAATTTTCGTGTATAGCATTTGTATCATTCTGAAATTTTCTTTTTTTGGTATATGTTTGTGCATTGAAATCTCTGATGTTTGTCTTCCTTTTAGGTGTTCGTTAATTCGTGTATGCAACTGCCGACGAGTCTCTCCGAAAGGGGCTTTTATTGCATGGCTCACAAGCATATTTGTAGACGAGGGAAGAACATTCGTCAAAATGAATTTCATCTTTATTCTTTATGAAGTTTTTACTTTTCTAGGTGGTGATGGCAACTTATAGCGTGATTTTTTCTAAACTTCTGTTTATTTGCTTGACTCTGGATTTTATTTCGCTCGAAGTATTATACATTAAGGGCTATTTCAAGTATCTTTTCACTGTCTTCATTTTCATTGTCGTACTTTTAGACTGTTTGAAAATTTTTTCAATTTGCTTCGGGTGATATCCATTTTGTATGAAGATTTCACGAACGATATTTTTATTTCTTCTCACGGTTAAGGGGTCACTGGTCAATTTTTGTGATCTGTTGAATAGTGCTTGTATGGCATTATTTTTGTGCGAGCTATGCAATAAAAGCTACTTCGGAGAGACTCGTCGGCATTTGCACAAACGAGTTAACGAACACCAGAACGGAACACCACCATCCGAGATTTCAATGCACGAACATACACCGAAAAAAGAAAAACCATACACGAAAATTGATCAATCACTGTACATCAAATTCTCACCAACAAGAATTCTCACCCAATCAGAGACCCCTCCACTTTATTGATTTTTCAGTGATTGTCAATTTCTATAGGAGTCGACCTTTTATTGGCCTTTATCTCTGCAGTGATGATGGTGGGCATCTATGATTGGCAATAAGATCATTTAATTTTTTATAATGAAAATATAACATTTTTCAGTGAAATACGAGTATATGTAGGCCAACACCGTTGACAGATCTAGTCATACGAATTTTTCGATTTACACTGCTACCATGCTACTTTTACTGCTCTCAGCAATGAAACTAAAATTAGATTGCATGCAGCATCGATATATTCCAAATAATGGAAGAACGAAGAAAACAGTTCAATCATACAAAGCTTCTTGTATATCAAAAGTTAGGTAGGGCCTATGGCCTATACATCAGACATCGCAAGTTTTGATTTAAGCTCTACACACTCGAATTACAAACATACCTGCAATATGCAGTTGGTTGGGCCAACAGTATCTAAAGTACAAAAAAGGCTGAAAATACTTTGATTTCAAGACTTTGATTTCAAGACAATGTCATTAATTAGTTGCTTGACAATTTGCGTGATAGACAGACTGACAGCCTGTTGCTTTTCGCTACATGAGTCAGCCAGTGCGGAAGAACATGGGTAGAACAAACGAAAAAGACTAAACTTGCTTCAATACAAAATGCGCAGAATCTATGATTAGAAAATATAATAGAACACAATTTTTGGTGATATCATTTTATGTCATTTTACAAAAAAAGAATGATATAAAATGATATCACCTTTCCTCAGAAAATAACGATATCATTTTATCATTGCCGATCTTTGGTAGGCATCGACGTCCCTGAAACATGTCTGCGAAAAAATGATGTTCAAAATTTACGGCTCCTCTTTCTCTAATGAGCAAAATTCCTAAATAAATCGGTCAGTTAAGACAACTTGGGTCAATTTTCTGCGTGTCTTTTCTACCTTTGGGGCAACTATTGAATGCAATTTGCCAAAAGTATTCGATGTATCTTAGAACAGGAATGTATTTAGCTACACGCCTACACTAAAACGTATTCACTCCGCGTAAAATTCAATGTACATAACATTTTTTGCTCTGAAGAATCTGCCAACTAATAATTCACACAACAAACAAGTAAGAAGAAAGAATGTCATCGTCAACATTGGATCCTTCTCTAAGAATCTAGGGCCCTGCGAGAACTCGAAATGTCGAGTCGATTCGAGTTTGACTGCTCGAGTACTCGACTAGACATGCTGTTATACCGCTCTAGTACTCGAACGACGATGAGTATTTGAATCGAGTTGGTGATTTGCATGTGTAAAAATACATGTATATCGTGTTTGCATAACTTTCTTATTTCGATTACATAGAATTTCTTTAATAGCTTACTACTTTAGCGTTTTATTCAGCATTATGTTTTGGTCACAGCAATATTGTTGAAGTTGCTAAGAATTGTTCCCTAAATTCAGTCACATTTAACGACGGCAATCATATCAGCCAAAGGGAGAAGAATAATTATTCCTATCTCAAAAACTTATCTTTCTTTGCAAAACGCAATTCGGACCTGTTATTTTAGCTTATCAGACAGTTTGTTTGCTATTTTTATTTTATCTCACGCACGTAAATACTCATTCTGACAGCTGTTCAGAAACTGTTCCTTAGGAAAAAAATGCTCACGTATATTGTTATCAAATTTTTTTAAAAAAACGTTTTGCAAGTACATGCAGATTTTTTTTTAAAACGTTATTTTATATTTTGATTCAATACACTACTCACAAAAATTACACTCATCACCTTAGGTCATCAGGTTTCTCATAAAGTCAAGTGCAAGATGATATTATGGTCAGCAGACTATAACTCGGGTAAAATAACATTAATCAGCTGTAATTGATAGACAGTCTGACGATGTGCTGTTCTCTAAAGTGATAAATAGGTACACAAGCTGTTTAATTGCAATAAATCTGAATAGATTAACATTAGATAAATACACAAAAATCGATAAATGCACATTACAATAGTGTACAACTTGAATAAAAACTGCGAACTCCGTTAATTTCTATAAATACTAAAATAATAGGGCCTGCTCCGACATTTAACAGCGACCAGTAGACATAGTACTTCACAAGTGCGAAAAATACAGGTTTAAGTTAAATCGTTATGATGAAATTGATCTTTTCTCAATTTCCTAATAGTAACTGAGCGATGTTCTCTCTCACCCTGTACGATATTCAGAATAGTGGCACGCTTGCTTAATTATTATTGTATATGACACTTTCATAACAAAGTTTTAAGTAGCTAGCAAACTCTGAAGTGGCTATCAATCTGTCACCGAATGTTGCATATTATCTCTATGAAAAGCTATTCAAACACGAATTTATGCTTTTTAGGAGAAGAGCACTGCGTCCTCACCAAAGTATCATCTTAACTGAAGAGTCTTTCATATGGCACAATAGCTGCAACCGTGCACAAGTACTGTACTTGCCAATTTGAGTAGCAACACGGAAATATCCCATCGTTTAGTCTGATCAATACTCGCATCCTATCTCTAAAGCCTTGAGGTGGCACGAAACTTGGATCATGAACATGAACAAGTCAACTGACAGCTTTTTTCAGTAACATAGTCTCATTATCATAGCGAGTTTGAGCACCAAGTTCAATCTGCGTAATTGGTCTTGAAAGCTCAATACGCAAAACATTTTGGATTTGGTCCAAGTTCAACAAACCGAGATTCGTAATGATTGCGACATTTCTTATTTTCATATTCGATATCCAGAGATATTCAACTGACATAGAAAGCGAAGACATTTCAAGACAAGGTCTATTGACAGGCTTTACGTACAAGGGAGATTCATAGTAATGAAGTTTTTTCGTCAGACAAATAGAACCAGTACAGTGTCCCATAGAAAGGCACAGCTCAGATGGTTGTGTGGCCGCACTGAATGACCTAATGAGCAGAAGGCTCTGGCTACAAGACTGACTACTTGAAGAGGGTCGCGTATCTTAATCGAAATGATTGTTACTAATAAAAAGTTGCCAGCAAAGTATCAACCCATTCATATTTTCACTGTATAAGGAGAATAAAAATGTTTTGAAGAGTTGCTTAGCCAAAAAACATAAAACTCAGTTCCCCTCGAATTTTCTCTAACCTGAAGTTAGTAGAACAATCACATATCCTTGACAGATCTTAACACAAGACATCGACAAGAATGTATTTTGCTGATTCATTCTTTCAACATTTTCAAAAGCGAATGATTGCCGAATGACACATCTCACAGGTATAGATGAGAAATTCAGTGAATTGGAAAATGTCAACTAGGAACCGATAGCTTTTTGTGAGCATTGATTGTTTTTCAAATCAACTGTTCTTGACCGATAATGACATTACTAGATTACTCATCATTGATGATACATTGACGGTTGAACATTATGATGCATGTGAGTCATGCTACTTGCAGTTCATACGTTGACGGATGACGTAATCTTCGAGGCATTTTGATTGCAAGAGAAAATCAGTCATACACATTTCATACAAGTCCCGAGATCACGAAATCCTTTAATTAACAGTGAAGCAAAGATTGGCAATGATAAAATTGTATCATTTCCTTCTGAGGAAAAATGATGCCATTTAAAATCATTTTGTTTTTGAAAAATGACATAAATGATATTATCAAAAATTATTGTTCCATTATATTTTCTAATCATAGATATGTCGCATTTTGTATTGAAGCAAATTTAGTCTTTCGTTTGTTCCATCCATGTCCTTCCCCTCTGGTTGATTCATGTAGCGAAAAGCAACAGGCTATTGTGAAAAAATGCCTTGGCTCATTGTAAATAATTCAAAGTAAGGGAATGCCAAGTAAACTTATTAGTAGGGCAACCCAAAGTTGCAGTGCAACTTTTTGCAACTTTTTTGCATATTTTAAGGTAAAATGCAACATTTTGCAACTTTCACTGTCATTTGTAATAAAGATAAGTTTTTTTAATTTCCTCACTCTTGGATCAACTCAGCTACCGGTTAAACCCAATCTACATGCATTTCGTCATGTTTTCAATTCTAAGAATTGTGTGGTGACGCATTTACGTCAACTACTTCTCCTTCTTTGTATGTGTTGGTTCAGCGTTGTCAGCCCACTTCCAAATCAGTGGAAAGAAGTTTCTCTTTGATGAAAAAACTTCTTGCTGACGATCGATATCTTCATCCTGAATGAAAAATATTGAGGCTTACCTTGTCTTGTACTACAACAGCAGTGATTAATCGACGTTTACATTGTGAACTTATTTTTTTAGTTGGTGTGAATTTTGTTTTGTATGACGTGAAAATATACTGTTAAATGAACGCTAGTTACTTATTTTTAATTTAAATAGAACACATTCAAACGGGCATACACGTACATATTAACTTTTTAGCCATGATTGCCATTATCTGTTGATATTTGACCCATAGCATTTATTTCAAGCTATTCGGGGGCTTTTATTGCAACTTTTTGCAACTTTTTGAATTTTAAGTGCAACTTTTGAAGATTTTTAATGCAACTTTATGTTGCCCTACTTATTAGTATTATAATAACAAATTATTTCCAATTAAGTTGTCTTCTTCACAAAGCCATCTTCAGGGAATTTAAATAATAGTGTTTAATTGCTCCTTAATTTTGAATTATTAACAAGCTATTGTCTGTCAGTTTGTCTATCACACAGATGTGTACAGTGTATGTCTCATATATTGCTGGTTACTTCAGACTTCCAGTAGGACTATTATTAAACATTGAACTCATTAATAACTGTCTTAATGTTTTTTAAGTCTTGACTGTATTTTTTTCTAAATATAGTTTTCTATTTTTCTCGCATTAAGTTTTCTTAATACTTTTAGCCTTTTTCGTACTTTAGATACTATTGGCCCAACCAACTGCATATTGAAGGCGTATTTGTAATTCGAGTGTGTAGAGCTTAAATCAAAACTTGCGATGTCTGATGTATAGGCCATAGGCCCTACCTAACTTTTGATATACATGAAACTTTGTATGATTGAACTGTTTTCTTCGTTCTTCCATTATTTGGAATATATCGATGCTGCATGCAATCTAATTTTAATTTCATTGCTAAAAGCAGTAAAAGTAGCATGGTAGCAGTGTAAATCGAAAAATTCGTATGACTAGATCTATCAACGGTGTTGGCCTACGTATATTTCACTAAAAAATGGTACATTTTCATTATAAAAAATTAAATGATAGAAAATGATATCATTGCCGATCATAGGCGATAAGAAGTAAGATAAAGATGAAAAATTTATGACCTTTAAAATGTCAGTAAACTTGCAGCTAGGCACTGCAATCTCGGATACATCTTCAAATTCCGGGATTTTAAAACAAATATCTTCTAAATACAAAAGAGAATAATAACTTTCTTATAATTATTTGACCGTGGGAACAAAACTAGTATATTAACTACCATCATTTGTCACTTCACAATACACATTCTAAGTCCCCTAGTTCAGGTTGCATGCAAGGTTGATGGACCTTGTATTTCGGTCCCTTGTAGTGGAAGTGTCCATTTTAGCGGGATGGATGTTCGTATGCAAAAAGTCAATCACAAAGTCAGATGTTGAGTGACTTTGAAGTCACTTCGTAGTTGTGTGCGACAAACTATGAAGATATTGGAGACCTCCATACACTTGAAAAGACGTGTAGGTAGGGTGACTACGCTACTAACAGGCTTCATGAGAAAATGGAAATCCAATAAAAAGCGAAAATAATCTAGGTGCCCATTTCAGTAGTTACAGTCTGGAAAAACATTCATTTCTATAATTAGGATCAATACATTTATTGAGCTTTTGAAATACATAAACGTTTTAGATGATAAATTCTAAGCCCACCTCTTAAGCTGAAATGAAAAAGAAAATTATAGCTAAATAATAAATGGCCCCAGTAATGCCCCAGTGGGACTTGGAAAGTCTATGGCTGACGTGGACAGCCTTCTATGGAGCGCTATGATAGCATCAGTTCAGATGCCCATCCTGTTCACTTCCAATACCATTCTTGGGGTTCGACCACACGACGAAAGGGACCAATACTGTGCCACAGACAGTACTACATTTAAGAAAATAATGGGGCTATGTTGTGTAATATTAAGCTAACTTAAAAACAAAAAGACACAGATGCTGTCCTCTTCTCATTCTACGACAATAGACACTTCACGGGATTTTAGAACTACTGGCTAAATTAAGAAATACAAATTAAAAAATACCAATAAGCCAAACGGAACACATGACCGGCGATCATCAAAAATCTATTGATGGCATACAAGTTCAATCATCAATTAGTCGATCGATTCAAGTTCAAATTACAATAAATTGATTGCTGCTAAAGAACTGCTTGTTTGATGTAATTGTCCTAATATCAATACAGAGGCTTATCCGACAGAGCCATCGATCATGTAGAAGCATAAACCGAGAATTATAGTGCCTGAAAATTGCTTTGATTTACATTCTCAAAAGTCTACTACTCCAACGGACGTATGTAATCGGAATTACCTGCCTTCGGCGAAAGGACACGTGCGCACTCGGCCCTCTATTCCAGGAGGACCTATACTCATACACTATTCTTCGTTAGGGAAGATTGCATCATCTGCACTGCTCAGCCACTGTCTAAGATTCATCAGCCAGTTATTCATTGCAGATGTAGCCTATGGTAAGAAATCAGGTTGTCCTTGAAACAGGAATTGTCGAAAGTTAGCTGAATTTCAATTCATGAAAATTTTATAGGAAAAAGAAATGAAATTGCAATCAATGCTATGATAGTTCCTGCCAGTGACAATTCTTACAAGAAGATTGCTAACAATTACCATTATCATTTTTCTCATAAGTTTTAGTTGGGAAACCAAGTACAGAAGATGGTAATTTCTTTATTTGCTTTATCAATATCGGCCTCCTCTTAGGCCAGAAGCAGTGATGACAGCCTAAGGGGAGGTCGAAATAAAGAAAGCAGATAAAATACGTGAACCTTGTTTATACTCGGAAGCACGGAGCCTTTCTTCCATGTAGCCGAGTTGTCATTCATCTCACTCTCATTCTTTTGGTGCTGAGTGTTTAGCAAGAATGTAGAGTGTACTTATTTTAGAGGTCTTAGATTAGACCCGACCAAGGTTTGAACCAAGGTCTCCCGGATGCAGAGCGAACACTCTACCACAAGGCCACAGTGCGGTCATCTTTTGCCATCTAAAATAGTTGCCTTCTTTGCTTAGTTTCCCAACTAAAACTTATGAGAAAATTGAATGACCAAGGACTTTTCAATGCCATTCGCATTTTGATTGGTGCCATGGCGAAAAATACAAACTGTACCGCAAGATGCGCCCATTGTTACGGAGCTCCTCTGCACTAATTGACATTAAAAAAGTTGTCTCTATAGAACACTATTGTGATGCGGTCGCCGGATTCTGTCATCGATCTACTGAGCAGAAATCAAGGCAACAAGGAAGTCATGAAAATGAATACCTATACGGCTCTTAAGTGCGTGCTGGGTAATAAACTGTACTTTCATCGCTGACATTGCCTTCTATCTTGCCTTTTAATGACCAATAGACTGAAAAACTGGTGTCCGAGTCAGACCATTCGTTGCTAGACGTGAGTGGCCACGAAAAACGCAGAATTAGCAATACCTTTGATAAGAACACGAAACATAAAACCATCGTGAAGTCAACCATGAAATAGCAGAAGCAATGTACATTACAATCCACTGCATTGAATTTGCTTCGAATACTATTCGAAATTCAACTCAGAATTTACTAGCAAAGTAATTTGAGCTCTCAATAAATTCACCTCGCGAGCAAAATCCGTGGATTTCAATTTTTATAAAAATTGAGAAATAGCAATCTCTACTCACAGCAGAAAGTGTCATCTCGAAATTACAAACGAATAAGCATAGTTCTGCAACCTGTTGAGACATGAGCTAAACTTGCGTTGAGTAATATCACATCATTCAACCAACATCCATTGATAAGCTTCAGAAGAATCATCACTTATGAGAATAGTACCAAGTCTATACTTATATCCTGATAGCAAAGTACACCAGAAGATTGCTAACTAAAGGTGGTTGTTGTGTCGCCTCGCCTTCACCTATGCCAATGATGGGTACAAAAGGAGTTATTTTATGACATAACAGCTCTTATCACATCATCATTTAAACTTAACAGATGATTTCAAAAGCATTTCTTTTAGGATTCTATCACCGTCCACACAGTGCGTCAACATATCAACAAGATTGCATCGAATCGAGAATAACTAGACTGCTGTGCAGCTTACTATCCAATTGATTGGATGCCTGTCTTCCAGCACAACTCCCGATAAATGTGCTAATTTCACTCACACGCCATCTGTTCTATTGCTTTTCTATTCGCGAATGTCACTCAGAACGAGAAATTTGAGCTTTAGTATTGCCACTGAAAGCACAGCTATCAGGTGGACAAGGGTCAGGTGATGATCACTGATATGAAAGTAGATGTGCAAACACAGCATCGTGTCGGTGTGAATTCGCTGACATCAACTACCAAATCTGATATCTGAGACAGACAAATTCATTGTCATCACCGCGCATGGCACTCTGGATTGAACTAAAATCAGCTGATGATGAGCAATAAAGCTCAAAGTAGTCGAAAGCGTTGAGGATACTCACAGAAAGATGGTTCATTGACATAGCCAAAAAATGTTTCTAGGACTTCCAACGTCAAGGTTTTTACACGAGGTTGAAAGGAACGTGGCGTACTGACCGGATGACTTCATAACTACCCCATATAAGGTGATGGGCTTCCATTTGGGAGCAAAATTATTCAAAGCAGGTCAAACAACTATTTTCAAGCCAATTCAAAAGGTTCACGTCGTTAGTGGAATTTTCCAAATTTTGATAGCATTTTTTCTCATGGATTTTCTCTATTTTGAGGATCGATCGGGTGCGTCAGTCGAATGAACAATCATCATGCTCTGGGTCACAAGCATTTCAAAGATGGAGTCACGTTCATGAGTTGAAATAAAAACAGTCATCATTGATTTGGGGAATTTTTCAATCACTAACAAATCAACTTTTGATATCATGCAAGAGCTGACATTGTGGATGCACGTGAATTAGGAAAATTCCTTCACTTTTGATAGTCTTAAGACCTGTGCAGTGTAATCATGCCAGCCACTTTATCCAGAAATGACATTTCCAATGCTGACAAGCTCTTTGTTGACATTATTTTTTCATCAAAGCAGTGACTTTAATGCAAGATGGCTTTCTCATACAAATTTCGATATACTATATTTGGAAACGAGGAAATATATTTTACCGATATCTAAGATGATATGAGATCTGAACATCATGGAATAGAAGAAATACCAAAATATTATATAATACAATACCAAAGTATTACACCAAAAAAATACCAAAATAGAAACAATACGTTGTCGTAAAATCGTTGAAAACCTAATCGAAGAAGCCCATGGGCTTTTATATTGAAGGATACGGCGCTATAAGATCTGATCGCTAGTTTCATACTTAACCATGCTCACAAATTCCTTTCAAGCCGGAGTTCAAGTGTGAGGTACTCAATTCAGCCAGAGAAGACTACGGACTCCATCCCAATTTAGGAAAACTGGTAAAGACTCCAGGCATGAGGCATCGTTTTTCAATGCTACAGTCACCGACAAAAGTTTATGATAATGTGTTAAACTTTCACCAACCAGGTTGAACTCGTGCTGATTTCTATCATGTCACCATCAAGGTAGTTAAGATCTGCTCTTAACCTGATGGATGTGACCCGCCACTGAAATCAGAACGAGTGGTGATTTTTAATGAAAATTCGACTAAAACAAATTATCATTAACTTTTGTCGCTAACTGGAAATCTGCTCAAGAACGATCTTGTACATGTACTTACGTTTCACATAATTTAAGTTAAAATAACTGAAGTAGCATTAGTCGCTGTAAGCGGAACACCGAGGTGCATTAGAGCCTATCAGCTTTCATCATGCCACATCCGGTTCAAATTAATTTCAATGAATGGTATAGATAACAAGACATCAAAAATGCTTGGAATTATGGTTGAGAGCTGTTGAATATACTAACATCGTGTTGTCAACAAGTTTCTTTAATTTCAATGTGATTCTCGTTGGTTGAAATGGCCATCACAACATTTTAAAAGCGTTATTATTGTGTGTGGCGCTGCTGATATTATTATTTTATCCGCAACAAATAAGTTCAACTTAAGGTGAATGATGTTATTCGATCAAAGTCTAACAAGATCTCAATGTTTTTGTCTCTATCGATAACAAAACTGCTATCGAGTGCTTCTCTACATCGAAAAACAACAATCAGTGAAGTTCTTGAAATGTAGTTCACCAGTTCAGCTTCGCTTGGAATGCACAGAAAGAAGGCTTTGTTTGATCGTTGTAGAAAAACTGATGAAAATATTGTAGGGAGTGTTTTGTGGGTTTTCTCACTCATGCCGTCTAGATGAAAACCAAGTTATCAGATGGGCCTGAGATTAATCTAATAGCTATCGCCTGATTGTGCTAAACCATCGACGTAATTATTGCATCAATGCAAAACTGTCAAAACTTTATGGGAATAAGGCTGATCTATCTAGATAGTTTTGTGTAATTTAGAAAGCTTCATAAATACATTTGAAAGACCTATTGCACTTTCCAGTTACGGAGGGCATGAGGATTGATTCGTTAGGCGCACTGCCGAAAATGAATACATTACAATATAATAGAATGCAGTAGGGACATATATCTGTTGAATTAGGGAGTTGAATTACCAACCAACTTGGCGGTTTCGGACCAACAAACGGATTTCGTTATAAACCGAAAAATCACTTCTCTGGCTCAGATCATGAGAACGAATTCCAACAAAAATCAGTTCCATTTCTTATTCGTGAAACTTCTTTAATTCCTAAACAAGTAAATACCGTCACAGAACATACTAACTGGATTGGGGAAGAACGGGACTGTTAGTGCGAACCACCAACTGTAAGGCCAATGAAGTATCTTTATACCTACATGTATCACTTCAGTCCAGGAACCCGCTAGTGCAAGTCAGATTAGCGGATAATCAAATTGAAGACAATGGCAACATCATTGATTGTCAGTTGGCAAGAGGTTTTAATTTGCTTTGCAATGCAACACTGTCACATTCAATGATTATATAACTCATCACTCCGTGAACCAATTTATACTGTGAATATGGCCGTTCATACGTTAAATCATCACCATCATTCTAAATACTGTCAAATGAAGTCTATTAAAAGTGTGTGATGTCGCTTCATATAACTTCTTAATTCTACAATGCAATTTCTTATAGAAGAAAATGTAATAAGTCGATCATTTACAACATTTCTGATGATCAGATTTATCTCAATGGAATCAGTCGACACTCAAAGTACATACATTCACACAGGAATCACATGAGCTAATTTCCTTGGTGCGTCTAATTCACGGAGTCAGACACATCAGATTTCACTGAAATTGAATGGAGTTGCTGAGCAGACGATCGGTCCCTGATCGCAGAATTGTAATGCATCGAAACACTGCACGGAAGATTCCGGAAAATTGGGAAGCCTGCTTGAGACACACATTGTTACCAGCCCATATTACAATGACGGTTTAACGTTACTACTCCACCATACTGGGACATTCGACGCTGCTGAAACAGTCATATTTCAATTTGGAACGTTGTGATCTTTTAGTCCGGATGCCCTTCCTGACGACTTCCGGTGACACTTTCGGAGCTCGACCCCTGGACTGAAAGATTGTTAGACCAAGCACTTAACCACTGTGCCACGGAGACTACAAAGCAGTTCTGAGATCACTATGTTGCTGCCACCATGTCTATCAATCTCAGCCATTAGCAGGCGTCTTCACTCGGCACGAACGGAATCAATTCAGAGGTCATCTAGGGAAATGTAAATGACTTAGTGCTGGGCTATGACACGCTCGCATTCTTAACTTCAATGTGCTGTCAGCTCACTCCGTGGAAATGGTTGTTATAACATTTGTAATATCTGTCACTAATATGTAAGTCAACACGCACAGCATACGTAAAATATACTTGACAGGGAGCTGTAGGAAGTAATATCGGTAGTAAAGCGAACGTGACACAAGCAGACTGTGGAAAATCTGAATGACATTTCAGTATAGGTGCTAGCGACAAAGGTCAGTTGGTATTTTTCTTCCTTTTCCCTCCCATATCCAGTCTTCTAAAACCGGCAAATCTCACTACGATCAATTTGGTAACACGGAATGAAATTAAAGTATTGTCAGTATAACAGTGGAAGCATGTTACATTCATAAATTACTTTATAGAATGGGAAGTTGTAATTCTCCTTGGTCGAGGTAGACCTCTACTAAAATTACATAGAAAGATTTGTAGGTTAATTCTAACATCTTCCCCAATGCACAACAGAATTTGCACAACTGGACAATGTTGCATCTGAAGATTTTGTCAAGTAGTTGTCGATCTCTACTATCACGCGGTTTAAGAACTCTGTCAATAGAGTCGCTTATCATCATTCGAAAATTCGAAGTCTACTTTTCTTGCTCACTCATCTACGAGTACATATCATACAAAAACAATACAAAGAACTCTTTTCATTGTCACGCGTCATGAAAAGCGAAGTTTATTTCATCGAAAGATATTAGAAGTGTCTCTTTCCTTTCTGTCATGCGTAAACATTAATCTGTAACATGTACGAGAAGTAAACTCACAATAAAGCGCATCTTACCCACAATCTCTACACTATGCCTCGAAGGGCTTCGGGTGTTGTTCTGAGGACTCGTGATTTGTAGCCGCTTCTAACACTTCAGTGCGATATAATGACTTCAAAATTTAATTAAATGATCGATTTTTATCAATTCTGTATTTTTTTTCACCTTTTCACAGTCAAGCAGGCACGAAGCCAAGAGAGCAAGTCAAGGGTGGTGCAGCCTTCATCAGGGTAGACAATTTTCAAAAGGTTTGGGTTCAGTAACCCAGCGTGGGAGGGACGGTACGTCCAAAGGCGGACAGACTCGAACCATGGACTTTCCGCATCATCGCACCGAAGAGCGGATCTCTAATTTCACAACATCTCGATCTCTTTAATAGACGAATTTTAGACGGTCTCTTTAATAGATTAAATCTCTTTCTAACAGACTATGGTTGCTAGTATTGCTACAGTTGATATTCAACTTGCAGAGCAAAAAAGAAACATATTAGTGGCGGTATCAAAATCACAGTACATGAAAACAGAATTGAAAAAAAACATGTATTAAATCATTTGCTCTTTACTTCAATTACTGATGCACAATTGATGGATATCTCAAGACACCAAAGAGAACAGGCGACAGTTGTGGCTGTTAGAGGCCTACAAATATCGAAATCTATGAATGGAGCACGTACATACAATGGAATGCTAACATAACGAGCATTCCATCAATTCACGATGATGAAAATGAAGTAGAAATAGAAGCTGTGTAATAGCGAAAGGAAATATGAATCGAAGACTAAGGATAATGACGAGATATGAATGAAAAAATACGAACACTGATTGAACGGAAAACACTGATGATTGATGGGAGAAGAGAAATCAAAGGTTGAATCAAATGTCTACTGCCATCATTAAGAGGTCGTATCAAGAGAATTCCAGAGCTGGTCGATGACTCTGAAGAATTCACAAGACACGAGGATAATCATCAGCAGTCTAATACTCAACATGAACGAAAATGCCACACAAAACACGAGTCACCGGATGATAGTCGGCAACTACATCGAAAGTACGGACACATTATGCTTAACGGACGACTCAGATAATGCCGGAATGCCGAAAATTGAATGGGAGGAAAACGTCACGGCTATAGTTATCTTCAATGACAATATGAGAAGCTGAATAGAGCATCTAACGATCTATTATTCGTCAAATCAACGTCTTTGTTAGTTATTAGGAAATTAAGACTATCTCAATGGTCTTGAATCAATAGTCAAGCACATTTAGAACGTAAGTATGCGGTCACAGGCAATGAATCCACTTTGGGTATGAGTAAATTGGTTTTACATTTAGACATAATGACGTCACGTCCCAAATATAACTGGCAAGTATGGGATATTTCTGTTTTCATGTCCTAGAATGGAAACCAGACGTCCAATCGACTTCATCCTTGAAATACAAGCGATTCACATCATGTAGATCATCCATTCTTTTCATAAGTAAGCACTAATATTAAATACAACTCGTTTACAAATACGATTAAACCGATGAACTATTTTTCACATATTTTTTCATTTTTTGTAATAAACTTTTCCGTCAACAAGCTAACTTTGTTTTAGATGGAATAGTTGAATAGATTGAATGACATCCACGATTCAATCGCTTGTATTTCAAAGATGAAGTCGACAGGTCGTCTGTTCAAAACGATGGAAATGTTCCATTCCTGCCAATCGTTTTCGCAGCAAAATGTCTCGTTTTTCTCTTTTATAGAGTAAATCCACTCCCATTCACGTATACTATTCATATACTTTCATTATAAATACAGTCGAAGACTGATTCAAGATCATAGGTCAAAATACTTGCAATTCCCTTTGAAAGATTGACTTATGCGGTGTCACATGTAAATATGCAAATTCATATACAGCGAGAGTATACAACGATAACTACATGATTGTTTTATAAAACCTCTCGCGTGACTCTGCATGATGTGTGTTATGTTAATCACAACAGCTGTCAGTTTATGCAAGTTCATGGGTTATCAATTCATAAGTTCAGTGATATGAAAACTTTCCAGTTCAAAAATCACCACAACCTGATGTATTCCATTCCACTCCATCAATTGATATTTAATAATTCAGTGAAGCATAAAATCACGTTGTTTGTAGAAAATATTATTGAAGTTGATCAATCAACACATTTGTGTGTTCTCACTGAATTTGTATCTATTTGAGAAGACGTGATCTCGCAGCCTGTACTGGCGTTCGATGCTCTAACACTGAGCATTTCAGGAATGCAAATCGTCATTTACTTGAAGACCACACGCGCACTCGACAGCATACTACAACAACAGCAAAGGGAAGCCGGGTTAGTCTGAGCGTCCACCGACTGTCTCTGAATTTGGGCGTGGCACGCAGATTGGACGCCTTCAGGCGATTGTTCACGGACGCGAGGCGGTAGAGAAAGTTTCATTGGTTTGACCCACGAATTTATCGACCTGATTTGGAGTGCTGGATGAGCCACTGCAGTGTTATGTCTGAAAAATAATTGAAATGGATGATGCATGGGTACATATGAGATAAGGAGCTTCATTTTAGAATTCATCAATCATTATCAGGACAGCTCCGATCACAAATTTGAAAAAGAAGGTCTGTACACCCTTTCATCTTATCTCATGGACTCCCTTATATACATACATAGTCAGGTCTCCATCTAAATACGCCAAGTAGGAAATTTTGATTAACTTTCTAATCACAGTGGCATTTATTTCCTTTTGTATTGAACGAGAAAAGTAGCTTCGCAACATATATCCGTGCCACATCACCCTTCTTACCTTTAAAAATCGAAGTGACAGCTGTCATGTCATGTTAACCTCCATTGTTTCATTAAAGAACATGTACCTACATTGCAGGCATTTTCGTAAACGTTGCAGAGAATGTTATCCAAGAAGCAGCAAAACATTATATCGAAGATATCAGGGGCATTCTAGCAGTGAAAATTTTGATTACTGTTGATTTTTTAAAGCTGAAGAAAGGAATTGAACACTATGCGTTGGGTGTTGCTTCTTCGCCCTCAGATTTGATGCAGTTCAATGTAGAACTTGACCAAAAGAGGCAGTGACTTAACCACTTAATACAACAACGATTAACGATGTACTCGTACAATGTTGCCCGAAGGCGAGTTACGATGTCAAATTTTGAGTGTCTCAGGTCGACAGCTCGCTCTAACAACACAATCCAAATGTAGCAGGTGGAACGTGACCCCGAGAGGTGATCAGCAAGCGGCAACGAGTAATTGATACAAGTCGACTTTGTGTCGATCGCACTGGGTGGTTTGCATCATAGACGCCATGGTTGAATGAGTCAACGCATTGACAACATGGCATGTGGACAGGTCTAATGCATATTTTGCATGGATAAGGTTCCGATAATTTGCAGTAAATATGAAAACTGCAACTTATCTTATTCTACAGCTGTGCTTTTCAATTTCAAAAACAACTTTAGTACGTGCATTCACTAAATTTATAATGAAATACCGCATTTTCTAGGATCGAATTGAAAAGAAGTTAACAAGAATATTTATCCTTTCTACAATGAACACTACAAGGAAGCAGCGGCTTATAAAGTTGCTCTGCTCACACACATGAATGTCAAGTGGCATTCAGTACTCATTCTCCAAAGCGATGCCGTATGACTATCAATGAATTTGATTCGGACATTAGCTTGACATCTTTTCTATCATTGTTGATGTTTAACTGTGTTCACATTGAGTGACTCCAACATTTATTGTATACATGAACAAATGTTTTTCAATTTTCCCTACTCATAAAAGCGATGTCTAACAACCCTGTGCGCATATTGTAGTCATTTGGTTCAACATAAGTTCGAACACAGTTGTCAAATGCATGTTTAAATATTAAAATATTTCAAGGTAAACCAGGGAGTAATTTCCTATTCCTATTTATGACATAGGACTGCATACCGCACGAAACCGTGCATGAGCTGTGCAGCCTTCAGATTTGCATGATAACATTTGAGATAGCGAATCACCTTTAGTTGACTTTTCATGCATGCTGATAATTTATGCGCCCTTCGGCAGTATTGGATTATTCAGCATATCATTGAAGCAGTGCCTTGCATTAGAAATAAAGGACCCTATACCTGCCTACCAACAAAATCTCATAGGAATAGAAGGCCCGAGTTTCTATTAGTGAATACGGTATTATCGATTAGTGAATATTATTTCCCATTTGAGAGAAGCCGAAAGCCGTGATGTTGCGGTAAAAATGTTTATTCTGGAGAGGCCTTTCGACCAGCACAGACAGCCATCGTCAGGGGAATCAACGTTCTAGCCGATTATTTGGTGGAATCAAAGATGATTAGTGAATAATTCAATTGCGTCTGCTATGGCATGTTGAATTGAAAAAATGAAATTTTAAACTTCTCATTGGGGACTTGGACGATACTGACATAACTTTTCAGGAGCTTTGTGATACTTTTAGAACAGATACCTTTCCTGGCGATTTCTAATTGCACTTTCGGAGCTTGACCACTTGACCAAAAGATCACAAGGTCAAGCATTTGACCACTGCACCACGCATACCACACGTCGGACGGTTAATGCCTAGTAGCCTTCAGAACCCTTTGAATTCCCAGTAGAAGCCAAATTGTAATTTAAGACTTAGTGACTCTATCCTACCCTAACTCGATCACTAAAATATCAAACTCTGATATAAAGTTGCATATCATAGAATATGGCTGTCTATGCTGTCAGTCGTGATAAAATCAGAAGAAAATGCTCTCCCCAAATTTTGCGACAAAATGCATATATTGAAATAGAAGTTCACCCGATACGCTTCGTCTACCTTCTATGTCAAAGGTTGCCTGAGTAGCCTCAAAGTACTTAGGCAACCCCTTGATATAGTCTGTGCAGACAAAACGTGTTGGGTTAACTTTTATTCTAATAAACGCAACATGTACAATTAGGAGATCATTTTTCTAGTGAAAATATACAAAATATATACAAATATGAAAATATACGAAAAGTTCTGCTATAATGTTCTATAAAAGATCGAGCTATAATGATCACACAGGACATTTGTGAGACCAAGTTGTTGCAGACGAATACCTTCGCATAAATCTTACTCATTATGTGCAGTTAATCAATCATTGAAATTTGACCATCACGTTCAGCATCTTCTATTCTTTCCTTAAAAAGTTGATGTTACCTAATTATCAATCGAGTGAGAATGAATTCGATACATTCTAGTGAAGAAGCTGAAATCAAATGCTGTGACTTGAATACGTTGTCTGTCAACCTAAGCAGCAGTTCAATTCGAGAGAGAATAAGGGAAGTGTCTGTCAACGCAAGTTATTGGCTTAACTTCTGATTTCAATTCTTGCTGCATCAATGCGCTTTGACGTCTTTAAACTATCTTAAAATATGAATGAATCGACTAACTATCTTGACGTCAAAAATCAAATTTTCCATCGGTCGAATTTTAACAAATAGACTGTCTTCCTTATTCAATGTTAATTTTCAATTCCAAGGTCAGCGCATCGATTTGTCCATGCCAAAGAAGGAGAAATCAAGTTCATCATTTAAAGAACTCATTCAACTTATAGTATTAGTGATAGTGTGAATATAATTCACCTCCATAAAAGTATGAGACACTGCGCAGAAATTTCATCGTATTTTCATGAGAATTTCATTTTCACTGTGGAAACATTATCGAGTAACCATCATGATATATCACCATCATCAATTATTGCAATCTCTTAGGTATTTATGCTCTTGTTTACATCAAATATCATATGAACAATCATTTCTGTACATCCACTATTCGTAAGCAATTTCAGAACATTTGGCTTCGAGCCTCTGGACAATTAAGAGACGCGGTATTTAAACTAATAACGTTTAAATAAAAAAAGTCGCTCCCTTCTTTCGGACAAATTTCTTTTATTGTTTTAAAACATATGTACAAGGGCCCGACGCGTTTCGTCCTCCGACGTTCTCAAGGGCACATGAGCTATACAACCAGGCGAGGGGTTAAATAGCAAGTGAGCGGTCCATCAAATCATCTCATGTTTTCTGTTCAGGAGAGGTTTACTCTTAGCTATGTGACGACTTTCAGACAACTTCGTGTGAACTGAATTACGTTGTTTGCTTAGAATTGAAAGGTCAAAGTTATTGATTTGTACGTCAGTCAGATTGCTGTGATCTTTATCAACATGTTCAGACACTGCACTTTTTTGATCGCGATTTTTCAAACTGCGTTGATGTTCAGCATATCCATGCTTAAGCGAACGACAAGTTTAACCGATATGATTTTTATTGCAGATTTTGCAATTTAAATTGTAAACAGTTTATCGTTGCAAGTAAATCTGGGTCCCACAGCAGAACACACATTGCAATGACATGCATTGTTACGAGAACAGCGTTTTGGAATATTAGCCAAAACCTTACCGGGTTTAGAAGTAATGTGGATAGGGAGTTTAAATTTATTTGTTATCCGCATCACTTCTAAACCCGGTAAGGTTTTGGCTAATGGACGCTTTATTTTAAACTAATAGGCGCTTCGAAGTTTATAATTTCGGACTAAAACCCCTGTGCGCTTATTTAGAGAAAATATGGTAATCTCTTCATTTAAACTGAACACTATGAAATGGATTAATAAATGATTGAACAAAAGAATCACGGAATAAAGCACGAGGGAATGTTATATGAAGTAGATAATTATAGAATTACTGTATAACATCATATTTTCTCGTTAATAATGAACAATTCGTTTAACCTTTATACTTTGAAACCCTTCCATCTTGTTATGTCTGTTGTTCCGCTCTCACTTCAATTGAACACTTGTTACTTGATGTGCTTATTAAGTTTCTACTTTCATCGAAAATATTTGGAGAAGACGACAGAGATACAGGGCTTTTCTTCAAATTGGTCAGTGTTTCGACCACAGACTCTCAACGATGGATGAATTTTGGGGGACGACGAAGCTAAGCAGAAAATCAAAATCACAATGCATCAGAGAGATACAATTATAGAGGCACCCACTGTATGATATGGATTAGTGAATGGCATTGAGATCGTTGAAACATTGATGCCCCAAAATGATTTATATACAAAAATTGCACGATGTATTAATGACACACATATTTCACCTGCTCTCAGTCGGTGCCGTACGAAGGAATGAAATCTAGTTGACAAGACAATAAATTATCTGCCATTAAGGCATCTTGCAATTTTTTACATAAAATTGAAAAATATGACATAGTTTATTATACTTGAGGTCTTCTAGCACCTCTTTTGAGGAGGGAATGTCGATAATACCCTCCTGTGTGTCGATATTCTACGAATATCATTATTGGCTACACACCTTGCATTTCACCCAGAATCGAAATTTGAATAAATGAATTAATAGATTCGAGTGAGAAGAGATTATTTTGGATATCACAGTTCACATCAAAATGGAGCAATAGAACCACGAGACTCCTAAAACCGTTGAGAGACAAAATAAATTTTCATTGTAATTTTCTGCTACAAAGGGTGGCAGGTGGCAAAAACCACCTTTCGTAGTAGAAAGGCTAACAAATGATGATATTCTTTTCTCAAAATTGATAAATTACTTCTTCACTTTTCAAGTCATACAAATCCATTAACATCATCTTGTGAATTTCGCATTGACTTGCTCTCTACATTTTTGTAATTCATGTACGTATCCATCACCAACACGCAGTTGTTGTCGAAAGACATGCGTTTCTGGTGATATCAGGAATAATCGAAATACATTCATTGAGTCAGTCTAAGATACAGAAAGGTTATCAACTTGGTTGACAACAACGAATTTGCGATGAACAGAAGTTCTTCATGAAAAATATTCCCAAGAGTGAATTGTACAATCGTTTGTTCTGATGAGATGCTTATGACCGTGTGCTGGCGAGGGAAGTCTTTGGAGATAAACGAGTCAGAAAATTTATTATGAAGAGTAAATCGTTCATATTGGCTGTGACCTTAATCCTTATCGCCACAACTCACAACATTCATCTTGGCTCTACGAAAATTAGCATTGAGAATCGCTTTCATATTTCCTATTGGTGTCGTTTCGTTGCGATTCATCTTTGTTCGATGAACATGTTATGCCGCTTATCAGTGGCGATCTCAGTGGAGATAGTGCATTGGTTCACCGAAAAAGTGTACAATGGAGCATAAGTTGACCATTTCGATTTAAGGCAATGCATCAATATGAATGATCAGGTACGCACAGGAACATATTGTGCGATATAAAGCAATTGTACACATCGGCCTATTCAAAACGTCAAGTGCTGGAAGTGGGGTTATTGTTGAAATTGTTTTGAAATAGAAATTGCACTCAAGTCATTCTTTGGAAACGGGTAAACTGATTTGTGTTATTCAAGCAAGAGAACATTGAAAACCAATTTCTTGACTTTTTCAATAACACCTAAACCTCCCAACAGGAAATTGAACACAACGAGCATGTATTCGTTTTTCTTATTGCCGCAACAATGTGAATTGAAAACCGATGGAATGCCTTTATGATCTGCAAGTTCGCGACCAACCGAAGTGTGAAATCTGCAAGAAAAGACCACCACTAGATTTTTCAGGCTTACTAAGTGCACTTCACGATTCAGGAAATATGAACTTGAACAATCATCTCGGATATTCGTTACGCAGGGACGAGTGCGAATATATTTGCTTGAAGTCCGACTTCCATTCATGCCGACTACCAATGACACTCTCAGAGCTCGACCACGCGATTAGAAATATCAAAAGGACAAGCAAAGCACTTCGAATGACGTCCGTGATGTAATCAAGGCCCACTGATTCTTCAGCTAGTCGTTCCTTTTTGTCTCTATGATCTCAGACACATCAAAGTCATCCTTTGCCTTTCCAAGACGCTTTTCATATTCAAAACGCAAGGCCCACGGCTCACAGCCGCATGTAGCACGTTGCATGACGCATGCTGCGTACTTTTACTTTCGACATAGTGCTCCTAATGAGCATTAAAAAGCTAGGAGTCGAATCTGTGCTCTCCGCTTCGAATTCAAGCAGTTACTGCTGACTTGGCACTATCTTTGTCTAGTACGTCTCCAAGGTAAGGAAAATGACTTACACACTCCCTCTCATGGTCATGCAACACTGCAGCACTTGGCAGACTATCACCACTTGCACATTTTCGGCACAGGAAATTCGGAGAGGCTTTGGATGGACTTCCCTTCACACCACTGCGTCTTAGGTGAACTCATTTACAGCACTTCACAATGCATAAAATAGAGAAATGTTCTCATTGAACAAATAAGGCATGAGATTCTTTGGTAGCCTGCGCTTTGCTCGACAAGAGCTCGTCCGTACGGCTCGGAATAACCCAAACTGTATCAGTATATCTAGAAGGGCTGAACAGGCTCCTCTGCGTATATCCTGGCTTTGCCGTACGGCTGATATACAGAAGGTGGAAAAGATGAAGAAAATGTGATCAGGAAATAACCATAGAAGATTTTAGATATGTCGCACATATTTTACAACCGTCTTCTCTACCACAGACACTGCACGGAGCGCGAGCTTAGGATCTCAGAACGCTATCATTAAACCCTTTCTAGCGTGTTTATTAACATAAAATGAGGTCCAACCAGTGATGATCAATGTATAGCTACTTAATTCCACATCATCACGAAAATACTTACCGATATTTTGTTTCTCCTTACAAGAGATGGAGTAGCAGCAGATTTCTCGATCTGTAATGGAGCCAAGCGACATTCTGTCAATCAGTTGTTTCTCGTCTAAAGCACCTTCGATGTCTTTTTTGTTGCCTAAAACAAGAACCGGTATTCCTTGGAGTTGTGGCTTGTCCAGCAGATTATGGAGCTCATTTTGGGCAGCTTCAATTTTATCTTGGTCGGCAGCATCCACCATATACCTGAAAAACAAATATCATCGTATCAGGCAACTATCAATGAAGTGCTTTGGTGATTGATGTAATACAAGAACGCTTCATAACTCATAACTCCAATCACTAAATACGTGTGGCTGAAAATTCCACGCAAGGCACGATGTCATTTCACTAAGACAGGGCAGTCATTATATTCAAGCAGCAGTAACCATACTCAGTTTTTGTTTAATAAACTTCGATAATCGCAATTCATTAAACGCTATCTGTAATTAATGGTATATCTCTGAGCGGATACCTGTCACAAGCATGCATCAAGACATGGCTCCACAGCTTCTTGAAATTAAATATATTAATGTTGAAAAGACGACAGAGGTGAATGGGGAGATGTCAAGATTCGACATATTCCACTTGTACACATAACATCTATCAAATTCCGATGTAAACTTGTTAAATTATGTCTGAAGTTACGCAATGAAGTAAAAATTAAAAATAGTATTCAATACATGCAAAACAGGACAGTCATCTACTCTGAAAGATAAAGCTGGTAAGCTGATGCGACCATGAGTTGTAGATTCCTTTCAATGTTGAATTGATCATGATAGCGTATATTACGTCAAAGAATTAAAGAACCCATGCGAGGCAACTCAGCTACAGGTAATCATCTGAACATAATTATGTTATTAATATTGCTTTTATTGTATTTTTTCTTTTATATATGTTATTAATTAGTTAATTGATTTATTGTTTATTTCAAATGGGTACACAGGACGTAGCGAATTTGAAACACCTGTCGAAGAGGCATGGTTAATAAATTATAAAACTCCTAGATTAAATCAAACTCTCGGACATAAAAGTGAACTATTTTTTCTTAAAAGTATTTGAATAGTTGTTTTTGATAAAATTGTTCTTGTTTTTATCGTGTTGCTAATTATTTTTGTCACTGTCAACTTATGAACTTATGATTCTTATTCATTGCTTGCAGCCTTACAAGCGCAATCAATCTTAGCGGAACTATCAAGGTACTCTACGCTAATTGCTGTTTTGCAATAGTATTTCGATGCGAACTGCACTCTAATGATATTCTTGACTTTTTGGAGTGGGACACACTGCAATCCGAATAAATGCTATCCATTCATTGGTTGGAACATTGATCAAAGACAAGTTCGGAAGCTGTTGCTATTCATAGAGGAAACACAAACCCCAACACGCTAATATGACATCCTCTAAGTCTGACAGGTGCAATGTTTCTTCTTCTTCTACATACCATCCAGCCGGTTGGATTCCCAGCACATTTGTGAGGATCTTACTACGACACAAGAATTCACTGGATCCCCCACCAGTCGGATTAGTTAATCAAAAGCAATCGAATCTTCTGATCGGCTGTCAGAGCACCGATCAATTCTCTTCATAGGAGTTTCTGTTCGTATAGAGTGCCATATTGAAAACGATGAAATAGGCCTACTTCGTATCAAAACCAATAGATGTTTACAACAAATAAGATATGGGTATACAGCAAAAGAATGGCAGAAAACATCATAAAAAGTTTTGCCTGACTATAATATTCTCTTCTAAATTATTTGATGGCTATATTCCTAATTGGACCTGGATATTGATAGATTTAATTACAGACGAATTTTCGTGTTTCATAACTATGGTGATAATCAATTATTTAAACAAATGAATTTAAATTTTTACAAGCCCAATAATGCAACATTAGGTTGAGTTTTAAGACATTGTGCCCTTTAGAAGTATTGTGCTTTGGTAAGGTAGAGATGTTAAATGAGTTATGCACGGACTACTAGTGGTTCAGAATCTTGGAAGTTACCAGTTTGTGATGAAATTAAGAAACATTTCAAAAAATCACGAAGGACGTGATGTTTTTTCCCTGAGAAGAAGAGTTGAGTGGTGATGCCATTGCAAGGTTGCTACAAGGTAAAATCCAGCTGTAAGACAGCTGATCAACTAAATTCTCCATCATCACAAATCAATCAATCAATTGCGACCAATTGTAATGAATTTTTGATAACCTCTGCCTCTTCTATTGTTTTAAGTGCTTCTACTGGCAAATTGATCTCATGAAGTCGTTCTTCAAATGCTCGAAAGCCAGCACATCTCATGAATTTTTATCGATAAGAAACAGGTGACATCTAGAAAAGGAGGATGAAACACGTGATAATTGCGATAAGAGCATGGTCACCGTATGACCTTAAAGTTCTAACGAGATTCATTGAAAAAATACGATAAGTGACATGCAAGACAGACTGTCCTTCTACCCATAATTGAATATTTGGATAATCTACAACACTGACCTCGTGAGGTAAATGGCAGGAGATGGCATTTGATAACGGATAAGTAAAATATAGCCCTTTTTAGAATGACAGCGTTCCATGAAAATCACCAATACAAAACTACATCTCTTGAGAAAATGTACAAGCACATTAAAATCTCACTATCTCAATCTGTTATTCATACGACACTGTTCAGGGTCGATGTCCCTATTCATGAAATCGGGAAACTGATGGTCGCATGGTGCCAATGGAAATGAAGTGACAAATTCATACCAACAAATGTATCAGAATATAGGATCACAAGCGGAAGATCAATGTTACTGTACTGACGAAAAAACCTGTGAATTATTTGATTTTTTCAGGCGGCCTACAAATGGCCGGTTTCCAAATTAATTATTTATGGAGGCTAGTGCTTGAAGGTCTAAAAATCGGCCAATTTTTTCTTCACTACTTATTTCTGCTACAATACCTGTGAATAATTCGCTGCTAAGAAGCGCGAATTTCAAAGTGAAGTGTGTCAATTTTTTAAACATCACAAATCAAGTAAAATTAGTCATCAGGGAGCGTCCTTCGGGCGCCTAGCGTCATTCTCGAAATAGCTCCTACTTCGGATGACGTTGAATGAATATTTTGATAACTGGGAAAAGGTATAGTTTTGATATCATGGAGATCTCGACCTCCGAAGAACAGGACACGGAAGAACGAAAAAAATAGCGATCGAGAGTCAATAAGGATCGCATGCGAACTGAGGCCCCTAAAAAAGTGAATAAACAACTATTACAGTACTAGACAAGTTTCGTACCCACTGTGGTGCATCTAGTGTTTTATCATAGTGTATTTGTTTTTGAGGTTGTTGAAATACAGGAAATAGTAGCTATTTGACAAATTGGCCTTTTAATGATTATTAATTTTCCAATTTATTCGGTTTTCTAAATTAATGATTTATACTTCGAAACAGTCGACTGGCGGCTGTTTTTCGCCGGTACTTTAACTAATACAGTTGATTGCTGAGAAAACATACTCTCCATCACGCTTGAAGCGTAAAAATTGAAAAGCAAAACTTGAATTTTGCTCTAACGAATTATTCAGACGTAGTATTTAGGGATTCCCAGGATTAGCACAATTCTATTTTGTTAGAAAACTGACGAAGACAACACTGCCGTAAATTCATAAACAACAGATATCTGTTGAAAAATCGATGGATGAGTATTTTTCATTCAAGGCCGAGCTCAATGTCGTCATTTTGTTAACAAAACTACTGTTTTTCTGCACGTTTTTACCAGACACTGAGGCTGCGACTGCGTCGCAAAACGTCTGTCTCCTGCATATACTTTTACTATTAAACTTTTACGGATAAACCACAGGGAGTGCATTTTTCCTTTTTCTTTCAACCTATGATGAATCACCTCCCGTCAAAAACCGTCAACTACAAACTACTGTTTGCAAGTATGACATTAAGGACCAAGAATATAAATTTATGAACATTGACAGTATATAAGCAAATGGTGAAATAACACAGCAATCGAGTTGATCCAGGAATCGAGACATTAAGGTAGATAATTGCTCATTAGACCAGATTTCACTTACATTTTTAGTTGATGGTTAAAACTCAATCCCGGGATTGAGATGTTCAGGAAGAATTATTCTCATCCGACCACAATGGTGACTTACATCACAAGTTTAACTCACGGACAAAGGCATATCTAAGATTCTTCAATCCTGAGTGTAAGATTCTTCGGGATTTTGGTATGCCAACCAACAGTTTAATGCCTAGAGTACGTGGGATTTTATTTTGACTTCCATTTCACTCATAACTTCAGCTGGTAAGTTTCTATCATGTCAATCCCAATCCCCGGGTGGAGCTTGCAATCCTGACAAATCTAACTCTAATCCCGAGTCTTCAGTCCACTAACTCCCGAATCTCTTGATCATCAAAATTCGAGAATCTGCTTTGTTCCTTATTCCTCCCTATGTTATACCAAATTAATTTGTGGTTAAAAAGGGACACTTGAAGCGGTACTTATGGATTATCTCCCCCCCACGTTTTCAAATTTGTCTGAAATCCGTAAAAATGAATCAATCGCCACAAAGATATAAGCACAAGTAAGTGAGGTTATTCTCTACCCACATGCAAAAATTTAGGCTAATCGGACAAGTACTTTCTGAATTATGAGCGAT
The DNA here is from genome assembly GCA_907163375.1 of Prostheceraeus crozeri. Classification (NCBI taxonomy): domain Eukaryota; kingdom Metazoa; phylum Platyhelminthes; order Polycladida; family Euryleptidae; genus Prostheceraeus; species Prostheceraeus crozeri. The sequence continues at coordinate 126,643 of CAJQUW010004833.1, forward strand.
AACTTGAAGTGCAGCGATGCCGGCAGCTTGATCTGACTTCTTATGACCTCACCGTCGGAGCAGAAAGCACTTGAGGTCAACAAAGTCATTTCCCGACAACTCGTGAAGCGATGATGACCAGGCCACATCCCTTATATTAATATTTTCTTGGCTTAATAAAGAGGTGGCACGGTGGTGGTCGTGGGAAGATTTCAAATAACAGTGGATGAGACGGAGAGGGTGAGAGAACAATAATGCGTCGAACAGACAAAGTCAGATCAAGCTGCAGACTTCGCTACACTTCACGTGATCGTCTCTCATGCAAAAAGTACTTGTCTGATCTGCATAGAATTTTGTATGTGGGTAGAAAATATGCTTAAGCACGTTTACCTTAAGTTTGGTGACGATTGATTCATTTTTGCAGATTTTAGACGAATTTGATAACCTGAGGGGGAAATAACCCATAAGTACAGCACTGCCGACGCTAGCACCAATTACACCGACTTTTGGCAATTACACATCTCGATTTCCAAAGCCGGGATTCATGTTGCTCATGTTGCTATTAACACAATTAAGCTTTAAAATGATATTTATAGCTGTATTCATTCCCAGAAATGAGATTTTCCGGGATTTCGGAATCCCTAGTGGCATTCACGCCGGCTCAAGTGAAAAGCATCAAATTTGATAGAAGGGATGCGGATGGCTTTGATAGAGTTTTTTACCTTGACACACTATTCATACCTCGCTGTAAAGGTTACTCTGTCCATAAAATGCTCTGTGTTCATCAGGCCCGTAACTAGACATGCGGAACAGGGGGGGGGGGGGGCATGGCCCCTATTGTGCAAGTAACACAGAAATTTATAGACTAGGTCTTGGACAGTGTAGGCTATGCCATTATGGGAAAATTGTCTATTAATTTAAGATACAAAGCTTCATTACGAGTGCGATATGTTTCGAATTCATCTAAAATACTATTCAAATTTATTGCACTACATGCCTAATTATTATTGCTTGCTATTTACTCAAAAAACTATTTGTTCTAGAATTGAATATCGGTCTAGATCATAAGTAAAGAAATCAAAATTTGTTAAAATAAATGACGTTTTATTTCATTGACTTTGACTTATAGGTACGTGCTGTATGTATAGTTTTTAATGGATAAAGGATATAGTTTTTAATGTATAGTAATTAATGGATTTAGCAGGTGTCAAACATTGCATTCCAAAATATCCAAATGTGTCAGCTCAGCAGGAAGTCCGAAACGATTCTCGCTGAATCGTCATAAACAAAGATGTTTAACATTTCATTTATCGATAATAAAAGCAAAACTACATGTACATACAGAACTTTTCGCCAATTTTCAAGCAATATCCACAAAGATCCATTAAATTCCGACCCAGGAAGTTGGAGAGAATAAACTAATTTCACTTGTTTATCAATGAGATCATCACCAGCATTTTACCCCGTGCCGCATCGTTTGCAGATGAAGGATGAAAGTGGAAACTTAACTAGCAGTCAAACATAATGAACACTTTTATAGATTTACGTAAATTATCAAGAATCGTAAATGTGCGAATAGGCAATAGATACAACCTTCTTTCAATATTCTTTGCTGAATATCGGATTTTGGGAAGGGTTGTGTTTCTATACAGTGATTTCTACAATTAGATTATTCACGTTTTCTCTTAATCAATCCCTGTAATTTGATACATTCAATAAATTTGACTAAGATTATGCAGAAGTCAGAAGTTGGATACATGGAAATAAAGATGATGCTGAGGATTCTACAGGGGGCGCTTCAGGTAGCAGGGGGCGTGGTCCCCCCTGGCCCCCGTCTAGTTACGGGCCTGGTGTTCATGTTGTTATCTCATTTCCTGAACTATTTCTATGGCTCATCTTTACATCCTGTTTTAGCTTCACTTTCACTTTGTCTGCTTGCTGCGTCCTGTTGACATGTCCGTCATCGCCTTTCCTCTCTGATTATTCACTGCCGACTTTCCCACGCCGCCGCACATGCACTGTCTTTGTCCAGAGATCATAGTCCGCACTTTGTGGGACAAACAAAGGTGAAGATGACGTCAGAATCGTCTGCTGCTGCCAGCCAGCGATGACTGAGCGTGGGTGGCGGCGTCCTCAGCAGTGCACACCACAAAGCTTCTGCTGTCCGATAACACGACAAACTAGAGCCAAGACAGAGAGACTTGTGGCATTTCAGACCTCCTCCGACGATTGCTTTCTGCTAACTTGTTGATGTGGCGAAGAAATGACGCATGCAGAGAAGTCACATGCAAGAAGCGGTCGAATGAAACAATGAGAAGTTCATGTACCGGAATTCCCTTCTTACAAGGTTCATTTCTGCCGACTCAGACATCCTGCTCAACTACGCGACACAGAACAATCGGAAGATATGGAATCTATTTGTGACAGAAGGCGAAATCAGTCATTCACTAGTAGAATGTGTGAATAAGCAAGCAAGAAAGATGATCACTATTCAAAATTGTGTTCGAATGTGATAGACGATTGGGAAGAGGCGCCACATAAGGAAAACAAGAGTAGTTATCGACTGAGAGACAAAAATTCTCGTGCAGTCATAAATGGAAAAATGAATGAGAGACAGTGATTGACGAAGCTGGCCGGTAAATTTTTATAAGTCACTTCCACTAATAACATTTCATACCTTTGCTTTCCTACTTTTTACAATCACATTATGCCTTATTAATCAAATACATCCTCAAAAAACTCATTATTTCAATACTCAAAAATTAAGCGTGAAAGCTAAGTACTTACCTAATAAACTACATGTGTATAAACTACCTAAGTTAAAACTGGATTTTAAAAAATGGTGATTGCCTTGATATATGGTAAATACTGAGAAATTGACCAATCATTTTGATGTCAAATCACATTAAGTTGACGTATGCAGCCACCGAGTCTCGCGAAAGCTTGGCGTTTTTACACACATAGTCTGGACCTTCATATGCAATTGAATAAACACCAACAGCAGCTAATAGTTCTTGAGAGAGATTCCTGGAAAACTCCAAACATGCGTAACTACCTCCCGTTTGCTGCAATGAATCAAATGAAGGTAATTTGAATATCTCTTGACTTTATTATTTGTTATTGGTCATCAACTTGTTGACTTTTAAAATTTTCATTCAATTAATGAGTTAAAAAAAATTGACTTACATTAATATAAAAATACAGGGGGGCATTTCCAAATATCTCAACAAAGCTTGTTGATTGAATTTCAATTAATCTTCGAGCTTTCTTTGGTTGGGAAACACAGTGATCACTGCCTTATCGTTTATATTCAAAGGACATTCGTACATGTTCAAGTACATACTTCTTAACAATTCGCTGTAGTGACTGGAGTCATTGAATAATGGATAAAACATCTCAAGTTCATTATAAAATGAGTCGATGTGTAGCGATATTGGATAAAAACCTTTCTTTAAGTAAAGTAGGCCCACTCGCATCTCTCAAGCTATTTTTTAATTTTCCGAAATCACCAATGCATGAAACCTTATTATCAAGATAGAGATAGGACAACCGTCATGCACACGGAACGATTACAAAGTTAGTGAAAGTAACCTCATATGAGAGCGGTGATACTTCCAGAGATGGACTCGAACCCTGACATGTCTAATACATGCGCCCTAATTCCTATTAGATGCCTTTATCAAACCAGCGCATCAATACATGCACACCGACTTCCAGGTTTCATTATAAACTTGCTGCTTTAGAATGTGTTTAGCTCTAGGTGATTGTTTAGTTCCCCTGCAAAATCTTTTGTCACGAAGTGATTCAAACTCCATTATACTACATGAAGATACAAATTACCTACTGGGAAGACAATTGATTGAATGAAATTGACTCAATTTTGGCGTCGATAAATGTCATGTAGGTGTAACTCTGTTATCAGGGAACATTAAGAATGATTTTTTTTCTTCTCGTTAGGAGCTCATCAACACTTGAATGATACCACCCAAGCAGTATTACAAATGAACGCAAACCAGAGATGTGAAGTAGAATTCTACAGGATCTAAAGAATAAAATCTTAAAGGAAGACTTGTTGAGGATCCTACATTTCTCCTCATCTGTTTAAAACTGCTCAGAAAAACAAATTAAATCAAGGTTTGCATCTCTCATCTTAGTAATGACGCTTGCAGTTCCGCTTGAATAGCATATTGCTACCAATAGGCTAAGTGAAAAGTCATGATATGCTTTATATGAGGATTAAAAATCCTGAGCTTTCCTCAATCTGCATGATGCTCTAATGCGGCCTGAGTATGCGAAATTATCGGAATAAAATCTTCGTGTATAATACCAATGCTTATCACATAACAGCCGGTGAGGTGATAGGTGCAGTAAAAATGAAACCTTTTTGGTTAGTGCAGTTGATTGATTCGGTATAGATAGTGGCTGATGTGTTTTTCATAACATCGTAGGGAAACACCTCCGTTGCTGTGATTCAAAAATTAACTTAAAAAATCTCTAGACCACAAGGTTGTTGTTGAAGCACTTAACTGCTGAGATTTTTTAAGAGTTAACTGGCGACTTTTAAATGGTGATGTTAATATAAATACAATTAACTGAACTTTGCATGCATGTAATGTAAGTAAATTATTACATAGGCTTATGCACTAAGATGAAAAGCCATGTAGAGACATACGTGGTACGTCAAACAAGTTTCTGGACAAAGGTAGAGAAACTGCAAATATTTGAATTTTAACATGATGGATCTTCGGTACTTCTATTCTTTCCCCTCATATTTTTCAAGTTTTCCAAAATCATCAATTTTCATCGAAGTTAGTCACATTGGGTTTAGAATAGACTTTATCTGTCACTGAGTGACACTACAGCACGACTGAGAAGTCTTACTTGAACTCTGGGATGAAGGATTGGTCCCTTAGATACTCAGTTAGAATACAAGGCACAGCTGTGATCATGAACTTCGTGTGATTGCTGTCTAAAGACAAATGACGAGGAGTTGTCTAATTCTGAGGTTGTAAATGTTCTACAGGTCAGATAAGAGGAGTCTTACACACTCGACGCTATGCCAAGTTAGTGAGAACAAGTAGGAGCAAGAGAAGATCGTTGACGATGCAACACTTGCGGGTGTCAACAACAGAAATGTGGGAGGGGAAGAATAGAAGTACCGGATCTTCAAGGATACTATGCGGAGTTTTGAAAGGCTGCCATTTCCACTATTAGGATCATCATCTTCAATAGAAGTATTCATCATCATTTTTTTATTCGTCGACCTGTCCAATGAAATTGAATGTTTCGAGCGATTTAGAAGAAGATGGTGTGTCAGCAAACCAGAAATGTAGCATCTAAGAACATGTAAGCACTCAGTTTGGCCAGCTAACTGTTCACACAAAATGGCGAAAATGTCGCGAACTGGGATGGGTTTGCTTCACGTTTGCAGTCAGAGCATATGTTCGATGAGGAGACGAAGAAATTTATAGAGCGCATCACACAGAGAATTTCAACCCAGACAAATGCCAAGGTTTCGGAATGCAGTAAGTCAATTTATGGTCAAATCTCGGTGACTTTGGTACGCAGGAACTCTCAAGCCATCCTGAAAAGAAGACTTCCCATTGGCGGCTTTGAGGTAGAATATACTTATATTTAAGATTAGTTTCTGTCACTGTTTTGTGCGTGTCCTTTCTAATATCTGTTTCTTTCCATTAAGTTTAGGACGTACATTGTTTCGAAAGGAAAAAGACGAGCGCAATTTTTGTTACTATTCACAAAACTATCGTCTATTATCTAAGTTCGATGTGAATTCAATCACAACTGCACAACAAAGTCTTCAACTGACTTTCACGTCACAATGATTGAATACAAAAGTGCAATTGACTTCTGTGTTTTTCTTAAAAGTGCTTATCAGTGATCATTGGACAAATTTTTCCATAATAGAATGGCAGCTGCATATGGAGACAAATGATTTACACGGTCGACTATCTCTTTTGCGAAGTGCATCGGTATGGTTGTCAGAATGTCACTGAAGAATTACATGATGCGCAGCCAGAAAAAATTGCGTAGCGCAAAAAGCACACACTTTTCCTACTATGATAATTTCTGCTTCAGAATTTACATTAATTTTAAAGACGCTCTATTTGCCACCTCATGTCTGTGTTACTTTCAATAGCCTTCGCCTTTTTATTTTTCAGTATATTTAATCTATCCACAGGCACTGGCTCTGTGGCCTTGTGGTAAAGTGTTCGCTCTGCGTCCGGGAGACCTTGGTTCAAATCTTTGTCGGGTCAAACCTAGGACTTTTAAAATATGTACACTCTGCATTCTTGCTAAACACTCAGCACGAAAAAGAATGAGAGTGGTAAATGACAACTCGGCCACATGGAAGAAAGGCTCCGTGCCTAATGTGCTTCCGAGTATAAACAACGTTCATTTATTTATTTATTTTTTATCTCTTTTAATCAAATCTTCTCTAACCCTCGGCGGGCCAAGGTTCGAGCAAACTTCGGCAGGCCAAGGGTGGTGATTTTAACCACCTGTACGAAATCACAAAAAATATTATTCCGCTACGCGAATTTGTTTTCCATCAGTGTTTTTATGTTAAATCTGATGCATTTCGTGTTAAATAAAAGCAAAATCATTAACGAATCAATCAATTTAACGTAGAATATGAAAACACAAACCCTGCATTTTAAATCTTTCACCTTAGAAAAGTACTAAACACAACTTTCACACAAAATTCAGGCCGTGTGAGACCTACAACAAGCAATTTTACAAACGTGGGCCTGCGCCGGGAGATTCACGTACCGTTTGATATGTTCCAATACTGGTGCTTTCAGCAGCCGTTTGAGCATGAATGGCACTGAAAGTTGATGTGCCAGCTGCTTTATTAAAAACATGCGTCTTCGATTCTTTGTCTTTTTACTTTTTGATCGCAAACTTTGTGAAGTTCCGCATCTACCGAGCACATTGCCACGGAAGATTCCAATATATTGTCGTAAGCTTGTTTCATGTGTTCTTCAGCTCGATGTCTTCTTGCGTCCTGGGCATTTTTCTCGGGAAGGAGCTCCTCTTCCTTTGACAAAAGCTTCTAAGAATCACGACTAGTCATTTCCTCCAACGAGATTTCAGCTCGCAATCGTTCTCCGGCTTTATTCTTTTTTACAATTTCTTCCACTGCATCTTTTTACACATCTCTGCATGAGATCCTTTCAGCAGGGAAATCAATTATAGGGTAACAGAAATTTGATGCGACTTCTCAGGCCTATCCTTTGACAATAGATAGTTTTTCGCGAAAAGGAAAATTTAGAGATGAATTGGACAATCCATTCCGGTTATTTGCACGAGCATGTGATTGAATAGACAACTGATTCAGTAAGTTCTTGCGCAGACAGGGATGCAAAAAATTGCGCAGGAAGGGGCGTGAAATCATTTTTATTGCGCAATTGCGCAGGTCTGGCAACACTGGATGGCATGTGGCAACAACGAAGTTTTTCGATCCGACTCCTGGTTGGTATAAAAAGTGAGCATCTGACTAATTGCGTTTCATTGTTATCTGATTACTTACATGTTCGAAACGCTGGTGCTGACAAATATTTACATAAGCATTGCATTCAACTTATCTACATTGAACGAAATACCAAGGTATATGACGTCTGTAACTAAAATTTTTCTAAATATGCGCAATTTCGATTTTTTCTGTTATGGGCAAGCAGACAAACATGAAACTGAAAACTTTTTAGAACATAGTATCCTGACCTCTATATTATAATAATAATTATATGTTTATATCCCGCCTTCACAAAAGCGTTCTAAGCGGCTATATATTCCAAAAATTATGACTCAGTATGTCAAAATTCAAACATAACATGTATTCATAATTTTTCTACATTTGTCTATACTTGTATTGGAAGTGCAACGTTTATCATCTGATTGCAGTTTTCCTTTGCATTATGAGAAAAAACTGTGCAGACCTTTAGAAATATTCGGGATGATTCATGACGACAAGATACTCGGTCGGGTTGAAATTTCGATTCGAGTTCGGAATGACGATGGTCGGTTTAGCATTCATAACCACTGCACAACTCAAGTCCAGATTTGAATGACTTGAAATTTACTTATCGAAAGCGCACCCCTGTGAATGAGGAATCAACTCTTTGTGTCACGTAATATGATTATCCAGAGTGTCCTGTCATAAAATTACCACACGTTTACGTCAGATCCCTCTCACTGACAAGCAAACAAATTGCAGACTGAGTGACAGTTCTTGCACACCAAACATTTCAATTTTCATCACCTGCAGTCCGCATCGTTAATGTGAAGCTGCTGCGGAAGTATCAGATATTAAACATAACGCAAATAAGAAATCAAACAAACACACTCCCACACGATCTAACTTAGAGGAAGCGTTTAGATCGGCTTCGTATGTTCCGCTATTGGCGCATTCAGAAGCTGTTGTTGTCGTGGTGACCTTTTACATATTTCCAGATCTACATTCAAATGATTTCTGAATCCAGGTTGATGTCAGGTTTCATATTCCCGGTAGATACAGTCAAACATGAATTAAAGGTTACATCCACCAGAAATACCAATTTCTCTTTGAATTAAGAAATTTAACAATTTCAATAGGTAACTTCTCATGAAATAAATACATGTGCACATGCAATGTGTACGAATAGTGCTAGTCTATGAATGTCTACGAATGTCTGTCAATCTCTTTCTTCTTCAAGTCTATATAAAACCCTGTAAATGAGAGACGTCCATAAATCATAACTTTGATGTTCCAGGCTTGTTACGCGGAAAATACGGAAGTCACGTACGAGAATTATTGGCCCTCCAATCTTAATCATAGTAATTTGTCGTATAAACTGACAATAATTGGAAACTATAGCAGGAAGTTATTGGTGTAAATTACTAATTAAGGAAATTAGTACATCGCTGCAGAAATTGGATCTCCTAGTTATTCTACTAGTGTAATGTGATTGGTTAGGGTTTAGTACTTGTGTCTTCACAAGTAATTGCTTTCCCCATATCTATGCACTGTATTATGTAGGTCTTGAACGAAATCGATCTTGTTACTGCCAGATGTCAGGTCAATATCTGCTATAGAAAGTGAAGAAGTCCTTCGAATAATAATGTAAATCTTCGAATATGTATTTCCAGGAGTCGTTAATCTGTCCATCAAGCAGTGAAAAGCAAAGTGCGGGTATAGACAGTAGCGGTATGACTCAATAGGTGGCATAACTCATGAATCAGAATATCAAATTTCCGTTCTGCAAAGATTTTTCGTCAACTAACATGGATACAGGACATTTGTCAGATAGCCTCGGTATCTCAGACATCGTGGATATCCTTGTCCGCTTTGCAGCTTCGATTCGAATTTCTGCATTCTCTTATCTCTATGCCAACTACCGCAGGTATTGAACTCAAGCTGAACCAGCTTTCAAGTGAGAGGATCGCTGTCTCCACAGACGCAATCCACTTACCAATCAAACTCAATCTCCAGGGTTGGAACCGGCCAGGGGCGGACCAGCGTGATCGAAAACCGGCCGGTGGCAGACGTCTCTCTCTCTTTCTCTCTCTCTAGTCCCTAAAACAGCTAGCCGGTGACGGACTTAAGCCTGGTAAACACTGGATCTCTAAACTGCATCGTCGCACATTGGACTGCCAAGGTTCCCGCTAAGTGTGATGATTGAATTTCTAAAACCGATTTCAGATTCATTTGACAGGATAACTTCTATGCGTATTTACTTTGATATGTACCCTTATCGTAAATGAAAAGATTAAGCTTTATGGAGTTTAGATGGTTTGTCTGCAAGCTTATTCACATTGTTCTGTCACTTAGGCTGATTAACTTGCAACATAGTTATTACAAAATATAGCGGTTTATATTATCACCATGCAACCTGTCGGCTATTGCAACTGCGCCACGCGAAATTGATTTCCCATATGATGAGAAAGTGCCACTTTATTACGTCAAATCAAGCCAGTTAATTAGTCATTGTTCAAAAAAATTAAATAAAGACTAGTCAACGATATGATAGTTATCATGAAGTAATTCCGTAGAATATAGATAGTCAGTTGAAAAAACAATTCACTTCTGCATATTGATGAATGTCATTAATCACTGAAATGTTTGACTGAGTATTGTTCATCTCTGCTTCCATCTTTTACATAATGTTTAAATGAAAATCATCATCCTCTAGGAATCTCAGTTACAACTACATAAAATAAACTAAGATTAAGCCTACTGTACAAAATATAACTGTAATGAATAAATTTATAATGAACTTTGAAGAAAAGAAAAAAAAATAAAATACATGTGAAACTACAATACGAGTATGGGTACTGAACTTGCTAGAATCAACCTACAACGTCTCACCTGGAACTACTCCATGAAGAAAATGAAATAAGGAACTAGACTTGTTATAAATGGACCGATTGGTGTCTAACTATTCTTGAAATTTAATCTATCTCTCAAGAGGACCGGTCTGTGTCCCATCATATCCAGCCTTAATCCGCAAACAAATATGACAAGGGTAATCTGCATACGACGGAAGATGCTATCAATCACCTATTTCACTACAGATGGGAAAGGAGATAATTATTCACATTGTTACCTAACTTAATATAGAAAATAAGCTAACCAAAAAATTATCAAAGTGTAGATCGTGCTAACAATTAAAATACAGAAAAAAAGGAAAGTGATGGGTAATAAATTCTGAAAGATTAACTGCTGAAATTGATTAGTGAAGTACGAACTGAAATGGAATATTGAAATTGTAACAAAAGAAAAAAAATAATAATAGTAATGAAAAAAAATTGAATGAATGAATAAATTAATTAATTGAGAAAAAGGAAGGAAATAAGCAGCACAAATGAAAATTACTAGGTAAAATAATCACAAATCTGAATAAATAAATAAAATTGATAGTCACAAGAAACTAGTGTAAAATAAATGAGTAGACTGCAAAAAAATTAGTACAAACGAATAATGTAATATATACTGAAAATAAAATGAAATTAAATTGAAATTAGTTCTTAAAAGGACTGGTTTTGCGTTCCCTGTACCAGCTAGGAAGTCATCAGCAGGAACTCAGGTAGGATTCGTGTTTCGGCCCCAATTCCTGAACACTCAAACCCATCTGAGCGGGGCCCTGCACAGTAAATCTGTACAGCTTCCACAAAGTCAAAAGTCGGGTTAGTCACAATCGGTGTAAGTCAAAATCGACAAAAAAAGAAAATCTGATTATTCGGTTAGTAGAAAACTGAACTTAGAAAATTGTCTAGCTCAATACAGCCCAAATTTCAAAAGTAGCTCTTTATGCCTGTGTAAACATCTTTCTGCATTATTGATTAAAGAATCTTGATTATAGCCTCTAGCAACTAATAATCTGAAGGTCGAAGAAGCTTTTTTCACGAAATCATCAAGGGATGAACAAATTCGACCGTATCTTATAAGTTGTCCGTTAAATACTTGGCTACCCATTTTGTATGGGATTGTATTTTCTGGGAATGTTAGAAGTGTAACAGCAAAGTTAAAATCGTCTACTTTATGGTACACAGAAGTTCGTAAACCATCATTAGTAATGCTCAATTTAACATCTAGGTATTCAACCTCTTTGTTATTACTACCGCTTCTGCTCGCTTCCAAGCTACTGGGGTAAATATGCTTTATAATCTGGTTAAAATGTTTATAATCAATTATACAAATGTCAAATGATGCTTCATCATCATCGTCGTGTCTTATCGGATAAAAAGAAGCATGCGAACATTTCAGCCGCTCTTTAATCGCGAAATTCATCCAAGCTTTGCTTTTCTAGTGAACTAGATTTACAGCGCATTGGCTATGATGAGAGGTTGAGCTGAATTAGCTTTGGACAAGAAAACCACAAGGAATGAGAGCCTCCGCCGGCATTCACGAAGGAAGATTGTGAAAAAAGGAGATTTCTTTCCCCTGACAAGGCTGGAAGAGAAAACTTGGGAATCAAAAATCTCAACTTTTTGTTTTTATCTTTGCGGAAGGACTCTTAGGCCAAATCATTATTCAATAATGACCAAAATAAATCATCTACTCCTTCCGTAAAGGCCAAATCTTTAAGTTACACGGTAAAATTGGAAATCGGCCGGAAAAACAGGACTTTAGTAAACATATTCCAAGGCACCGTTTTGAGGACTATTACTCTATTGAATTTTCTTCGTGAATGCCACCGGACATCTCATTCTTCATGGTTTTCGTTTTCAAATCAGCCTTCTGTCATAGCCAATGCGCTATAAATCTGGTTTACCAACGAAGCAAAGTTTGGATGAACTTGGCGATCAAAGAAATGTATTCGGAAAAGTTTACCTACAAGATTAAGTTGACAATACGTGTATTTTAGCCACTCCTCCCAACCCGGATTCACTATTTGTTTTAATTCATTATGTTTATGTTAGCTGGAAGTCGGCAGTAAAGCATCTATGACTGACCTTTTCACATGCTAATAGAATCAATTAATTTTAACCACTCTGGTTTTATCGTTATAATATCGATTATCGACATACTTTCATTAAGAAAAAATTTATTAAAATTATATTCAACCCATGCTTGGTGTAAATGTTTTAACCAGTTGGCCGGTAGCACTGGCAGTCGGTGTTACTGCAACCAGGTCGTCAGTTCCAACCTCGACTATCTCAATCGGAAAAATTCACCTATAACACAGAACTAACTTCTAGATAATAAAGACACCCATTCGTTGCAAAGATTGCATTTCTCTGACCGCTTGCTCCTTTCTAGACTTAACGTTGTCATCAATCTCTTGTCTAATGAATCTGGTAATAATTGTCCTCCCTGATCGGGCATGCAGTGTCATGCAAAATGAACGTGAAGTCACGAAGAACAAGAGAGAGATTATGTTACTGGCAGTATGCGAAGAAGACAAAGTTGAAAGTTAAAGTGGAAAAGAGAAAATATTGTAATTCATCACCAAGTGGACAAGGCGATTCGCACAACTTACACAATGGCATTGACGCCGCGGCAATAGCGTTCCCACATACTGCGGAATCGAGGCTGGCCTCCAATGTCCCACACTTTGATAGAGACGTTGCCCTTCGTGATTTTCCGCATATTGAAACCGACAGTAGGAATCATGTCTTCACTGAACTGTCCGGACTGCAAAGAGTAGCATGCATTTACAAATCGTGGATGAGATTTTCTCAAGGATTGGCAGATTATGAAATTCAGACAAGATTATGTTGATAAACTTTAAGCAATCTACTTCATTATTGCCTCATAATAGAGGTGATGAATGCATGAAATTCACAGGAATTGAAACAATCATAATGCTTCATTGCTTCGAGTAGTGGCCGAGACTACTATTGAAAACTGTCGTTCTCGGCGGCGGCTTCCATCTGGTTCATGGACATTTTGTTGAATAGTAGGGATTATCATACGTTGGCCTACATACTTGCAAAATATCAATTTTTGGGAATGTGTAGGTTGTCAATATTGAAATTTACAACTGGCTTTGTTCATTCAAGTGCAACCGGCAGAAAAGTTACCGATTTAATTTAAACGATAGAAGATTCAAGCAGTTTATTTTGATTAGGCCTACACCCTACACTGCAAGCTGTACAAAGCAAAAAACGCTAAAATTGACAGTTGAATATAATTTTAGAATTTAAATGCTTCTTGTAGTCTAAACCAAAATTATCCGAGAAATCATTTGCCACCTTCACTGCTTAGGCTCATTCTAATTGTGACGTCATCAAGTTCACTTGAAATCAACAGACATTTTCTGTAAAATTTTTAACGGCTTTAAACGGTGTACAGTGCACAATGTGCAGGATTATCAAAAAGAAGATACCGCACTTGCTCGAAGTGTCATTGTTTAATGTCTCTTTTTCGTCAATGCAATGCTTCGTCAAACATTTATTAACTTAAAAAATGTTAACGATTTTCATAGTCTTCAGCTAAACATACATTTCCGTACATCACAGTTTATGTTCTACTGTGGTATTCACATTCAGCTACAACAATGTTAACACTCGCTAGCGCTTGTTTAACATTCTCAATGATGTATACCCATACATAAATGTGATGTAACGGCAATACAGTGGTGGGAGCCTGCACAGGTATATACGGCTTTGTTAATCATTCTACCGTAGATACTAACTTCTATACAGAGGTGCGGCTATTACACGATGAAACATGCAACACAAAAATATAAACTACGCGTACTAATATAGAAACTTCCTAAGTACGATTTCCTTAATCATTGTGCCTAGCATCCTCAAAGTGGAAATATTACGGAATGGTGCCGCCATTTTAATAGCACCCACTGAACATACCATCCACACATGACAGTCTACATTATATCACCAAACAGGAGTGAATGTCATAAGAGCTTGTTTTTCAAAGCTCTCAGCGTTGATACACTAAATACCCGTTTGACCAGTACTGTATCATATTATGACTTGCTGCACTTTTGTATATTTTTCATGCATATTGCACAGTGCATGCCAATTGATACCTGAACCTAAGATTGGAAAAACGCAATTGAAAAAAAACTGCAGAGCACGCTTTTTTGTTTAAAAAGTCGAAACAGGAATAATGCTATGAAAACATTGAAATGGCTTTGGTTTGTTGAACATAAGACTACAACTACCTGAAATATGTTAAACACTACACTTTGTTGGGCAAAATATGCTTACTTACTTACTTTCTCGTTTCTTTGTCAGCGAAATATGCTGTTAACATTATGGAAATATGCCTGCATTGCATCCGTGTCTTTATTATTACAGTGGATGTGCTTACAGTCAAAGGCCAACTTTTTTTCTTCCATCTCCTCATCTCAGATAATCAGAAAAACGAAGTCGCATTCCAATAGAATGCAGAGGATTATCTACATGTACAGATTTCTGCAGCATCACAGGCGCCAAGATCTTCCAAGTTGTTGATTGATGAAACTTTCTCTTCCTTATCGTCGTAATGCGTATTTCTCACATGTGAATGAATGCGTAGGAGGATTCTGCTGCTCAACTGCATCTAAACGATTGGTGCATGGAACGACTCACTGTCTCGCATACTAGCAGCTGAGTTGATGCAGAAATGTGTGATTTCATTTATGCAAGCAAATGTCATCCATTGTTGAGTCATCTATTGTCCCAAGAAGCTCTGTTTGTTAGCATGATGGGATTGAAATCATGTAAAATATCATTTTCGTAAAATAGATCATCATCAAACTCGGCTGCTATCATTCTATGCAGGTGACCAAGTTAGCTGTTGGAAAAGCGACCAACTTCTGTCTATTGTAAAAAACTCAAGGTTAGAGACTGACCGTCTCGGAAGTTACCAGCGCGATTACTCAAAGGATACAAGCAGATCACAGGTCAGAAGTACGATATACAAGCGTGATTGGACTGCCCTATTCCAAGTATAGATCCGTGCATCGGCTGAGACAATGAGAATTCACGAGGTTTCAGAAATCTCATAATAATCTGAACTGTAACGCAGCTAAGCGTTGGGTAGGATAGGAATGTCACTCTCTTCGCTCCATGTCGTGAAAAGAGCAGCTGTTTCGTCACTCACATCATATGTAAGGATAGTTATTCATGCCAACATACAAACCTTTGTAAAATCAAGAATCTTGAACCTATTCAACATATAAGGCCTACCTCATGAAAGGCGACAGACTCACAGATGCATATTCATGAAACAAATTATGCAAAGACAAGAATCCATAAATTCTTCAAATTTGTCATCCAACTGATTCTGATGAGTAAAATGAAGACGCGTGATCAAATTCTCTTGCAAAAAATAAGTGCCTGATGGGATTCGAACCCACGACCAAGCACATATTCAAATTGAGATACCGCTGAATTTCTTAACAATATTGTCCTAAGCTAAGTGGCGAGATCAATCTCACCATCACATTTCAATGCAACATATTGCACACGTATGTAGTACACGTGTACAGTGCGTCGGGTGAGAAAATTGATGATATTTCGTCCTTGATGGCATTTCGTCACATGTAGATGACAATGAATTGCTGTGCATCTGTATCTGAGCATAAGCGCTTATTATCAACACTTGATTTCAGTGATAACGAACGGCTTCTGGGTTCTTATAATGCACATTCAGAATAGTTTTCATAGTAATGATTGTGTTGGTTGGATGGATAAGTACTTCCTCAGACGTCATGTGAAATACGGCATCATTCTGCTTTAATAAAATAATGAAGAAAACGTGTCACTTCAATACATGCAAGCGCACGTATTATTAACTACAATGCTGGGGACGCACTTCGATTGCAGAAAATTAATGTTTTACCTTTGACAATGAATAGATTTCATAACTTATGCCTTATATATTTGCTATCAATTTAATGCTAACACTTACATGTTTTATCATGATGCCATGGAAAGCTAGATCGTGTAAAACGCAATGATCCGATAACATTATCAACAAAATAAAACAGCGATACGAATCACTCACCAACTGTAAGCCCAAAAATCTTGAAATAAATTATTCTACGAGAATATCAATCTTCCATTCCCACCTTTCCGTCAAAAATCCGATATTACTTTCGAAATAGACCTACACCAACTTTGAACAGAAAGAGAACTTAGTAGGATCCATCCTTCCATGAGATTAGTGTAACTATGATCATGACGACAGGTAAGTCATGTTTCACAATTCCATCTCATCTGCGGGGTAGTAGCTATAAATCTGATTTACATATTGCAAATGCGCTGCATCTGTTTACATAGATTCATGATCATAAAGTTTTGTATTTGATTCCTGAAAGTCACTCGGAAGTCATTTTGCGCACTGTTTAGTTTTAACTTCGACATAAATATGATGATGACATAAATAGCAGAGGTCAGAAACTACATAATGGATAGCCAACGTATACATGTTGTCATCGCAGATAAATGGGATGATGCATAACTCCCTTTTATTCATTATTCCACTGCATTGTAGCTTTCACGATCAGTGGAAATTTTATAGAGAAGAGTTCTCAACGTCAAATTACAAGATCTTGACATGAATTAAGTCATTATGGTGCAATCACAGAAATAGATTGCTTGCGTCGTCTGGCTTACTTAACACAGACAATGACGATTATCTCTGTGAGTGTAATGTTCTGTATTGAAGATCGCCGCAATAATCTGCAGTCATGAAAGTTTGACTATTTTTCATCAAAATGTCGCATGGCGTTGTCACAACTTTCCATATTCGTAGTAAAACCACGTAGGTAATGTGATTGCTTGCTCTACCATTGAATCAATGATCAGTGATTTATTTTAAAATCAGTGTTTGCAGCACTGATTGGAATATATATATACGAGGGGCGTACCAAAAGTTCATGACGTTTGATTACTGTGGTTTTAATTCGACTTTTTTCTTTAATCATTGATCGTTGTCATGTTGTATCAATCATGTGCATTGCCTGTCACGTATTGTCGGTTGATCGGTAACCTATAGAGACACGAACTGAAGCCGGTAAGTAGTGAAGCAATTTTACTTTTGTCAGCATGACGGACTTCACAAATCGTAAGTGGAGATCTTGTCTGCTCTTTCTGTCCAAGGAACGGGAGACACCAACTCGATCGGCTGAGCGTCCAAAAAGTCTTCGAGACAATGCTCCTGCAAGAGCGACCATCAAGCAAATGTTCCCAGAGGGACGGAAGTCATTGGAAGACGTTGAGCGCTGTGGCCATCCATCCAGTCAAACCAGAGAAGAAAATGAAGATTTGGCTTGGCAGCTGATCCAGTTTGACAGACGCCCAACATTTGATGAACTGGAGGAAAAGTCTGGCATGCTGTCGCATGGGACTATTGAGCGCATCTTCCATGACCGCATTGAGTTGTCGAGTTTCAGATCGTTGGGTGCCAAGGC
Organism: Prostheceraeus crozeri; assembly: GCA_907163375.1. Taxonomy (NCBI): domain Eukaryota; kingdom Metazoa; phylum Platyhelminthes; order Polycladida; family Euryleptidae; genus Prostheceraeus; species Prostheceraeus crozeri. The sequence goes on from CAJQUW010004833.1 coordinate 144,489, forward strand.
TGCTGACTGCAGAACAGAAAAGCGCTCGGGTAACCACCTCCTCTATTGTTCTCTATGTCTCTTCCTCTATTGTTCTCTCCTCTTCGTCCTCTATGACGAAGGGTTTTGGAGGAGATTCATCACGGTTGATGAAACTCCGCTGCTTAACTTCATGCCATAATATAGACGAAAGGAAAATGAATGCAATGGATAATGCGAGGTGAGCACCCGCCGGATCGCGCCAAGACAGCATATTCTGCAGGCAAGTTCCAGGTGCCTGTCTTTTTGGATTGCGAAGGTGTCATTCCTGTTGACTACTGCCCTCCTGATCACACAATCAACCCCAAATACTGCAGCAGCCCCTCACAGATCGTGCGCAAGCTTTTGCCGTAAAAAAGACAGGAAAAGATTTCGCGACGTCCTTCATGTCTGCAGCATAACGCAGGGGACCAAGGAGCGAAAACGATGACCACAATCAAGCAGCTGAAGTGGCAGCTGCTTCCTCTCTCACTGTATTCCCCTGACTTGACCTCTGGTGACTTTCATCTCTTCGGTCCGATGAAGTAGGCAATCGGGGGTATTCGATTCAATGGTGAAAGAGATAAAGAGAGCACCGAAAGCTTCATTCGGGAAAATTCCGCAAGATCGGCTTGAAGAAGGAATCAAGAAACTTGGGAAGAGATGGGAAAAGTGTATTGAAATTTAAGGTGACCAGATCAAAAAAAGAGTTTTGGTATGCTTTTAATTCTGCCAATAAATATTTGTGCAAATGGAACTTAAATGTTTTTTCTAGTGAAATGCAACTGTCAGGACAATAAGAAATAATATCTAGATATGCACTTGCGCCAAAATGGACTTCTATAGATAGGAGAGACAAACGTCACGAACTTTTGGTACGCCCCTCGTATATATTGCAGTAGGCTATATATATATAGGGTAAATCAAATGACTGTCAGTATCATTCTACATTTGGTCATTTGGAGGCGAAAATCTAAATGAAGGAAAATATAATTCATGCATTGCGCTTCTTTATACACTGGTCCTTCAATCGGGAAAAATTAATTGGAAACATATCAGAAGTAAATTATAATTGCTTTATTCAAACAATGCAATCACTTCACAAGAGTAATGTGAAGCATCATAAAACACAAATAGGCCTAATTGAAATTAATTAGTACTAATTTCGATCAGTTAATTACATTTGACAATCTTACGCCCAATTTACTCCTGAGGTTCTGTCTGAAAATGAGTCCTTATACTGTCTGCAATTCCAGAGTACCATTTCCAGGAATGACAAATATAGTTGGTAAAAAGGGTGGAATAAAATCATCAGATCAAGAGAAGCTAACTCATCAAGTGAATTATGCTGTAAGCCTATTCCTCCGAGTCTTATACCAGTGAATCCAAAATCATATATTCCCACGGGAATTGATAACTTAATATTATTTTGGAGATGGAACCCGACACCAGCTTGATTAATTTCTTAATCACAAAAAATAGCAAAAAATGTGGATTCTCTTCAGTCGAGATAATAAAACTAAGCGTCAAATAAAGAAATGTATCGCTGATATACGTAATACTGCTGTCAGATTCTCAGTTAAGATTCAAGGATCACAAATCCAGCATTCAGAAGCAAGACAATAAAAGTGCTCTTTCAGAACATTCTAAAACACGATTGATCGCTTTCTATTGATGATTCTAGTCTTCACACTTTACAAATGATATCCACTAGATTGCCAGAAAATACAAGCCCGAACTAAACCGGAAACGTGAGCGCTGTTGAATGGTGAAACAGAACATTATGATTTCTATATATAAAGCTGATTTTTAAGTGCTCAGACGGCTTTTTCCGTGAACAAGTTGGCAGGACGACGAAACGCCGGGTGTAGCTCTTCTATTTTATGCAATAAAAACGTCGTCGAAAATTTGGAAATGATTTTTTGATTCTTGATCGAAATGGCAAAGGAAAACGTTTATTTCATAAGTGTGCGCACTCTTTTCAACATAATCAATGCTGACACAAACATCGAAGTGCGCACTGTGTGACAACATGATATTCTTTGTTCTTTGTCATTGATTCGTCGCCTTTTTCTTACTCAGAAGCAATTGCATGTCTGAGCTACAATGATATAACGAACGAGGACAGACATGACGATAGCCATTTGAGTGGATGAGTGATGTAATTTGGGAACAAACGCATTCAACTCAATGAGTCTCTACACCAAGACAATAATGATGATTCAGAAATCATATTATTCGAATGTTATCAAGCCTTTCAAGTTCTTCAGAACAGATCTGAATTCTGCTAGTAACTTCACAAAGGAATGTAGGGAGTTTGAACTCGTTTTCCAACGCTGAAATGTTTGTCCTACTTCTGAGGTGACGCTGTCGGAATACCGACGAAAAGAGGAACCTCATTCTTAACATGAGAAACCTTGCAATAATTATAATTCATCCAAATACGATACTGAAGTCGTCGATTTGAGGCAAAATAAAGTGAACAGATGCTTACGTTTATCGGTCTAAGAGAATGTAATAAAATTGAAATCCTACCTGAGAGTGAGGTCGAATTGGCTTGAAAGTAATAAGAGCATAATAAATAATCATGAAAATCAGATTGAGAATCGAAAGAACTTTTTGAATTTTGTGCGCGGGTCCAATTTTCTAGAAAATGTCGTTCAACTACATTGACGATTTAATTTCCCCAATACTTAGAATTAAAGTATTACAATACATCCTCTTATTACTTTTAACTTATTTTTTGGGCAAGTATAATCGCATCAAAGTAATTATTTTGCACTTTTCTTCACGTGTTTCATAAACTAATTTTCATGATGATAGACAATCTCCTGTTCATGATCATCATTTAACTTCAATCTCAATATGCAACAACCTACATTCATTTGCCTTGTTTTTGCCGCTGAGTAATGCAAGGAATTCTGAATAATAAATTCATCGGGTTGAGCTTCAGTGCATTATCGTACATCAAAATGCATCTGTGAAGAACCCATGATAATGAAGTCGGGTCCATATGCAGTTCAAAGTACTGTGCATGAATGTGAAATTTTCCTTCTTTCATTAAAACATCAAAACATTTTTGAAATATCAAGTTAGCTTTACTGTATATCAAAAACGCTATATAGCTAAACCATCTGAAGGGAGGAATGATGTTTTAACGTAATTACTGCCCCACTGACACGTTGTTGACACTGTCAGACTTTGCCGCATTTGCATGAACTTTAGCATGAATGCCCATCCTGCTGACCTACAGGAGAAAGGATCACAAGGCTAAGCACCCAAATTCTGTGTCACAGAAATTACAATGGAGAGAAAACATTGATGACATCTACTTGACATCATAATTGCTCAATTTAAAAAAAATCAAGATACTCGGTCGTTGATGCTGAATCTCGCAGTCCTTGTCACAAATTTTATACTGAAAGAATCATTGTAGCACTATTTATTACACACAGTTCCTGTGTTTCTGTCAATTTATGGAAAACTGACTTGATTCCTGAACTGTGTCCGATGTCCATCCATGCCCGAGCCATCATATGAATTGGTTGTTGACATTTTCAGACAATTTCAACTAAGTCCAGCTAATTGATTATCCATGTAAATATTCATTGCTTTAAAGTATAAACGTTGGAAACAAATTCAAGTTTACTGATGAATGGGACTCATCAGCTTTATTCATACCATACTTCATGTATGGGTGTCAATTCATCAAGCAGATAACACGATGCGTCTTCAATGTCCATGAGAAAGCTGGGCATGATCCACAGGTCTGGCTTCATACCTTGCATATTGCCAGAGGAGTGGGAGCGGCTCTTATGGAACACCAACGAATACAAATTTGAGCAAACCTCGCTCAATGCATTTTCAAGTTACGACAATTGTTTAAGGCCAACAACATTTTCGGCAAGCCAAATGGGATTTTGAAAACAATAGATAACCCGATCTACTTTAGTTTTGTTTTATCATATTTCCGAAAAAACGAAATTATCACTGATATGATAGCAGTGCGCCACATGCGCATCTTTATAAGACATCATCAGTATGGGGGGCTTGGTTGTACGTCCACGAGTCCATAAGGTCCAGGTTTCGACCCCCTTTTGGACTACCTACTTGGTAGCGCTTGTAGGTCGTGCCCCCTGGATACTACCATCTTCAATTCTGCCGGTAGTAACTAATTCAACCGCAGCCGAGTGCTGGGCGGCTGTAAATAACCTGGCTAACCCCAGCATCTGGGGAGGGTGGTGGGACCCGGATGGAGGAAATGCCATCAAATCGCTGAGGCAGCCACACTGAGAAGGAAAACTCGAAACCAACAGCTTTCTCCAACAGCTGTCTACAAAGTTGGAGCTGATGTTAGGAAGGGCATCCAACCGCAAAACCCTGCTTCTATTCAATGAAAATGTTGGTCAATGAATGTACGATACAGAGGGGGCCACCTCCGGACCCTCGGATGGCGAACAGGAGGGCGCATCAGCAGCCCCGGACTGATGTGACAGAGGTGATCAGGGGTCCTTTCCAATAGCCTCGGACTGGAATGCGAAATGCGAGCAGAGGACATTTGAAAGATAAGGGAATGCGTAAATTTCGTTTTGCTTCCTTGAACGTTGGCACTCTACGGGGTAGAGCTGGAGAAGTAGTAGAAACGCTGACTCGAAGCGGTATTGACGTCGGCTGTGTTCAAGAGACGCGTTGGAGAGGGGAATCGGCAAGATTTGTCACGGGAAAAAGCAGCAAGTACAAGTGCTTTTGGAAGGGCAATGAGGACGGTTTTGGTGGTGTTGGCGTCTTAGTTGCTGAGGAGTGGATTGACAAAATTGTCAGTCACGAGGATCAATGGGAGAATTCTGTGGATGAGATTCTTAAACGATCGTCAGATTATTAATGTCTTCAGGGTGTATGCTCCTCAAGTTGGACGACCGCAGGATGAAAAGGATTCGTTCTGCGATACCCTGTTAAATCATCTAACAACGGTCCCTGAAAGTGAGATGCTCATTATTTGCGGAGATTTTAACTGCCATGTTGGAGACTCAACGATTGGTTTCGCGGACATCCTCGGTAATTATGGATTTGGTTCCAGAAACGTTGAAGGTACAAGGCTGCTCGATCTGTGTGCTGCTTTAAATCTCTCTGTGACCAACTCATTCTTTAAGAAAACTGCATCTCGCTTGGTCACGTATAAATCAGGTGCAACATCGACCCAAGTCGACTACATATTGGATCTGACCTCAAGTTTGTTAGAAATGTGAAAGTAATTGGAAGCGAAGAGTGTGTTTCTCAGCATAAGCTCCTTGTGTGTGATATGAACATCTATGTCAAAACACAAGGAAAGAAAAGCAGAAATCCGGCATTACGCATTTGGAAGCTCAAATCGGCTACGAGCCGTGCAGTTTTCGAAAACCGGGTAGCTGAGAAGCTTCACACTGTGGAAACGAGTGATAAAGTCAGCAAAATTTGGGAGACTTCGGTTTCGCCCATAAAGAGTGTGAGTGAAACAACATGTGGCTATTCGAAAGCGGGTCCGGTCAAGCGTAGAGAGACGGGGTGGCGGAATGAGGAGGTTGACGCAGCTATAAAGCGGAAGCGGAAACTCTGGAAAGAGTGGCAGAGGGGAGGCGACAAAGAGGCCTATCAAGCTGCGAAGCGTGATGCCAAGTTCACTCTCTACTTCGCTAAAAAGAGAGCTCAAGAAGAGAAGGTCACCAATCTTGATGTGGTTGACAAGAAAAATCACATATTTAAAATCGCCCGGAAAATGAAGGTCGAAAACGCGGACGTCATAGGTGAAAAGTGCATCAGACGTGATGATGGGTGTCTGGCTTTTTCAGACGAAGACAAGGTTGAAGCCTGGAGATAACATCATCAAAAGCTGCTCAATATGGAGTTTCCCTGGGATCCGTCCACCCTGAGTGAAGTGTACCCGAAAGTCGGCCCGGCTCCTTTCATAACTTTTGATATGGTAGAGCGGGCAGTTAGGAAAATGAAAGATGGCAAGGTTGCTGGTCCTTCAGGTATCGTTGTGGAAATGGTGCGTGCGGGTGGTGCTGTGGTCACATACTGCATTGTGAAGCTCTGCAATGCCATAATCAGAGAGCAGAAGGTGCCCGAGGAGTGGAGCAAGTCAACCATCATCAGTTGCTATAAAGGCAAAGGAGACGCTCTTGAAAGAACAAATTACAGAGGCCTAAAACTCAAAGATCACATCATGAAGGTTATGGAACGCGTGTTAGAGCCCCTCATCAGACAGCAAGTCGACATCGATTCGATGCAGTTTGGCTTCATCCCCGGTCGTGGAACATCGGACGCAACATTCACCTTGCGCCAGATACAAGAAAAGTTCCTTGCAAAGAAAAAAGACGTTCACTTCATGTTCGTTGACCTTGAAAAGGCGTTTGACCGCATACCAAGGAGGGTCCTATGGTGGGCTATGCGTTTGGCTGGCATCGAGGAGTGGATTGTTCAAGTCGTCCAAGCAATGTACATGAACTCGACGTCCAACATTCGCGTCAATGGGTGTTACAGCAACAGTTTCGATGTCACAGTGGGAGTACACCAGGGTTCAGTACTCAGTTCACTCCTTTTTATAATCGCTATGGAGGCGCTATCTTGTAACTTTCGACACGGTTACCCATGGGAAATCCTGTATGCGGATGACTTGGTTCTCGTTGCGGATAGCCTTGTGGATCTGGAGTCGCGTTTCGCCATGTGGAAAGATAGCCTTGAATCTCGTGGGCTTCGTGTAAATGTGAGGAAGACCAAAGTTATGCACAGCACCTACCAGGACAGCAGAGCTCCAAAACCTGTCGGTAAATTTCCATGCGGCGTCTGTAGACAGGGTGTAGGACGCAATTCTATCTTGTGCTCCTGTTGCAAGCACTGGGTACATCACAAGTGCTCGGGGATCCGTGGACAGCTTAAAGATGACCCCAACTATAAATGCAAAGTGTGCCGAGGCGAAATTGCTAATCTCGCACAAACGACTCCTACCAATGTGAAAGTCAACGACGAGGAGTATGAAGTTGTTCCAGCTTTCTGTTACCTTGGTGACATGATCGGGCAGTCAGGTGGTTGTAAGGATGGAGTGGTGATGAGAGTGCGTTCCGCTTGGAAAAATTTCCGAGAGCTTCTCCCCGTCCTTACCGACAAAGGTATTCCCTTCAGAGCGCGTGGGTACGTGTACAACATGTGTTTCCGCAGCATATTGCTCTACACCAGCGAAACTTGGTCACTCACCAGTGAGGATGTTGATCGCTTCATCCGGAATGACAATGCAATGGTGAGGTGGATATCTTCAAAGCGACTTGCCGACCGCGTTCCCATGGACGATCTGCGCGTGAGGCTCGGCATTCGCAGAATTGAAGATGTGATACGTACAAGAAGACTGCGCTGGTATGGTCACGTTCAGCGAATGAATGACAACTCGTGGCCTAAGAAAATCCTGTCCCTTGAGGTTCCTGACCTAACCCACGAGGTCGCCCCAAGAAGAGATGGCTTGACAACATCAAGGAGGATATGCGAAAGCTTGATCTTCTCAACATCAGCCCACAAGATCGAACATCGTGGAGAAATGCCATCAAGATGGACCAACATTCGACGGCGTCCAACCATCGCAATACGGTGAAAGGAAGACGTTAAACGTGGAGTGAGTGAGTGAGTGAGTATAAGGCATCATTAAAACGGAGTCTCATTAGTAGATCACGTAAAATTGATGGACATTATGGTCAGAAACAACAGAACATGAATCGCATTATCTCATCGTGAATAAATGATCTTCATTAAACAGCATAATCCGTGACTAGTAATAGCGTTGTCGTTGATATCAGTTATTAGCAGCTTCAGTCAAAAAGACTCCAAACTGACTATCTATACATTGATGTTGCATATTCATGGAGCAACTTCGATATTATCCACAATTTCAGGAAATTATCTCTCCGAAGTATCTAGAAAATATATTCACCAACATTTCTGACAACAGATAATTCTGCACAAAACCAGGATTACTTTTCCCGGCAATTCAATGTCTGATGTCCATGACAGGAATGTCATGAACATCCTTTACGTTCATTCCGTTGTGACTCACTCCGCTGAGGGACACCTTCCGTTATTAGGTCCGTCCTATTCCTTTAAGCCTTGATTTATAAATGTAAAAATAAACGTAGGCCCACAGAAATCACTAGGGACTCATGAAGAATGTCTGCATTAAAAATGATAATCGCATTCCTGTAAATTGGCATCATTCAATTTCGATATAGAATACGATCAATCGAGATGTTCAATCTATATTTTTCATTCGAAAACTACTTATTGCATGCAAACCCTATCCAGCAAATGCCTTTCCGTGCGTTATCTTATTTGAGCCACCGGCTTTCTTCAGCTTTCATCAGCTTTCCCGTTTGGACTGTTAGCACATTTCTGTGGTTGAATGTATGACTTCCTATAACCGGGCCTCACATTATTAACGCGAAACAAAGCATAAAGATGATTGGATAATGAATAATGATAAATTTAGAAGTAATCGTAACATTCTTACAGCTATGACATTCACGAACGTCGTCTTCCCGGAGTATTGAAGTCCAACAAGGGTTAGCTCCATCTCTTCCTTCCAAAACAGGCTTTTGATCCAGTCAAGAATGCGTTGAACAAATGCAAACATTATGGCTGCAAGGGTAAATGTCTACGGTTAATAGTTTCGAGGAAAATCACAGTCAAATCAGGCACATACACGATCAAGTGATGCACAAGAACACGTATCAGCTTCGCGCTAGTACATAATAAAGATATGTGCCTGAGGGGAGGCCGGTGAAGCTAGGACAGCCAGTCAACAATGCATCAGCGGTCCCTGCCGTGGTGACCAACGCCGAAGTAAGAGAAGTTTTTAATTTTTTGACTTTCCCTTGTGATACCTTGTTAACAGCATTTTTGAAGAACGTGTTTTAAACGATAGTATTATTTTTGTTATGTTTTCAATTTAAACAAATATGAAGTTGAAAAAATCTAATGAAAACAAATGTTCAAAGTTTGTATTGAAAAGCCTATAAAGAACTTTTACGACATTTTTAATCAACTTCAAGACCCGAAATCCATAAGTCCATGGTCGGATTGTTGCTGATTATCATCACCACACTCAGACAACATAAAAATTACGTAACATATTGGACTTACGTTTTCTCTTCGAATACGAATCAATTTCCTGTGAAGTTGAGCTGAAGGACGTTATTTAAAAGCAGATCACTAAAATGCTTGTAAAATAATCGATGACCCTTTGAACTCCGCAATCTTTTAAATATTTAGGCCATGGCATTTTCCTATTATTTTATACTGATGACAAATCATAAATTAGGTAATGCTACATCTTGAATTTCACTTATTTACTGGAAGCCGAAATTTCTTCAGAACCATTACCAAGCTAGATTCAAATGCACTAAGAGACAGAAAATATAGCAATTCATACGATTGAAAATTACAAAGAATAATGGAAATCTTACTCCAAAGGAAATTATGAATTTCGGTAATCGTCTTCAGAAATTATGAATGCAGTGTAAAAGAAATTATTATGAAATGAATTCATGAGAAATGCAGTAAAGCCTCTTTAAGTTAAGCACCCGTGAAGTTATTAAAGATTCCTTACTTGATCAATCTTCGAAACAAGAAAAAAGCAAGGTCAACCGGCATCTATAAGTTGAATACCCAAGCTTACTTTCTTTACTACGATATTTTTGAAGTTTTCCGCAGATATCTCATCTTATTTGAAAGAGGCCAAAATGTGAGATGAAATATTTCCTTAAAGTCAACCTATGAGGCATTTCCAAGAAGGTCAACCCTATTTCTATACGAAATCACCATTAATGTGCACAATGCACGCAAGACACATGTGTTTTACCATCAACTTCACTCTGGGAATGATAATAACTGTCACTCAAACATCTAGGATTCAGTTTTCCTTTCCCAAAAACAAGCAGGTAAACTGACAGAATATTTAGGCGGCCGTATGATGTTGTAAAAGTGATATTGTAGTTAATGCTGTTGGACATTATTTCATTGATGTCTTACAGACTTCGTTGTACGAGTCATTGATGCTTTCAAAAGCTAGGCATAATTGTTGTGTGTATATACATCTACTCAATGCAATTTGCCGCTTAATATTTTGTGATGTTAAAAGCCATTGTTGAATATGTTGGCCTATAGATCTAGTCAACACAATTAAAGTCTCAGAATTTTCTAAATTTATAATTGAACATTGAACAAATAGAGACAGATGTTATGACATGGCCTTCAACTAAATATTCGCTGGTAAGTTCTATGCAAAGATGCTGATTTGAATCATCACACTAAACAGTTGAGGTTAGAATGCACATTTTTGAAATAAATCAATAAATTTCGTTAAAAAATCAGAATTGCGAATTCTCTCAGAAAATTGGATACCCTGATTTGCTACCAGATAAATTATTTTACTATGTTGCAAGCATTGTTTTATTTGTTGCAAGCATACATACATGTAGGCCTAAGTACATTTATGTTGACATCAACATGAAGTTTTTGTAAATCGATAGATTTATTAAACGTAAATTTTATACACATATCGGTATGTCGTCAACCGGACTCTCAGAATAGTTAACAACCTGAGACATGCAAACGATGAGAAACAAATTTAAAATACGAAAACACATAGATCCTCGCAATGCGTGTGCAATGTGTTTGCGAAGGTGCATTATTTCATCATGACGGGCGGGACGAGGGAGAGATAAAACGACAGTGATGTTGTCAACAGTGATGTCTCTAGCAAAGACTTAGAAAAGTCTTCACATTAGCCTGTCTATAAATAAATGGTTGATTCAATATCTAGTGCTCTCAATCTGCTAGAGACTGTGAAAATGGACTCTGGGCGAAGGAACTCGTCGACGTCGAAACTGGAGGTGTTCCAAATGTGGTGCTGGAGCAGCGCGTTGCGAATCCCCTTGATTAACAAAAATATAATGCCTATACCTATGGCCGGAGCTTGAAGGTAAATATCAGCAAGTAACAACTACTTCACAACATCATAGACGGTCATGTGAGAAGAAAAAAGCGAGAGGATGATGGAAGGCGGAACAAATTGGATCAAAAATTGACTCTCTCCAATCGCATCTCAATATGACAAACAACCAAAATACAACTATTCAAAAGGAGATCTTCATTCATTGCTCTTCGCTGCGCTAGTGTGATGAGTTGAGCACAAAATAAAGGACATTACAAGAAAATCGGACTGATCTCAGTGCAATTTATTAACAAGCTTGTATCGAGTATTGACAAAACTCTTGATAATTTTTGGAGACCGGAAATAGCTTCCAGATATGTAGGAGAATCTAGTCGTCCAGGTGGATGTTTGTGGTAAGATTAAGCGACGCTATGTGGATCAGACATCAGCGTGGGTGGTGCCCATGGATCATCCTCATGAGTGATATTCAACAAAGTTGGTTCGAGAGGTTGAATATGTAAGCAAATAGCGAAGATGTATCAAGCAATATTTTCCTCGATTCTACCACAACATGCGCACGAATCTAACCCAAGTTGGTGCTTTTATGGGCAATTTCAAGATAAACTGGGCCATCATGTCACAGCATCAAAATTTCAAATTTGTTTTAACACGATAAAATATGTATTTTTCAAGACTTCATTATCTATATTTCTTAAAAATACTTTATAGAGCTGTTGCTATTGTGTATACCTTTTGCTTTTCACCAGTGAAATCGCCGAAGTGACATATTTTGCGTTTGGCAGTGAATCTGCCAAACTTACAAAGTTTGGCAGTGATCTGGAGAAGGGTCGAATCATCACGCGTATTGCATAAACATGCGTGAAGATAGGCGTTTTGTGACAATTTCGAAGAAAAATGCGTGGGATAAATGGAGCGAAGGCTTGACAACTCATGCAGGACGAAACACGATGTTCCAGATTGCAGCGCAGATGAGGAAGGAGAGGACTGACATACAAGGCACCCAGTTCATCAAAGATGAAAACGATGCAATCAAAATAAATGAAAAGGAAGTGTGAGAGGTATGGAGAAGTTACTTCGACCGAATATCTAAAGAAGAGAACGCCTTCTTTCTGAGCGAAGTTCCTACAATTGAAGGACATATCGAAGAAATTTTCCTGAATGAGGTAAGGGAAGCTATAAAGAATATGAGAAACGGCAAAGCTCCTGGCCTTTTGATGTGACAGGGGATATGTTGAAATTTGGTGGAAATCCAGCCGTGAGAGAATTGCACACCTTATTTCAGAAGATCTTGCACACGAAAGATTGTTCTGAACAGTGTTGTAACAGCCCAACTGTTGCGTTGTACAAAGGTAAATGAGACCCTTTAAGCTGTCACACATACCGTGGCTTGCGACTCCTGGAACACGGTATGAAAATCTTCGAAAAAATTCTTGACAGGAGACTGAGGAGCCTGGTCAACATCGGTAAACAAGGGAAGTCATGTACTGAAGCGATTTTCGTCATCAGAAGATTGCACGAAGAGTAAGTCGATAAAAAAGAAACTATATGAAAGAACGATATGGCATATATAAATGCTACTATCTAGCATTTTAGACTTCAGAGGGTAAGTTCGATCACAGTTGAGGAGCCAACACTCCTAATCATCAACTTATCATTGCAATTGATAATCATTTTTTAGAAGCAGTTTTCATTAGCTGCAACGAATACGGTTGTAGCCCTTCGCTCCACTTCATTGTCAATCATCACTTGTGATTGAAGTCAGGCAATCGATAGGAAACTACTAAAAACCTGAGTGTGTGATACACTCCTTTATTCTCACTTTGAATATTGCGACATAAGGGAGGTTATAGCTTGAATGAAGATCCTCGAAATATTGTCGAAATTGAAAATACAACTTATCGTCTAAAGGCTTATTGAAGGCCTAATTCAATGGTGACAAATTGAATTGTGGCCATTCTTGTGTTAGTTCTGTGGACATCGAGGGTTAAAATGACCAAAATTGCAAATTTTAACCTGCCGATCACAACTACTGACTGAACACAACAGCCTGTCAAATTAACATGTGAAACTCGAGATTTCTCATTATAAGCATAAAATTCATTAAACTGAACTCTCAATGATATATATATATATATTTCGTTAAACTTCACAAAAGAAGACGAAAGTTACAATATCGATACATAAGTAAGGGCACACTTCATTGTTCATTGTTCAAATATGATTCTTCCTTCTTCTTCTTCCGAGCTTTCTGACGATGGTCGCTCCGGGATCGCCTCGAAGCCCTGGGTCCTCGTTGGTCCGTCCTGGCATCTTCACGTCCACGAAGGGTAGGTTGTTTATCGTTTGAGTTTGGTGTGGCCGAGGAAAGTTATGAGTGCGTTGAGTGTTGTTCTGTTGTTGATTAACTGGTCGATGTGTTCAAATGGGATATCTTCTGATCTGGCTGCGTGCGACAGTTGTTTTCTGTGCTGTGTGTAGCTAGGGCAGCGAAATATAATGTGGGATACGGTTTCACGCTCTGAGCAAATGCTGTTTTGACAGAAAGGGGGAATACTGGGGTCAAGTTTGTGTATAAAGTTGTTGTGTCGTCCGTGTCCTGTCAAGATTTGGGTGAGAGTGTGTGGGATATTGGATGGAAAGTGGTTGTATGAATTGTAGTGAAATGAGAATTTTGTCTGATGAAAGTGCCTGTATTTTGCATTTTGAATAGTAGAAGTGATACTGTCGGTTAAAATGTGATCCTCAAAGGCTTGATATTTGTTGTCATGTTTAAGTTTATGATTGTATAGTATTTTAAGGTGGTCTACAATTGGAGCTAATTGGGCTAAGCTTACAATTTCGTCTGTGCTACTTGATCTAAATGCTTTGCAAATACGTAGGGCAAACAATCGCTGCACCTTAGTTAGCGCTTTACAAACAGTTTTCTTATGCAAGGCTGCACCCCAAATTTTTATTGCATAGGCGGTCTGTGGGACATAAACTCCATTATGTAGATGGCGAATATTCGAAGATGAAGCTCCGTAGGTGACTGATGCTATAATGGAGAGACGTTGGGCATATGTCATAGTGCGCTTACAAATGTCATGGATATGATTATTAAATTTAAGCTTGCGATCAAAGATCACTCCTAAAATGCGGCTGTTCTTCAGTGTAATGTTTTCATTGTTAGCTAACGTAATGTGTGTGAATGGCGGAACTCTCATCTTCGTAAAAAGGGTGGCTTGGGTTTTGGGGATGTTCAAGGAGAGACCTTTTGCTTTGGACCATTGTAGAAGGGTTTCACTGACCTCTCTCGCTCTTTGTTGCATATCCGCATGAATCACTACTGTGCAATCATCTGCATAAGCTACGACTTTGCCAAATTGAGCAAGTTTCGTCATCAACTCTCAATGAGCAGGTGGATTTAGTATATTGAGCCCAGTGTAATGACTCAGCTCATTCGTGGGTTTTAAACAATCTTGAGCTCCATGCAACTGATTGATAGACAGTGCTGTTAGTTAACTATCATTTCAAAAAATCTAGTCGACATCGTTGAAAAAGGGACAGGTGCTTAAGGGACAGCGATCAATGATAGTTTGTTTACACTTTGTGTCTCTAGATTTCTCATGAAAGCCAAGTGCGAAATGATGCAACCAAAGAAGCATGACAAAGAAGTCAAGTGCTAGACAATGTGAGCTGTAGGTTATCTTAAAAACAAAGCTAAAATAGATTCTGCAACATTACTAAGCCTAGGAAACGACAGCTGATTTCGATTCTGTCATTCGAAAAATTGATAAACTGACGCATTATAAACAAGGCTGGCTTTTATTCTAGATATATGTCTTTTTTTACAACATCGCCCCTTGAATAATTTGCCTAGAAATTTAAGATACGTATTTTAGAAATGTGAGAATATTTATAAGCAAGCTCTTCGCTAGGCGCAATTTTGATTTCAGTAGTAACTGCGTTCTGCGAGAACTGCGAAGTGATGTCGTGGAATCTATTCTACCTTGCCCTCAGCTGTCTTTTCATCAGTTCGTACTGTGATACTCCCGCAAATTGTACTTATGAGGACGCACGAGGAACATGGTCTTTTTCCATAGGATCGAATATAGATTTAAAGAAGTGCGACACGAGTAAGTATATAGTCTAAACGGAAAACTGTCACTTGAATACTGGTGCGGAATATAAGTGTGTAAAATTAACTGTCCAGAAAGAGTATATCCTGACAACAAAGGTCTGTCGTAGTTCACTGAATATCTAAAGAGAATGACAGCTATTGAGTCAATATAAGACACCAACACCCTTGATTCCGCGACCGTACTCGAGGACAACATGCTGTCGATATCACTTAGAGATGACTTCTGCCTTCACTCGCATTCCTTTCAAACCGTCAGCCTGGCGTATTGAAGAATGTGCGACCTCGTCGGCACCGCGTACTTCGGTCCGATTCCTAGGTCGGGCGAGTGCGGTCGGGTAATCAAGGGTGTTGTTCTTGTATTGACATGTTAGCTGTCTTTATTCTCTTTAGATATTCCAAGAATACAACTGATTTCTTCGTCAGATATTAACAGTAGCAATCGAAATGCTCTTCAACAATCTCTACTTAAAATTTTTTTCTATTTTGTAAATTTTAAGAGTAAAACAGCTGTCTATAGCTTGTTACATCGCATATAGACTCTGTTCGGACAACAGTCGGAAGGTTTGACGATTTCTATTATAAAGAAGACAGGGAATTTCATTTCAGATAGATACCTTAGCAGCCTTCTTTCTTGAAAGACAATCTGATTGCTAGAGTTTGAAACTTGGGTAAGTTTATCTTGATGCCACAGATGGCTCAAAACGGACACTCATACCGTATGTGAAATCAGCCAAATGGAAAAAAAGTCCCAGGAATTTAGTAACTTCGCTAGAAGTTTTAAGGAAATTCCACAGAATTCCGTATTAGAGGAGAAAAGCCCGCTCTTGAGAGAGAAAGAAACATCATGTCTTTTGTTCACTGTAATTGTACCGTATGTGCGTCAATTTTGAAAATCCTGATTATCTGCGTGAATTTTGAAAAATTATGAAGATGTTGGCGTTCGTGAGTTTTGTGGCAGCTCCCAGTTATTGTTGCCAGAGTGGTAGTAACATGGAGACACCTGTAGGCTATTGCTACTTCTGCAATTTTCAAATTATGTACTATCGCAAATAAATTAATGCTTGGGTGTTGATTCTTAATGCATGATTCATGCAAAATCAGGTGACCAACTGTATGAAATTTACTATCCAGCGGAATTTCTTTTTTGAAATCATTTAGTAATTTGGTTTTTGTCATCTTATTCGAACAATTCGCGTTCATTGATGCGCTAATTAAGTTACACCCATGATCAAGAGATGCAGTTCTGAGACATGCCGTACGTGCTCAAGTTCAAATTTCGTTTGCGTGGGACTAAAATCTTTGAAAGCATGTCTAAATTGGTAGTAGTTTTGAGCTAGTTAGGTGAATTAATGCATATAGTTGGTTATGTGTGTAGCCTAGTTTGTATTGCTCGAATAATGCATGAAGAATCAGCAACTCTATGAACATCGTTACGATAATACACAACTTCAATTTTTTCCACAACAACACAACCACTTTTTTTCCGAAACATTCCCATCATTCGATATGTGAAATGGCGACTGTTGTAATGAAATCTATGCTCGAAGTTATACTTATTTCATGACAATGAGAAGATACATTTAAGAATGTTTCATGCACTACTTGTCAGCAAAATGTAGGGAGTTCTAATAGACCTTTGTAGACACTTGGATAACCCTTGAAGATGGTCTTGACCGCGTGAAATTTGTGCAATCCCTGAGTAATAATGTTACCCATTAATATTAAAGTGTCCTACTAAGTTACTGATGATGACTCATTGTGAGCATTAAATTTGATGTCAGCAATTATTTTCCAGAATATTGTAATATTCTCTCAGATCGCTAGCGCCGCATTTTTGATACTCGTTCAGTTGGTTGAATATGTGTACCCATACGAATATTTATATTCAGTAGCATTTCTTTCGGATTAATCATCTGTGTCAACACAACTGCATTGTGCTTATCTTGGGATGTTGATATTTAAAAATTTTATGCATGTGCTGACCTGATTTGAGAATTGGAAAACTGACATGCTTAATCTGCTGTAGTTAAAACTTAAATTCTTGCAAATAGTGCCGGTGTTAAATTACAAATATAAATTATATGAAAATGAGTCTGTTATAGTCGTGAAATAGGCATCTTGCTTGACAAAATATGGTTTACATACGAGAAGTCTAAAATTCTAATGTGGCAGCAATTGCACTAGGAGTAGGCTAAGTATGTAGCAGCTGATCTCTAATTTGATAACATTGGCATGGACATCGATGAAAGAGTCATTCAGTACCATGGCAAATAGGGAAAGGTAGTCAATCCATCAGATGTTTGACTTTTGATGTTTATCAGTCACCTGTAAAGTAAATTTGATACTGGCTACCCCGAGAAAGGTATTGCTGTTACTCAAGAAAACCCTTGAAAACTCCTGGAAAATGAAAATCGAAAATGACACCCTGTAGTATATGACTGATATTGTCTAAGTACAGACGTGTAATAACTTTTGATTTTGGCTGTAAGATATGCCTACCGTCAATGATATGCTTCATGAAGTGACATTTTTGTGTGAACTATAACCAATAGTCATGTCTTGTTGACCTTACATTTTCATAATTATCAGCAGATTTTGCCACTATTCTGCTGTAGTCTATACTAAATTATCGCGCACGTTCCGTCCTGGGCACTTCACATGTTAACTGCTTCTGACGGGAGGTAATTTTTCATAGTCATTGTTAAAACAAGTTATATTGCTCCCTGTACTTCTATTGCAGGATGAGATACTGTAATGTAGTTAAAATTAAAGCAAGTAAGTGACTGACGTTTCGTCTCACAGAGACGATTGCTATCTCTGCCGGACAAAATTTGGTGCATGTTTTGAAGAACAATTATAATATCATAAAATACTAATGACTGTTTCCAACTACAAAACTGTAAATGATTATTGAGGACTCTTTCATGCAAAGTGGAGTCTTAATTCATACATGAGCCAATGCACTTCAATTAAGACGATCTTGTAAACGACTGATCTTTGATGGTCAGTGACTGTTCACCAGACAATTTTGTTGCGTATTCAGTCTTTGCGAGGTTGATCTTTTCAGACCTTTGTCTGATACGATATCATGCCACTGGTCTGCTTGATTTCCTACTTTCTTCTGAGACGTCGAAAATGCCTAGATCGTCAGCATACAGGATGTTCCATGGAGGTTCTTTCTGGATTCCTTGCACGATCATGTTCATCATCTTGACAAAAGGAAATTGACTCAGTGTTGACCCCTGATGTTGCCCGACTTGAATTCCGAAGTGAACAGTATTGCCTAAGACAACGGCCAACAGAAATGCACAGTAGTAACTTGTCGATGAAAGCACATATCTTCCTTATACAGCAATGCGGAAGATATTTGAAAACATTCAAGCCATGTTCGCTACATTACGGAGGAATGCTTGTTTTGGAATGTGTCAGAGAAAATTTTTATGCAAAGACAATAAAATAGGGTTGTTCGAGAATTCCAGGAAAGATATGTGGTCAGTTTTGGTGTCTTGATGACTTTCAGGATTTTTCGGAGGTATTTGCCGACCAGATGTCACGTAGAAGTTACTATCAACATCTGGTTTTGATGTGGCAAGAAAACGATGCAGATGCCAAACAATAAGGAATAATACTCTCTTCATTTTCATGCGTTCGGAGGCAGTACACGGAGGTCGATGCGAATCACAAAAGCTGAAATGACAGTCCTAACAGAATAAAGAAACTAAGTAGTACTCATTTACAGCATCTAATAAAATAGCTAGCTCCACTAAATAATCATGATGTCCATTCGAATTTCGACTGAAAAAATAATGGTTAAAGCGAGTGAGAATTCCCATCAAAATTATTCCATAATAGAAAAGAAAAGAATGTAATCAAATGGATCAGTAAAAAAAAACTTTTTAAGAAATATTTCAGTTGACATTGTCGATAACGTTGCTTATTCCATGCAAGTTGCTGTTAATAAAGCCAATAAGCAGTGATAACATAATAAAGAATAACAATAATTGTTTCAGTCACGTTGCTTCCTCAGATAAACACTGAGCGATGAACAAGCCATTCGAACTTAACTACTGTTAGAGACGTCAACTGGTGCTTCTAAGAAAATAGAAATGACTAGGATCGGTCACAAATCTTGGCATCTAGTCATCTTGGTATCCAGTCATGGAATATTTCGATAGAAATTAACCTTAAAGGGCCAAAATTTTCAAAAATGAGCCATATTGTGCGATCTATGACCATATTCACTTATGGGACATCTGTGTCCCATTATCTCATTACGGTGGTTTTAGATATGAGACGCATGTGTCCATGCATATCCCATGAAGTAGTTTTTGACTAGGACTTTTTTGTTACCAGTATTTCTTAAACAGTTTATATAAATTATTCCATAACTAAATTAAGATAAACTCGTTAAATTTCGTCTGTTTGACCATCACATATTATATCTAAGACCTGAAATCACTTGCAACTGCAAACAGTGCGTGAACTAAGTAAGTATAGCACTAGTATGTATTTGTTTGCTTCGAGAATTATACTCATGTTTTACTAAACTCAGAGGAAGCCCCTGTACGAACAGATGCCGGAAAGAAATGTGAAAGGCAAAGCTGATATAACCTCTATTGAAGGTACAAGCATGGTAAACATAGTATGATTGATTTTAGTGGCAATTTTTTTATTGTCTTGAGGTAGCAGATGGTTAGGCCTACCTGAATTTCAAGAAAATGAATTCGAACAGCAGACCAGAACATCCTGAATTTCACCAACATGGTGGAGAAGAGGTTACTGGGTCATAAAGCTATCGCGAAAAATTCTTTACTTCTTCAATCAACAAAAGTAAGTTAGGCTGTTGTAGGACTATCTCAACATGCGCACTGCATATAGGTTATACATACAGGGTATAATGAGTTGGACGAATGCGTCATAAACTGTATTTAAGAAAATGCGCATAATATTTTTGTGACCCACGTACAACTTGCTTTCATGTTTCCATCCAGTGACGGCAACTTAAGCTGAAATCAACGTATGTTCAATGTTTGGGTAAATGTTTGCATTTTTTATATATTGGCATCTTTTCCACATGTTATATTTTCTTGTGAAATATTTTTATTTCTATTATTTATATTATAGACGAATAAAACTGTCTTTAATTCTCAGCCATTCTCCTATGCAGGCATGATGTCTCAGTACTGATTCTTGAACACTCGCAGGATAGGCATGATGTTCTGATGAACCTTAATATCTTTTAAGCTTGCTATGGTCTTAATTCTGAAATTGACCATTTCATTTCAGGTTCAAATGAAGTTATCATGATATCTCTCAATTATCCGGACGTTGCGACAGATCAATACAACAACAAAGGATTTTGGACATTGATTTATAATCAGGTAATATACAACTAGTTGTTGCACAAAATTGCTGATATGAATTTGCAATGTCTCCTAAAATAATTTAGTACAATAAATACATGGATAACCGTATATCATTAATTGCATACAGAAATATTAAACGGACGTTTCAGGTAGGCAATCAGAACGAGTCAAGTTAACTATAATGTGCTTAAGATAGCGTCTAATCTCTAAAAAAAGCAACAGCTAGCACTTAATCCTTTTCATTTTGCATCATGCTGTGTTTATGTAATTGCTCCGACGGATCTTATTGTTTTGCTGGATGAATAGTGTAAAACAGTAATCCGCTTGAAGGTAATTAAGCACTTACTAGTATAGCGTTGTTGGATAGAATGTGTGAATGTTTGCTCATCACTTGTTAGTGGAATTCAATTATCAACCTTGATAATTTTTAAAGCACCCCCCCCATGGTTTTATTTATTACCCTTTTATTTTTTTATTAACCACTTTTATTTATTACTCTCTTGTTTAACTTTATTAGACTTTATGTATCAGATCTATGGCTTCAGTTCATGAATTATCAGGATCAAGTAACAAAATTCGTAGATCGAGATTTTTGATGTCAAAAAATGATAGCAAATGTTTGATATGACAAAATAGGCTACGTGATAATTCCTGAAAGTAAAATGCATGTACAAGTAAATCGCAGTTCTCAGATTTATAGCATTACTCATCGATAGAAGAACCTTGGCAAGACTATTAATGCTAAATTCATTGATACACAATATTACATTCGTCACTGTCATCATCAATTAAGGCATGGCCGTGCCCTGTAGGCGTTAGGTATCACATGTATACATGTTAGACATAACTAGGCCTAAGAAAAAACTGAGAAATCACCAAACGCCAAAACAAGAAGCATCAACAATTCAATTTGTCTGACCAGCTAGAGAGGTTCCAGTGTATTCAAAGTCACATCAGTTTGATTGAGATCGATTATATCAATTTATCAATATTGATTCTTCGCCATGCGGACCTGGTGCTATGTTCTCGAAAGGAGTTGCACCGCACAAAAATGAATGCCATAACTTCTCAAATATTTCTAAACAGTCAATTTGATAGCGTTGCAGACCTATTTGTCGCACTATTACATGTCAAAACTTATAAATCACTTCGTTCACTCAATAAAAGAAAAAATGAGCATCAAAGTGGGGCACTATGAACCATGTTCTAAGTGCCCCATTTGGAGTGGTTCAATGTGCCCCACATCGCTAACTTTTCAGAAACGTGCTCGTGTGCAAATGAGGTTGCACTCAAATGGTTTTTAACTAATAGATTAATGAAATTGATAAAGAATGCTTGAGAAAAATGCTGTCTAATGAAAATATACACGAGTTGTTGGTTGCATTAAAACAAAATTTCAGATTTTCTGAAAATGATGATTGAGACCATAGACGAGTGAAATTATCAGAGGAATCATGTTTATTTATTACAATAAACAATGTCTTAAAAGCATAAAGTTTCCACTATTTATAGTTTCGGACAAAAGGCTGGTGGTTCAATGTGCCCTAATATTGGTCTTAAAGTAAACCATGTTACCAAAATGATCAAAACTAGTGCAGTATGTAGAATTTAGAAAGTCACCAGTAATACTGCATTGTATCACAGTGTCATGTTAAATGATGATGTAAACTCGGATGCAAAATGTGACTACTGTAAAATAATCAGTACTGTAGCAGTATAAGCTACATACATCATTAATTATGAACAATGGAAATAACTGTCAATACGAGTCTGCACAGTACGTCGCTCGTCAACACAAGCAATCATGTTTTCTACTGGATCAAATTCAAAATCTTGTTGATAAAGCTGCAAGGTCACTTTTCCTTTCAAGTAATTCCCTGATCTGACTCAACAGTCAGTGCGCTTGAAAACGCAAAAAAAGCGCACGTAAACTTGAAACTATTAGACAAAATAATTATTGATTTTAGTTCACGATGAGGAAGGGTTCACTTTGTCGAGGTTCGACTGTATTGACTGATGTGATGTATTTTTCAATGGCAAATTTAATGGTATTTTAACTGTAGTCAAGTTACTAACACATTTTCGTTAATGCTTTTCCTCGACAAGTTTAAACCTTAATAAATCATGAGCAAGCTCCGCTTTTTAAAAGTTTTTTAATTTCTTTTTGATATTGATGCCAACAGATTAAACTTAAAGGTGACAATATCTCAGAAAATGACCTGTCCCGACTCATACATATACATTATCATTAACAACTTTTTAATGAATACACTAGTATTGTCAGCCATAATGTCATCACTCTCATGATTGAATTGTATTTCAAGCTGTTACTAATTGAGCTGTTTATGGATTGCATCTATAGGTCGTTGACGATGACTCTATGGCCAACTAAGTCATTTATTGAAACTGTTTCGCATCAGTTGCTATTTAGCAAGAGAAAGTGGATAATCATACTGTCCGATTGCGTTAATTTTTTACTTCTTTCCTCAGTTCTGTTGCAAACTTGATGGATGACTGACAACTGAAGTATACTTCAGAGTTTAAACAGCGGATGTTGGTGTATTGTTGCTTTGTTGAAAGAAACAGCATTCGTAATGACAATGGGCCGGTACTAAAGATGTGGTGAAATCGATGTTTACCTGAGTATTGGCTTGTGAACGACGCATCAAATACATGCATGGGTATGCTGTCTGCTGTGTTTATTGTCTAGCGGTGTTGGTAATTTGCATTTTATTACAGCGTGAATACTGTTGGGAGTTTGGAATCGATAGTTCATTCAAATTACCGTGACTTATCTATTTATTGAAACCCGTATCACTGGATTGTTCGTGTTGAAATGAGTTTTCTAGCATGGTAACTGGATTCACAGAGAAGTTGACGTTACTATCACGTGACCAAAGAGGAAAGTGTCGTTGATTCAAAACTTCCAGATACCTGTACGTCTGACATAGTGATCTTATCAATATTTACCAGATGTGTCTGAGGACCACCGTATTTTATATCTGAAGTAATACTTACATTGGCAAGCTTCTCTGCCTAAGCACTTTCAGGGGCTTTTATTGTATCCATGGAACGTCAAAATTCCGATCTCACCTTTCATTTTTGCTTGGCTGTGATAAAACAATTAAGCTGTTTGATGGCACATCTCAGAGATAACTTATAACAAGCCAAAATTGTGAAATCATCACCTATCATTACTTCATCAATTTAGTATTAATATAAGTATTAAATTAACTCATCGAGTTATCAACCAAGCAGCCTCGGCTACATAAGCATCATTTATTCTTGAATGATGATAGTGGTAATGTATTTGTCGCATAACATTCATATAAGACATACATTGATATTAACTTAAACCATGGCAAATTGGGGAAACCCATGAAGGGCGACAAAAACCAAGCATTGATAGGCAAGGAAGTTAAAGCCTCAATTTTTATTAAATTTCATGTAATACGACATAACGCACAGCACTAGTCGGTTCATTTTTTATTTATGCATGCACTGTGCACTCTTGTGTATAGAAAGTAACTTTCAGCTCGATGCTAATTGGTCTGCGTCGTGTGATCTAATCTGGTCTCAGTTGAGTTTGATCATAATTTCTCTGAAAATTGTGGAAATCAGGAATTCAACGAAATTATGCAACATTTTCAATGAAAATATCTGGTTATGTTTTGATACAAAATGAATGCCGTATTTTGTTATCGACTGAATGAATCGGTTGAACCTGTTAAATCTGATCGCTTATCCTTGAGATAATGAACTTACTCAGTCAAAGACCCTGCTGATCAAAACTGACTGATAATATATCCGACAAATTGTGAATTATTATCATTCCTGTCCGACTAATGAAGAAGCCGTCGATGGTTTCAGATTATGCCCATCTTGTCTAGTTATTGGAAGAGAAAAACTGGCTTCAATGAAGTGGAAATTTGAATAGCTTACCGCATTTAACACATTTTTTGAAGTAAGCGCCTACAGCAACACATTATTGATGCAGTGATGTAACAAACTCCGTCAAAGTTCTTTAGAAGCACCATTCAGTTAATGACTTAATAGGTACACGTAACTCGCTTCATGGATAGTTGACGAGGCGAGCTGAGTCATCACATATCATGATGAAAAATTTGAAATTACAAAGTAATTTCATAAATTGGTATGTTGCATTCAGTACTTTGGTGATGCACGTCAATAGCTGACGAAATTCGTCTTTCATAATAGAAAATGGATATTCAAATGATAAATTTCTTGCTTTGGATTACATGCTTACACCTGTGAAACACCAATGAAATCGTGCCTTCCTGATGTCATTGTAGGGCGAAACGAAATGTCTACTTCTTCCTAAGAACGTAGAACTTAAATTAAGGTTCGACATTTTATTCATTTATAAGTCAAATACGGAATCAGAAATCACTTTCATGCTTCATGAAATCGAGAATCATGTAATTGATTTTTTATAAGTGCAACACCTTAGTCGCCAAGTTGATATTGGAATCTGCTTCCATCAAGCCCAGACGAGAAGAGGCTCTGTATCATAACGAAGAAGGGTACTTACGATTTCTTTATATCAACCAATATCTGCTTTTCGTGACGTTCGGTTATCTTTGAAGTTGCATTTTCGCATGTTTTGAATCATTAACATAATTGCCACTTGTCAGAATGTTTTGAATCAACAGTGTTACTTCGACTTCATAGTGTAATTTTTGTATGCAGAATACTGAGACTTTAATTTGATTCATTTCAAGCGGTGACAAATAAGTTGACTTCGCTTTTTTCCGATATAGCATGAGTCAAAATCCATATTTATGGAACAACATACCGCATTTCATGTTTGAATATTATTAACATTATTGGATTCAAGTCACTCTCATATGCCAGTTTCAACGTATTTTTTGCCGTATTGTGATAGCAAATGTAGTTGTGTCATAGAAGAACTGTGAAATACGAGAAGTATTTTGAAAATAATGGATGTTGTCATTCATTGTGTTGAAAGTTTTTCATTGGTTGATTGATGTTTACCAAAGATAATCAGCCATGTTATGTCGGTGGCTGGAAATATACTAAAATAGTTAATAATAACGGACTGTCTCATCAAGCATTGCATTCGATATCTTTTCCTACTCGTAGAAACATGTACGTGTAGGCGAAGTGATAACCAATGAGCATGAAATGCAATTCCGATGCTTTTTAAGGTTGACAACTTGATCAACTGGGTTTAATTGTGAAAATATGAATGATTTTTCCTGCTAGCTGGGACAAGTTAAAAAATGTAACCAGGTCAAATGAAAGTGTGATATCTCAATTTTCTCTGCATTTAGGGCTTCGAAGTCGTTATTGGAGGAAGGAAATATTTCGGATTTTTCAAGTACAATCAGAACGGCAAGAAAGTGGTATCTATTTGTGATGAGTTGCAGACGGGTTGGACTCATGATGTTTTGGTGCGCCATTGGGCATGCTTTGAAGCTAAAAAGAAGCAGAAAATTCCCATCAAAGTTCATTATCAAGAAGAATTGTGAGTGAATTCTTTTTTGAAAATTTACCTAGAATGCTAAAAATCAATCCAATTTAATATCCCGAGAGTACAAATGTATTTCAGGAAGTTTCCTTATGCTTCTCATGTGATAATGATGCGACCAGTAACTTATGTATATCATTGTGATTTTATTATCATGTACTGTTTACATTCATTTAACTTTGTGCCCCTGTTAAGCGATATAATAGCAATCATCAGCTTTCCGAGTGCAACGGTCACATGTGCAAGAGGTCCTTTTCTTGTCGCGCTTTTTGTCAAAAATTGGGAATCCTGTCGCACTTTCTTTTTGACTTGTCGCAGATGTCGGCAATTGATGATGCTGCAGTATTTCGACTCTCGATATTTGTCTAACCGAAATATCATTATCTAACATAACCAAGCAACTTAAGCTATCACAGCTACATTGATACGAGGGTTATTGTTACTCAAATTTCAATTATGCATACCAGGGTCGGAAATTTTAAGAATGTCATGTACATTAGGCTGTCCGAATTTCGAGAATTTTCGGTCTGTAAGTGCGCGGTAATACTGCCGTGTCACACTGCTATAGCGATAGAGGAAGGGATTTTCATAGTGTCAAATAAGTGCACTAAATACCCTGCATATCATTTTAGTAAGAGTTTTTTCTTTATTCTAATGTGCAATCAGTAAGTTTAATATTTCAGTGTTACCTGGGAAAGGAGTCTCACCAGATAATCTTTTATCTGTACCTTACGCATCGAGCGATGATATCTACAGAGTTGATCATTAAAAAAACGGACCACTTAAATTATGTCAAATTTCAATCGATTCTCCTGCTTTTCAATTTCATTTTACATTGACAGGCCTTACACCATTCGAAAGCTCATGTTCTCAGCTTTTCAATGAGTTATTATATATTCGTTTTAAAATTTAGAAAAACAGTTCAGTGCGACGGATCGGTTGCGATGCGAAAATATTTCGAAGTATTTATAAAAGAAAACGTCGCTGAAATCGGGCAGTATGAATATAATTCGATCGGTTTCGAGTGGAAGTCAAAAATTGAGCTCCTACTCTTCCTCAGGAATGTTGACAAAAGAATAGACCATAGAAAGGCCTATTACATAAACGACTTGGAAAAGATTCAAATGATCAGTGGAGTCATAGAAAAATGTTATAGAAATGGAAGTCTACATTTTACATGCAGCTAAGGGATTTTGGATCATAGATAAGGGATCGTTGGAAGACATGCTGCATGTTGAGGCCG
This sequence comes from Prostheceraeus crozeri, assembly GCA_907163375.1. Classification (NCBI taxonomy): domain Eukaryota; kingdom Metazoa; phylum Platyhelminthes; order Polycladida; family Euryleptidae; genus Prostheceraeus; species Prostheceraeus crozeri. The sequence continues at coordinate 171,699 of CAJQUW010004833.1, forward strand.
AATGACCAGTCAGTCATTAGCTGGCTGATGAATTTAAGTTCTTCTTTCTTTCTCACCATTTCACTGCCGCTTAGCATTTTCAAAACTGTCACCTTAACATCTTCCAGGGAATACTGAATGAACATTATACACAAATTCAAGGCACTGCGATGGGAACGAAAATGGCTCCAAACTATGTCGTATTATTCATGGATTGGTTGGATACTCGATTACTGAGGAATTCATCATACAAACTTCTAGTATGGTGGAAATATATCGATGATATATTTATAATATGTCAACATGGCTCGAATTCACTGTAAGAGTTTAAAACATACGCCAACTCTTATCATCCATCAATCAAGTTTACATTTGAATGCAGCATCGACAAAGTGAATTTTCTCGATACGACAGTAATTAAGAACGGAGTTGAAATTGAAACTGATCTCTACATCAAGCCAACTGATACACGACAGTATCTACATTACCTGTCATGTCATCCGATGAAACATAAGATCCCAGTAGCCTATTCCCAGGCACTCAGAATTCGACGAATTTGCTCCGACGAATCAAAGGCAAAAAGACTTATCGCAGATTTACAACTAGCGTTGCTAAAACGTGGCTACCCACGTGGGCAAATGATGAAGCAAATTCACAAGGCTTTCACAAAAAATCGCTCTGAACTGTTCACAAAACCGCCCAATGAAGAAGACAACGAGAAGCACATCACGTTCGTGGCTCCATACCATCCATTCTTTTATCAGAAATTGAAGTCCATATTTTTGAATAATGAACATTTCCTGCAGAATTTACCAATCAAAACACATTTAGTGGAAACCTCCGATGAAAATGAAATACCGTAATACCTGGTTTCTTCTCAGCTGAAAAATCCAAATACGACTCAGAATCCATTTGACAGCACTGGAGTCATATCAAAATGTAACAACAAGCGATGTAAGACATGTGAAATGGTCTCCGTTGATACCAACATAAAATCGAACATCAGTGGCCTCTCATACACAATCAAAGCAAAAGGAACATGTGAATCATCTAATGTAATTTACGCTCTCAGTTTCCAGGGCTGTGGATTCCACTACATCGTCGAAACATCAAGATCACTAAGGGAGAGAATGAACGAGCACCGATTTGACATCAGACACTGTAAGGATGATAAAGTGGTCCCTTATCATTGCATTCAACATCAGCATTCCCTGGAAGATGTTAAGGTGACAGTTTTGAAAAAGCTAAGCGGCAGTGAAATGGTGAGAAAGAAAGAAGAACTTGAATTCATCAGCCAGCTAGTGACCGACTGGTCCTTCGGCCTCAACATGCAGCATGTCTTCCAACGATCCCCTATCTATGATCCAAAATCCCCTAGCTGTATGTAAAATGTAGACTTCCTTTTCTATGACTCCACTGATCATTTGAATCTTTTCCAAGCCGTTTATTTAATAGGCCTTTCTATGGTCTATTCTTTCGTCAACATTCCTGAGGAAGAGTAGGAGCTCAATTTTTGATTTCCACTCGAAACCGTACGAATTATATTCATACTGCCCGATTTCAGCGACGTTTTCTTTTATAAATACTTCGAATTACTATATATTCGTATCAGTCATGGTTTAAGGTAGACAGAGGTCAAAATGTAAAAATCGCCACTTTCAAAAATCTCAAAATTTCAATATATGAGAACTTGTGAGAATGGTAATGAATCAAACACGAAGTGAAAGGTTTTCTCTAAACATTCTTTTGATGTATTACTCGTCGAAATCGACGAACTTTTAGAGAAGTTATGATGTTCATAATTTTATTGCATAATTTTCTGTTTCTGATTGTTGTTGAAAAGTTGTTTACATCTTTTGGTGCTAGCGAGTAGGGATTCCAATCCCGAAATCCCGGTATTGGGGTCTAATCCCGGGATTGAGAAATTTGCAATATAGCTGTATTCCGTTAAGCTAAAACAAATTGGCGAAGATAAAACCTCCAGAAATCTGCACACACGATAGAATTAGACTCTTCATACTTCAATATAATCGTAAACGCTGCGTTTTCAATAATCCATTGGTGAGGCTTTTTTTGAATAAAGGTCGAGACTTTAACTAGAACTTGTCATTTGCAAAGCTAACAATATTTGAAAGCATTATAAGTATTGAAGCATGATAAGATTTGAAGAGAAGTATTTGCGATGCAGGTCTATACACATTACCGGGATTAGGAATAGAACTCTGATTTATTAATCGAAACTTTGTAGAGCTTAGCTTACGGTAAGAAAGCATGTAAAATATTCTTCAATCGTACAATCCCGAGCTATGGATTTTGGAATCTCAATGTGCTCGTGCAATGCATTGAGGAAATAGTTGAAAAAATTGAGGGATCAAGAAAAGTCGGGATTTTGTAGGCAGGCTCTAATCCCGGGTCTTCACTCAACCAATCCCGAATCTCAAGAAATCGCAGATTGAAATTGCAAAATTCAGGAATTCGCAACTGTTCCCTGTTACTCTCAACGTTGCCGCTATCAATTTGTGCATGAAGCGCAATAACTTTTAAGTTGACTTGTCAATTGTGATATAGGCCTACTGCAAGTAAACCGACTTTTGGAAATTCCCTCTCTCTGCTATTCCCACATACCGGCATAATTATTTGCATATACATGTGCTTTGTCATAGCATAGTTACTATTCTACTCAATCCCGGAATCCCGTGACCGAGATTTTCCGGGATTGTGGAATCTCTACCCTTTACATAGACGTATGATAAGAAAACATAAAGGGCGTAAGTATATAATCACACATGTAGCCTAAATATGCTGACACAACTGTGATGTGTAGGCTACAATTCTTAATAAGTAATTCAAAGAAAGATATTGATGTTTTCGAAAATCGATTCGGTTTGCCCTACTAAAGTAGTAAAACATCTATAAAATACTGCCGAAATAACAACTGAAAAGATAATCCTGAAACAACTGAATAAATTAATCCTGGGATTTCGGGATTTGCACAAACCTAAGGAATCCCGGCATTTCAATCCCTAACCGTATCACATGCTATCAACATGTAGGCCTATCTATGCTTTGTAATGGGATATTTACGATTCTACTCAATCCCGGAATTGAGATTTTCCGGGATTTTGGAATCCCTATTAGCGAGATCATTTTCACGCTTTCAATATTTATGGTGTCTAGACGTCTGTTCTGCACATTCAAGCAAAATTGTTGGATGACCCAGATAAGTTGTAAACAAAATTTCTATTTGGTTCTGAATACATCTTATGTCATGATGACCAAGTCGGAGCTGGTAAAAGAGTTTTTGAAGCGCAAAATTTCTACTGTTTTGTCAGAAGGACAGTCCGAACGGCTATTTTGTTGAAAAGTAGTTTTCCCGAAGACCACTGTCAAAGGTCGAAAGCTACTTTTATCTCCCATCCTGAAAAAGTTGGATCCGGTCGAAATTAAGCATTCGAACAGCTCGGATCATTATTCGATTGGTAAGAAGCGATCCCACTTTGTCTTCTGCCAGTTGAGGAGTTCATATATGAAACCGTCGGTTTCTGTCATATTGATGACACATCATCTGAAAAGTGAGCACTTCATGGGCCGTAAGAGACCATCCGGATCGAATTGACCGCCAACCAAAAGAGCTTCAGGATGAAGTGGGCGATATAGCATTGCCAGTGGGTTATTCAATGGAATTTAGTTGACCTGGAGTGATGAAGCGTCTATGTCTCCGAAGTCGCGATGGCCGTTTGAGAGTTTGGATGAGGTCAGGTGATGCAATTCCTGATCATTTGAAACTGCTTGAATCAAGGAGATAAAATATTGCTTATTTGTGCTGTGATATGGATGAATGGCCGAACTGAACTCCTTATCGAAAGGCATAGCATGAATTCCGATGTATATGTAGAAAATTTGCAAATGCACTTTTAATGAAGCTTGGTGTGAGTGTGAGTTGATTAATTCTTCCTGGAGATGGTCTTTCTCGACCTGAAGTTTTGTTAAGGCAAGAGAGGGAGAGTTTAGATCAAGTAGTGTTCAATAGACTGATTGACATCATGTCTTTACGGATTCCCTAATTGATTGAACTTCTTGATGAAGTTGCGAAATATTAGTGATCACCTGTGACCCTCCAGCGGCCCTTTTAAGGGCCATATGGCTCTACAGAGCCACTGAACAACAAACAAAGTTTTATTTCAACCCTAAAATGTGTACTTGTAATTGACGAAACTTCATTAAAGTGAGACAAAATTTAGGTGGTCTACTTCTCATGCTCATCACTAGAATTTTAGTAATCGTTAGTCCATCATATTTTTGTCCTTGTAGTAATTCCCTTTGTCTTTAGACCTTATATTTCGAAAATCGTAGTGAAAGCTCCGCTGAGAGTGATAACCTGATTTATTAATTGTCGCAGTGAAAGATCATTTTAATAACGAAGTGTCGCGGTAAAAGGTGATTGAACAAACTATCGCGTCTGTCCACCTAAACTTCTGTACCAGTTTCGATAAGCATTATCAATAATAACTTGAATAATAGGATGACATGAGCCCATAAATACAAGAGAAATATTATTCTTTCTCAATTGTCATGCATGGAAATCAGTTGACTCTAGAATTATCATCCTTCAGACTCGGAGCAAGTGAAAAAATGCGGCGAAATCCAGAGCTGGTGAGGCAAATTAACAGTCAACAGAAGTCGTGGCAAGCAACTGACTATCCTGAATTGGCTCAGATGACGCGACAGGAGGTTTTTCTACGGAGTGGTGGACCGCGTTCTCGAATACTTGGGTGAGAATCGAAATGATTTCAATTGTCATAAGATGTTGATAAGATGCTGACTCTTGCTGGTTTTTTTGTACTTGGTAAACCTTGTGATTAATTAATGATAGAAAGATATGTTGTCCGGAGGTTTTTGAAACCTTGCCATGACATTTGCACGTTTTTATCCAACCTTTGGTGCAATGTTATTTCAATGTTTGAATCAACTTTTATGACTTCACTGATCTTGAGTAAACGACAGTGTTAAAACTGTGTAGCATGCGGAAATCATAATTGAGTCGAGCATTTTGAAAGTTGAATTGATAAAAATTAAATACTCTAACCGTTCATTGTTATAAGGGCGTTGCCGTTGATGTCGTTGACCTTGCTGTCTACCGTGACAAGGTGTTGATGTCATGGCTGTTGTTGTGGTCTTCATGGGGTTTCCAAGACGCGACTTATGTTATTGTTTTGCAGAAAATGCACCATAATGTTTGAGAAATCGCTGTTGTAGTCTCATTTTCAACTGCCATCAATATAAGATCAGTGGAAACGCGGAGTGACTTCTAGACAGCGCTAGGTAGGACAATGTTGTATATTTGAACGCACTATATCGAGGATCAGTTTCAAGGATGAGTGATTGATGTTTCTTTCGGAACATAGGTTATCGCTTTCTTTTAGCTGTATTTCCGACGAATCTACATGATTCTACGTAATTTCGACCTTCTACTGACATGGCGCTAGGTAGGACAATGTTGTATATTTGAATGCACTATATAGAGGATCAGTTTCAAGGATGAGTGATTGATGTTTCTTTCGGAACATAGGTTATCGCTTTCTTTTAGCTGTATTTCCGACGAATCTACATGATTCTACGTAATTTCGACCTTCTACTGACATGGCGCTAGGTAGGACAATGTTGTATATTTGAATGCACTATATAGAGGATCAGTTTCAAGGATGAGTGATTGATGTTTCTTTCGGAACATAGGTTATCGCTATCTTTTAGCTGTATTTCCGACGAATCTACATGATTCTACGTAATTTCGACCTTCTACTGACATGGTTTCATGGTGACTAGCTAAGTAGCATGAGCCTCACTTCAGCAATGGGTTGTAGCATGTCTGAATTGTATCGAAGATAGTTCGATGGAATTCAGACAGAATTTTTTTAATTCGTGGTTAAAACAGTTTAGTTAGCCTCTAATTAATAATGAATGTCTTTTGATTCATGAATACTTGGCTTGTCCTTTGATTATGATGCATTTCAGTGAATTACCTTTTCTAGAATTGATAAATTTCTCACAAATTATCGAATGTTGTGTTTTCTACACAATTGATTACTTATCTACTTTCTTACTTTGTGAAGCCAAGCCTGTCTTTGTGTCACTCTTTCTTTATGCAAGAAGTCATCAGATGTGGTTTATGAAAATCTTGTAATAGCATCATGTGTTCAGTTATGTTTGATTCTAGTGTGTTACATCACATTGTGTTTTAAGACGATCGACGAGTTTGAAGATTTCAGCATGCACTTACAAACTAAAAACGCTAAGGAGTTCTAAATTCAATATTTTGTAAGTTGTTGCGTAACGCTGGTATAATCACATTATACTATGTCCCTTCTTTCTATTTTGTGAAGCGTTCATCACAGTTATGAAGAAATGAAGATGTAGATAAATCAATGAAATGAAATTCAAATTCGTGCTCAAAATACACTTCAAAGTTATCGTGTGCAATGTTTTCCTACTATACATGTATACTTTGCCTTCATCACTTAATAAATAATTAGTGCAGTCAGTAGCTGCTGATACATTTTATTACAATCACTTTTCTGAAATTTAGTGTGACAAGTTGCTCGAACCTTGTTGAATGTGATCGACTACAGTTTTAACTGCGATAAATGTCACCTAGTTTTAAACAATGATTTGCATGTGTCATTGAGAGATACGATTATCGATTGTCTATCGCGCATGCGATCTCAAAAGTATTTCAGTAAGAGATAAAGCTCTATATGTTGCCAATGCTTAACATTGTAAATGCGCACTGAATACATAAAGCCGTTTTTTAGCGGATATAAATCCATTTATAGGAAGCTACTACGTTATGAGAATCTTCAGAAGTGCGTTGATTCATTTAGCTTTGTCAGGCCTGTGATTACTCCTCAAATTCCTCAGATTCCTCAAATTTGTTTATTACTCCTCAAATCCTCAAAACTTCCTCAAATATAGCTAAACTATGAGACATTCCTCAAATATGACACACTACAGACTCAATGCAGGATAATGTATTGTTTTTTGGCGAATGGCGATATGTAAAAGAACATCTAAACAAGAAGCTAAGATAGAATCCTATAACATGTACCCTACATCCATACTGTTAATCATGAATCACTCATGATTTATAACTTAATAATTTTTCTCTTACACACCTGGTAGATTTTAGATAGCGCAATCCCGCTGTGCTAGCTAGATCTGATATTTTGATAGGAAACATACCTGTCCTTTTATCATCTGAATGGGCAGACTGTTAAATAGAATCTTTTCAATATATTAGGGATAATCATAATTTTGAAAAGAACGACTTGCTCACCAATTCATTCCATATGAGGAGAGGAGAACCGTTGTTGTCCTTCAAGTATTTTTAAATTTCTAGACATTTTAGGACATAATGATTTTCTTTTAGCCATGTCATATTTAGCCAGTCGTTAGCTTGTTTTTTTTAATTTTGTTACCTTGACGCATTTTGTTACGTTGAATTGATCTTGTTTCATGTCGTTTTCTTTTCTGCAAGCTTCAGGGCTGCACATGTTCTTTTTCGCCCGGATTTATTTTGCTAAGCAGAGAAGTTGTCCGAAGTTATTGTCTGTCGAACTCACTCATTAAATACTTACACGTATTTAATGAGTAAAACACAACGATCAACCTACAGAAATTGTATACTTGAACACTGCAAGCAATTTTTTTACTTCTAGCTTCATAATATTGCTTAGCATTCCAACAATAAAATGCATATTCAACTATTTTCATTAATTATCTTGACCTTTTTCACAACCTTCTTTATATGTTTCTGCGACTACATGGCTGCTAAAAATATGCCTGTACTTCTTAAAGAACTTAAGGATATCGATCTTCTATATCCATTATATTATAACATGTAGGTAGCCCAGCCCACTTGGATTTCTGTGCTCTTATCAACTGAAGCGTTTGTTTCACTCATTCTCTTCCATTTTATTTCCGCTGAACATGAACACATCCGACGGGGTAAAGCGGATAGTCCCTAAATTTAGTGTCTATCTGCCTCATGATATGAAGCTCTGCTATCCCATGAGTCTTTTTGCAGCTACGTTTTCCAGGTTCTTCTGACCGACATTTATCCTGGATGAATTATTCACTTATAGATCGTTTTCATAATTTGCTGAACACAGCGAGGTGTGAAACTAGTGCACACATTGCTTATCGTTGTATGCGGAACTCAGATTAATTAAGACAGTGAACCACATAGTACTGCGTTGGTAGATTTTCAACCTGGGTCTACTGCAAGATGTGGATGTCAATATCTCTGCGCAACTTCATGCGAATAGAGGTGATCATCTTTCACTCTTTGCCTGTATGAGACCAACAACTTAATTGCAAGCCTGTTCCCGACACTTGTTTTGTGTTGTATGAGAGAATTCATGTTCATTTGAATGTAAATCGGAGCAATGTGATCAAAGCGCTAACAAGTAAACAAGACCCACCAAAACGTATGCAGTATAAAGTAATATTAATAAATTAGTGTATTGTGGCGCATCCTTCGTAATAAATTACTGACTTTTTTTAAGTCACAAGCATTTAAGCTTTCTATACTTACGGGTTACTCTCCTCCCAAATTTGTCCGTAAAAATTGATCGTTGCAAAGCCCCAGATGCATGTAGTTGAGGATGTATCTTACATTCAAAAATTACAGTATCCAAATCTGACACACATCATTGAATTGGAGACGATAACGTGAAGCACAGCGATATCAGCAGCTTGATCTGACATCCTCTGTTCGACACATTCTAAGCAGATAATACTTGAGGCAACAAATTAATTTCGTAAGAACGCGGGAAGTGATTATGACTAAGTCAGTATTCCTTTGCAATATACACAACTTCAAAAAGTGTGGCGGAGTGTGGTGTGGTCAACCCTGGGGTTACCTTCTTCGGTGTGACTTTCATGATTTGAAGTTTGGCCCAAAATCCGTGCTAAAATTTGGAGTTTTTCTTGCATTTATCATATTAGGCTTCATTTCCATTCCTCAAATTTTTCACAAAAAATCCTCAATTTTTTTCATACGTTAATCACAGGCCTGCTTAGTGAACCGCTGAATAATGAAGTAGAATATTATGAGGGCTTAAATAGTGAATTCAGTTCATGGCATGAATCTGACCACACACGAAAGTATGCAAGATTGATATTGTGTCAACCTTAATCTTTTGAAAATTTAGGTGAAAGTTTTGACATGTAAGGACAGTGTGCTGACATTGTGGATCTCGTAATCGAAAATATCTGCTGTTCTAGCATGCAGGACTACATGCTGTTATTTCATAAATTACAAATAGTGTTTATACCAACGACTCTCAATCGGAATGTCTCCAACTATTTGGTAGCCGCATCGTTATTAATTATTATGTATGTTATATTACATGGTGATTATATAAAAATGCTGAAATTAGAAAAATTATTAAAATTCAAATTGGTAGTCTTTCAGTTTTCTTGTGGGGGTATATAGTATCTTTGATCATGTAGACTCCTAAGCAGACAGACGCACTCCTGAAAAGATGAACTGATTCAACATCGATTTGAATTCGCAATTTATAAAGCTATTGAAAGATGGATGAAGTCAAAATTTTTATTATTTTAATGTAGATTGGGAGGCTTAAATCCTTTTGAATGCGCTACCAACGGAATGTTTGAATGGAATTTTATTGAGTTTTGCAGAGTTTTTACCAATAAATGATTTGTGCGATCACGTTTGCACGAATTGCAAGAAGAACGCATGTGAATTTTCGTTCATGTTTATCGCATACGTGATTTTCGATGTCACATATTTCCATAATCAACCATATCACTTAGATGATGTGTTAGAGAAGCATGTTCATCGCCTACATTAGCACTGGGAAGTGACATGAATTTCTGCGATAATCTGTCTTGAGTTCTGTTTACCTTCATGCCGGTAATCGATGATACAGAAAGATGTTGAATCAATTCACTGGCTCTTCCGTCATACTACTAAATGCGTAATCATCTTGACAGCTGCGAAATGTAAAGGATATAACCTTTCTTATAAATTGTTCTTCATTTTGTTTATCATTATGGCAAAGCAAAGATGTAGCATCATGACATATAGTTGATTCTACCTAGAAATCAAGGAAGCTGAATTTGAGCAACTAGAGAATACAAAACAGGGCTATCATTTATATGTCTAAAATGATGATGAATTATTTCATTGGTTTTATATAGACGGCTTCTGAGTTTTAGCGAATAAGACTTCATACAAACGGAAGAAAATATCAATATCTTTTAACAATTAGGAATTAATTCATATTATTGAAGCTTTTACAAATAAGCTTATGATCATTTATAGGTGACACTGAAATTTCTAAATTATTCTTGTGGGGATGAAGTTATGAAACCAAGGCTTCTGTAAATATTCTCTTGGGTACATCGGTATTATCACATTGTCATTGCATGATTCTTATATGGGAAATATTCTGGAAACGGCAATCAGTTTATTTTTTATTAGTAGAGGAAGATGCCTAAATGTTGGCCCCACTGGCCGAAGCAAATCGAATAGCCTATCTTGAAAATGAGATTGATTTATTTTGTTGTTGTAACCATGCAACAGCGAACAGACTCGACGTTGTGAACAGGCGCTCCTACACTGGTGCACAGTATGGCCGAGTACGCATCTCCAGTATGTTGTCGCAGTGATCACATAAGAATCATCGACTCAACGCTCAACGAGACAATGAGGATCATCAGAGGCTGTCCGACCGAATCGATCTTCCTCCCGGTCCTCTTGGGTATTGCTCCACCCGCAATTTGGCGAGAGTCGCATGTTATGATTCTCGCAACAAAAGCCAAGGCAAACCAACATCACCTCCTCCATCATCGTATCACCGCTGCACCAACTCAGCGGCTTAAATCACGACGGCCTTTCTCACGTCACGCGTCCAGCCTCCTCCGCAACCGTTTTGACATTTTGAAGATGTGGAATGTAGGAATATACAAGTCAACGACGGTCCCCTTTTTCTAAAATGTGCCTGCCCAGCTCCAAATCAACCGTTACCATGCGGAGCCGACCTCCCTCGAAAGCAATGGGTCCGACTGAACCGACTCCGCTCCAGCACCGTTCGCGTGGCTGCAACCCTCCAGCGAAGAGGCTTTCGACAGTCCGCCTCCTGTGCTTGTGGTCATCCAGCTCAAACAGTGGACCACATAATCTGGTGACTTCTGGTGACCTGCGCCTCTTCGTCATCCTGATATTGACTTGAGAAATTGGCTCCAAGAGCTAAAAATTGACCTTAAAATGTGTGTGTTTGGCATACATACATATATATACATATATATACAAGGTGTTTCAAAAGTAGGCTAACAGTAGAAATTGGCCTTGAAAAGCTATGTCTTAATGCTATAGATTAATAAGCTATGTCATAATAATCTTTTTCACGATGCCACAGATAGCTAATATGCCTTGTATTCGTAAGGGGCAAAAATTCAAAACTCTTTGACATCGCGTAAATCATATTAAAATATCTCATGATCTCCAGTGTTTTCATGCCTACATATTTCACTACAACCCAATTTGAATCTATACCGATCATGAGAAGTCGAATAACTATCCAACATCTATCAAAAAAAAAATTATTAGGAAACCATGTAAACAAGATAGTAGTTGTTTCAGTGTTACTGCGGAGAAGGAAGAACAGCTGACATTCGAATGTCCTCCGCGCCCCTCAGCCTGGTGCACGAAGACGCTGTCGTCAACACAAGACAGGGAGGCGAAGAAGGAAGAACAGCTGACATCCAAATGTCCTTCACCTTTGTTAATTCCAGCCTCCTCTTAGACCATCGTCAGAAGCTTCTGACGATGGCCTAGAGGAGGCTGAAATTAATAAAGGTATTAGCATTAAAACAACTACCATTTTGTTTGCTTGGTTTCCTAACAAAAAAATGAACAAATGAATAACCAAGGCCTATTCAACATATCAAAAAATTAATCAACTTAAAGTTGCAAAAATTCACGAACGCAAATGCTCAAAATCTCCACCATGGACATCGGCACATTCTTGTAGTCTTTCGGCCACACTGTGGCACACAGTTCTGCATAAGTTCCTGTCATCACTGATCTCTTGACAGGCATCTGTGATGTAGGAGCGGAGTTGAGAAAGTGTGTGAGGTTTTCGTCCGTACACTTTCTCCTTTACAACGCCCCAAAAGAAAAAGTCCATCGGAGTTAGATCGGGAGAGCGAGGAGGCCAAAGGATGCTACCACATCTCCCGATCCACTTTCCTGGAAAAGTGTCATTCAGATAGCTTCTGACACTCACTGCAAAATGCGCTGGTGCACCATCCTGCTGAAAGTACAGCTCATTGAAGTTGTTCAATGACTGCATCTCAGGAATCGCAAAGGATTGGAGCATTTGAAGGTACACCTCAGCCGTCACAGTTCTTTCAAAAAATACTGGCCCAATCACACCGTTGCTTGACATACCGGCCCAGACGGTTAAGCCAGGCTGGTTCAGCTCATTTGTTGATACCATGTGCGGATTTTCAGGGAACCAGTAGACACAGTTATGTCTATTTACGTGACCTGATAGTTTGAAACTGGCTTCGTCAGACCAAACTATCTTGTCAAGCAAATCTGGGTTCTCCCGAATTTCCGACAACATGAGCACAGCAAACTGCAAGCGTCGTTCAGCATCATCCGGTAGAAGGTGCTGCAACAGTCTGGGTCGGTATGGTTTCAACTCAACTTTCCTCATCAGTCTCCAAGTAGAGCTTAGAGAAATGTCCAACTCCAATGAGGCTCTTCTTGTTGACTTCTTCGGACTTTGAACAAATGTTTGGGCCACTAGCTCCTCGTTTGATGTTATTGAAACTGATCGAGGGCGTCCTGACTTCGGTGCATTCTCTACCGAACCGGTCTTTTCAAATTTATCTCGAATGCGATAAATAGCAAATCTTGATGGAGGATTGCTGTGAAAGGCATCTCTCCATTCCATTCGCACCTTTTCAGCATTGTTTTTCCAAAAGGATTTCAAAATCCATTTTCTCTGATCATCTTTTAGATGACCTGACATGACAGAAGCAGCAAATTCAAAAAAGCTTCAAGCTTGTTTAATTCACTTCAAGTCAAACTAACAGTGTTTGATTCAAATCAAATTAATTGAACATATCCATGTACGTAATGTCAGATTGGTGCTATATCTTGTCCATGATAGATTTCAAAATTCCTTTGCCAATGGAATTCTACTGCATAGACTTCTAAATGATAGTAGCAATTACGTCGAAGTCTATGGCTCATGTTGGACTGATCATGGATATCCATCGACTGATTCAGGTGTAAATCGCCAATAGAACGGTCAACATAGATTTCCTAGGGCAAAATCAACTGTTAGCCTACTTTTGAAACACCTTGTATATATATATATATATATATATATATATATATATATATATATATATATTATATATATATATATATATATATATATATAAATATACATATATATATATATATAGTGAACAGAGGAATCAAGTCACCGTGCGAATACCTAGGTCGGTGCCGGCATGTTTGTTGATACGGCTTCTCTCCTAAATACTAAAGACACATTTTGACACAGCGACTGTACATTTCATGTTGATATTTTAAAAAATGACCGCCATTCTTTCGGCAGCTTTGGCATAAAATATATTTCACATCCAGATTATCACAGAGAGTGGTGATTTTTCTAGTTTGAGTGTCATTCTCATTAAAAGTCCATCTGTTTATTTGTCATCGATAACTTCTGATTCATGCACTAATCCGTCGTTGAGTAAAATTTGTAAAAGTTAGTCATCAGAATGTAATTTCAGTGTTGTTTAATTATGACGATGAATCTTATCCTGGCTGACATTTTGTAGTATTTGCATTGATGTTTCGGCTTGAAAAGACCGTGAACTGTACACTCATGAATGTAACAGAAGTAATTAGCAAATCGTCGTTATCTCATGAAAGTATGTTAGTTTACTCATCGCAGTCACCGGTGACTGGTGCACCTAGGGTCTTGATAGTCATTGCACAATGAAGGTTGAATTCCTGATTGTTTGCGATCCGAATGTGTGACACAGCTGCATTGTCTGATCACTGTCGTCTATCTATTTTAGACGGCCACGCCCAGCCCCAGTCAGTAGTGAACTTCGACGGCTAGCGGCCGCTCTGCCGGATCAGTTCGACTGGCGCAATGTGAACGGCCGGAGTTATGTCTCTCCTATCCGTAATCAAGGAAGTTGTGGATCATGCTTCTCTTTCTCATCACTGGGAATGTTGGAGGCTCGACTTCTTATCCTGAGGAATACACAGCTGAAGGTGCAGTTCTCGGAGCAAGACATCGTGGATTGTTCGCCATATGCTCAAGGTATGTGGAATGCTGTCGTTGGTTTCACACTCACATAGCGATATGTGTGCAGAATGAATTCTGAGACGAAGTTATCTTGACAAAGTAGCGATTTCAGAGGCATTTGTAGACCTTTTTCTGTTTTTCATAGTTCTTTTTACTCTACGCTCAATTGCTTGAAAGAATTTGAAATGTCATTTCATATTACAACCTTCATGAATACAGACGCTGAGTTAATTGTCGAAAAAATTTTAATAGAAGAGAAGAAATAAGTTGACTTGCAAATTCAAAAGTCTGAGAGTCCAATCACGTTGCCTCAAAAATGAACATTTTTTGAAGATCTTCGGTGTTGTTCTTACACAATAAATTATATCTGCCTAATTATCTCCTCGCACTCATTCAATCCCGCGGTTAGCTTTGACGTTTTTTATGTCTAGTCATGCAAACCTTATAACTTTCAAATTTGAACGTTTCTGTATTTTTATCTTCCTTACCATGTTGTAATGAACTGAGTGCTTTTCGAGAAACAATTAAATGTTTAGTATAAAACGGATCTACAAGCATTGACATATTTTGGTTATCATCTGCAACCTGCTGTCAAAAGGTCAACCATTTGATACTATAAATTTCGGAAGGAGCAATGCTGCAATTCAAATGTAAATAATCATCCATTTACCTGAGATAAGATGCATCGCTAATTTCTCCAATGCGCAAATGAAGTGTGTACATGAATAAGGTGCTTTTCTGTTCTTCACCATCCGATGGACCCATCGATATTATGGGGAAAGATTAGCTATGTTCTTGACTCAAACCAATTTCCTAAATCGATGGAGCGGTCAGTTTTTGGTTTAGTCAGGTGATATACGTAGCAAGTTACATGACCTATTCACGTTTTGTATTGGGTCTCAACAAGTCGCACTGCCTGTCTATGACTGCCGCAGACTTCGCTAACTCAGTGAGGGGATTGCAATTCCTAGTGACGGGGCGGATTTAGTTGTCAAAAACGGGTTCTGCTTATTGGACAGAAAGTGAAAACAGAAGTTAATTTTGCGGTCTCATGCTTGAAAATGACTATAGTCATTCATGGTATGGGTCCTATATAGGTTTAGCATATTCGACAAGGGGTATGGAAAAAGCGTGGAGATTCATAGATTACTTTCTGATACTTCAAATGTAAATGCTTCCATTGCATTTGCTCATGAAAGATTTTTTGTGGTGCAAATGCACATCTATAGTCCGGCAGCCAGAACGAGGCCGAAAATGATACTTTCACAGAATGATGTACACCCTATGCCTACTACGAATCGGCACGTCTGCCGAGTTCTAGTGAGCTCCTCTTCTTGTCAGACAGGATCAAAGAAAAACAGATGTAAATCCAATGGGACGCAGATTGCAGTTTTTGCGAAAATGAAATTTTGTATGTTTTCTCTAATTGAACGAAAAGTACTAAGCCCAGAGTCATAATTTTTGGCATGGAATGTCTTCAGCTCATTTCCTATGATGTGCATGTGATATTATCATGCTTCTGATCGGCGATGTATGCGAGAACTTGTTTGGATGTGGATAAAGTTGTTCAAAATGTTTGTGTTTTCCGACATCAAGAGGCTCGCTAAATCTAAATGCGTTCAGCTATATAGACAGGGGTGCATGAAAATGAAAGGAAATGAGCTGAAGACATTCCATGCCAAAAATTATGACTCTATGCTTAGTACTTCTCGTTCAATTAGAGAAAACATACAAAATTTCATTTTAGCCAAAAACTGCAATCTGCGTCCCATTGGATTTACATCTGTTTTTCTTTGATCCTGTCTGGCAAGAAGAGGAACTCACTAGAACTCGGCAGACGTGCCGATTCGTAGTAGGCATAGAGTGTACATCGTCCTATGAAAGTCTCACTTTCGGCCTCGTTCCCTGCAGAAACTCGTTCTGGCTGCCGGACTATCTATAGCCTATTTGTTGGAGACATGTGGTGGATGACTGATGCTTCAGAGAGCCATAGCGATGGGTTGAAGAGCGCGCTGCATCATACCCAATTCACTGAAAAAATACCAAAGCTTACTTAGGAGCTAGAGCATTCATACTAAAGGTAGTTTAGCCGCTTTCATGACTTGTAAAAATTTGACTGGGTCACGGTATTTTTCGCTACATACTCGATAGAAGTCACGTCTGCCGAAAAGAAGTCTCCTGAAAATCACTTTATTTGACTTTTAGACACCATTTCGAAGGGAGTTATGGTGACACTTGTGCATGAAGCTGATCATTTAATAACTGGAATATAAATTTTTAACAATATTTGATTTGATATTAGACAATAATTGAAAATAAACGACGTTGAAAAGTTATGCGTTTATGCTTGACAGCGATAAGATAAGCCAACTAAAATTGCATAACTGTTATTATACTCTCAGATTATTATGTGTAGTGATTATCTTTTCTACTGCTATATCGTTACATTTCGATTTTTCTACAATGCCAGTGGGCCTACCATGCAGTGTGATACCACATTCCTACCTTTCGACATAAACTTAGGTCTTCTTCTTCATCCGTGCCTGATTATCCCCACTAGGTGGGATCGGCGGTCCGAATTCTTGCGCGCCAGAAGCTCCTGTCTAGGGCGTCCACCGGGTCCACTCGTAATGTCTTCAAATCCTACTGTATGTAGTCCATCCATCGCTTCCTCGGTCGCCACCTTTTTTTCCCCTGCACCACTTGTTCCATGGTCGCTCTTACTTTGTTGGTCTTCTCCATCCGCTGGACGTGTCCGTACCATCTCATTCGGATCTCTCTCACTCTTTCCACAATAGGGGTCACTCCAAGCTCCTTTCTTATCACTTTGATTCTCACTCTGTTCTTTAAAGTTACTCCATTGATTCTTCTTAGCATTCTCATTTCTGTCCTTTCCAGAAGTTGCTCCTCTTTGAAAGTCATTGTCCAACATTCTGAGCCATACAGAAGTACGGATCTGGTCATCTTCTTATAAACTTTCGTTTTTATTTTCCTTGGCATCTTCTTATCGCACATGACTCCTGTCAGTTCTCTCCATTTTGTCCACACCGCCTTCACTCTGGCCTTGACTGCTTCTTCAGATCCTCCTTTCTCATTGGTTGTCACACCGAGGTACTTGAAACTCTCTACTTGCTTTAGTCTCACACCTTGATTGCCTTTGACATCCGCAAGTGAATCATTCCTGCTGCCGGCCATCACCTCAGTCCTGTTTGTGTTGACTTACAGGCGTTTCTTATGCATTCCATTTTGCCATCCCAACCATCTCTCTTGCATCTCTTCCACAGTACTCGTCACAATTGCCAAGTCGTCCGCGAACAACAGTTGCCAGGGCAGACTTCGACATAAACTTAGGTAATGCACGTTAAAATTGTGTGTACAGCTGTGTAAATAGCTCATGATACCCTTGGGCCCTAGAGTAATGCAAATTTCAAAGGCAAAAACATTGCGCGAAATATATATTGATCTCCCTGGTACAGCGGCTAAATGTTTGGCTTAGCGATCTTTTGGTCCAGAGGTGGAGTCCTGAAATTTTCATTGGAAGTCGACATGAAGGGCATCCGAACTAACAGTACCACAACGCTCCAGAAAAGTCTGACTATGTCAGCACCGTCTAAGCCCTCAGATAGGGGGAGTAGTGACGTTGAAGCTTATTCGAAATTACTAGAAATATCACTCGTAACTTTTTTGATACGCGTTTGATTGGAAATACCAGTTTTATCAAATAGTAGCGTTTTCAGTCTTCCCCATAGAAAAATTGGAATGTGAACAGAATCCTTTCATACAATTATTGTCTGAGATACGCAGTTACTATCGATGTCAGTTAAATTGCAGTCGAATCGTTGATTTGCTTGTAGGGTCGAGATCTTTTCGGTTTTTTTCGCGCATGATCTTTTGTGATAAATTAGGTGTGATTCTTTCACTCATTAGCTAGAACATTGCTACGATTTATGCCTGAATTACCGTGATAACATGAAATTTAATTAACTCCTAACATCCTCAAACTTCACTCAAATGCAAGGCTGCCCTGTTACGCATGCAAAGTGATTCTAAAAATTTCCACTTACTGCATTAGTACTTATACCAGTATTTTCTTACTTTTTCAACCAGGAGTGCGGAGGTGGAAGCGATTGTTTTCATTGGAAGCGGATGCCGACGATCGCTTCCGCTTCCGAAAGTGTCATAATACTGATGACTGACACAATTCGCGTGTCAGGGTGAGGCACTTCCGACTTTTGACCTTAAGTCTTGATATGAGTTAAAATAGTTGTCATATTTGGTGCTTTGCTTACCCTATTCCACCTAATTACAAATTGGTACCTGTATTGCTAAATGTAGCTACTTCTAATTTTCTCATTATGATGAGAACGAAGGTATTTCATCGCAGAATATAGGCATTCGAAGTCATAAAACCTCAGTATCATCTCATCAATGACAACTTTGCACAATGCGGATTGTAGCATTCTCAAACACTATCTTGGTCGTTAAATATTTTTTTTACTACACACCTATTGGGAAAACATGACGTTTTTATTTCGCAATTTCCCGAAGGTTAAAATTTTCAGTAAATTTGAAAAATATTTGACTTTTTGGCAATTCAGAAAAACGCATGCAATCAGCTAGAGTTTGCGACAGAAAGTTCGTGGATACTGCGAAGTGTATCGTCAGAAACTACAACTCGTAAAAAAGTGGAAAATGAAGAAATAGGGAGGCGTGTAGCCCATATCCGGTCTCCAATAATTGGAGGTGAATAATCTCTTCCCGCAGTACTGCTTCCAACATTACAAATAACGACGATCTGGAATATTAAGTTGAGATGTGTAGGCTCTTAGCCTGAATGTGTCATTTGTCTATTTATGCTTCTAATTTTAATCTGACTGTGTATATCTGACTCTATTTTGAATGTATAATATGAATAATTTGTCTACGGATGAGTTCGCTGATGCTTAATAATTATTATCTAACAAGTTGGTAAAATCAAACTTCCAATCAACCATGATGATGTATGGCCATTCGCATAAGGTGCGCAGAGATGCTGCATACAAGCAGAATTTTCATGTCACAACCTCAACTGAGCGTCGTTGTCAGTTCAATTGAAGATTACTTATCGGACAGTTGCATGCTAGAAACGCGCAGTCATCGCAGGAACCATTGTTTAATATATATTTGGTTTTCAACAACCTTCTGTTTGACCGGTGAATACGCGTTTCGCTTCAATTCATGCGTGTTCAAGTATTGTGCTTCGGCACTTGCAGGCTGTGAATGAGCGAAGTCGCAGCTTTCATGAGCCGTCATTTAGATGATTAAATAGTACATTGTTATCTTTGCGTCATGATGAACATTAAGTTTTGAAACTGTAGTGATGAATTCATAATTGCCTGTCAAATCTATGAACTTGGTCTGGTAGAATTCCAGCTTTAGATGGATTTGTTCAAGCTCCGACTTTGTAGCTGGTGATCACCTGTTACTTTAGTTCCAAATAATGATTAAGAGTCAACCTCCGGTTAAAAAAGCCGCCGTTACTCAATGAAGAGAATGAATCATGCAATAGACTGAACATTGGGCCTAGCATCCTATTAATTATTTATGTGTTTCTTCCATTTTTATCGAGTTATGTGGAAGAATATGATGCTGATAGATTGATCCACATGTGGGATGTTACGGTAAATACTAAGTCAAAACAGCTTACCGAATCCAATGATGATGACATTAATGTTCAATCTGATATCGGAGACGTTTAAATAAAGAACAGTAGCTCCCTTCTTTCGGACAAATTTCCTTTATTGTTTTAAAAACATATGTACAAGGGCCCTTGTACATATGTTTTCAAAACAATAAAGGAAATTTGTCCGAAAGAAGGGAGCGACTGTTTTTTATTTAAACGCTAAAATGCACCTCCCGTACAATGGACGCTTTATTTTGCAATGTACCATGGACCTTCCTAAGGAAGCGCATGTGTTTGGCAAACGGCTGTTCAACCTCCTACGCAAGCGGGTCAACGTTACGTGCTCCATCATGTTTCTACTGACATGTGTCACGTATTATAAGGTAGTCCCAAAGTTCGTCGAGAACTCTATCCAAGTTCCAGCATGGCTAGAAACGTCGGTTGCGTTGGCAAGGAAATCACACTCTCTCAAAATGGAAATTGTGCGACAAAACATTGCCTTTCTGAAGAACAAAGCCTACAATGTCAATCGAGAACTCTCCTACGCCTATCTCAATTTTGCCAGATATCCTATGGATACAAGTCAGAAGATGGACATCCTCAAGGGATTCGAGATGTTGGAGGAACAAATGAATGAAATCCACAAGTGGCATGGAAAAAAGTGGTACTGGTGGACCGGTCAACAGCTTCCCTCTGTCTATGATTTTGAGTACAAGTGTGGTTTTCCCGTATACTGATAACTTATGGTTTAGCGTGAGCGATCCATTAAATTCCCCTTTCTCACTCAACCTGCGGCCTCAAAGCGGTGAAAGGTTGAAAACGGAGTCGCAATAAGGCTTTGTCGTCTGAAGCTCATGCTTCTTTGGGTTCTACCTTGTCGGCGGTTTGTGACCGTGCTCCGGCTAACTAGCAGGCTCTGGAATATTATTTTTATTTTACTGGTCATTGAATTTATTTATGTTTGATTAATTTTTCATTCTTATTCTCCACGTTTGTTTATTTTAAATGTGTGGTAGGCTTCGGCCGTCCCAATTAGCACCACCCCCTGGTTTGCCAGATATGAACAGTCATCAGATGTTTCATGTTGTTGAATCAGGTTTTTGGGCATGGCACTTATTTGGCTCATTTGTGATCGAACTTCCTTCCACTGCTCTCTTTTGCACTTCCCCATTTGTTGCAGGTTAAGGTGTGACAGATCCAACGTATTCACGGCATACGGGCGTCAGGTAGTTCGAGGGTCCCGAACCCACTGGTAATGCTTTGGGAGGCAGGCCCGGTCAACTGCTCGAAAAAAGGCGGTGCAGTTCCACTGCCACGGACATGCGTGGGTAGCTTTACTGAGGGGTTTAGCCCGTGTAGCTGTATCCGGTTCCTCTGTGGCCTACCTGACTTGTACCCATTGTTACGGCAAAGGGGTTCTCATTTGGGTTTCTTCAAGCTTTTGCGACACGAACTGTGCCTATAAGTGTCTTTTTTGCGTATTATTTATTGCAGCTTTGTTGCTATTATTTACGTTTTTCTGATGCCTTCCAAAGTTTCTTGTATCACTTTGTTGTACAGTATAATTTTCGTTTATTTGATTGATATTCTATGAGAAATTATGAAAATGAGAAAGACACACAAGAAACGTAGTCAAGCCGTCAAGCTCAAAACCCCTCTCAGGATCAGCTTCAGCAACGTAAGAGGACTGAGGTCCAATTACGACGACATCAACATCTTCCTGCAAGGTAAGTCACCAGATCTTCTAGCCCTGTCGGAAACCAGGTTAGATCCCATTGTGTCATCAAGCGACGTTACTCCTGATCGATACATATTTCACCGGATGGATAAAGCACCTTGTCATGGTCTTGGAGTCTATGCCAAGACAAGCCTTCCCTTGAGAAGGCTTCGTAGCTCAGAGGATCCAAGCCATGAGTATCTTGCCTTCATTGCGCCGCTGCAAAAGACCACTCTTCTTCTATTTTTCCTATACCGCTCTCCATCAACCAATGCGGATATTTTCAATGTTTTC
Source organism: Prostheceraeus crozeri (assembly GCA_907163375.1). Taxonomy (NCBI): domain Eukaryota; kingdom Metazoa; phylum Platyhelminthes; order Polycladida; family Euryleptidae; genus Prostheceraeus; species Prostheceraeus crozeri. Next base: position 193,720 of record CAJQUW010004833.1, read on the forward strand.
TGACAAGATCGATCCTCTTCTACAAGAGTATCCCAGCGCTGAAGTTGCCGTTTTTGGTGACTTCAACGTGCACAATGTTGACTGGCTTGTGCACTCACGCACCACCGATCTCTCCGGTCAGGCAGCCCAGGATTTCGCTGTCTCTCACAACCTTAGTCAAATTGTCACTTGTCCTACCAGAGTGCCTGACCGAGCTGGGGATACTGGATATCTCCTTGACCTGTTTCTCACCTCAAATCCAACTTGTTTTTCACACAAGGTTACTTGTACACAAGGTACACAAGGTACCTCGGCACGTCTGATCACTGTTATCACAGTTTCTGTCAAACAAATTTGCTCCACACCGTCTGCACCCTTCCATAGAAGAGTTTATCAATTCTCCAAAGCAGACTGGTGTGGCTTCCGCACTTTTCTTAGTCAAGTTCAAGCTGAGAATTTGATTCTGAGCGAGAACGTCCACAAGTCGGCGCAAGAACTGACAGAGTGGCTTCAGATAGGGATGTTGGCCTACATTCCTCACCGTACTTTCCAAATGAAGCCCCCCTCACAACCTTGGTTTACACCAGAATGTGCAGCTGCAAGTTGCCAGCGTGACCACTTTTTCCATAAGTATAAGCGTGGCAATAGCGCTGGCAATCTTGAATTGTACAAAACCGCACGTAGACATTGCAAGGAAACCATACATCAGGCCAAAAGCCGTCACGCATTGTATGCACGGAAATCCATTGCTACCCAAAAGCTTGGCTCTGAGGACTTCTGGAGGATTTACAACAGTGTCACCAATAGGAACAAATCCTCCATCCCAGCACTCCGTCATGCCAAAGTCAGTGCTTCTATGGCGACAACCTCAGCAGACAAAGCCGAGCTTCTTTGCAAGGAGTTTGCGAAGAATTCGTCATTAGACGATGGAAGTAGAATTCCACCTCCAATTCCCACGCGCACTGATGAGACAGTTAGTCCTCCTTCAGTCACAGTCCGAAACGTCAAAAAGATCATCGCCGGTCTCGATAGCTCTAAGTCTAGTGGACCAGATGGCATCCCGGTTTCGGTCTTCAAGCATCTCTCACCTGAGCTTTCTCCACTTTTATCTAAACTGTTCAGTAGATGTGTATCCACCGGTGAGTTTTCCTCTTGTTGGAAAGTAGCTTCCGTGGTTCCAGTTCCAAAGAAAGGTTCTGACACATCTCTTCCATCTAGTTACCGTCCTATCAACCTGCTTCCAATTGCTGGCAAGATTTTTGAAGCAGTGATTAACCAACACATTGTTAACTTCCTTGAAACTCAGAACCTTCTATCAGAAGAACAGTATGGCTTCAGGCACTCTCGATTAACTGCAGATCTTCTTTCATATGTCACTGAACATGTGAGTCGTGTCTTTGACAGACAAGGTGAGACGAAATCAGTTGCCTTGGATATTTCCAAGGCATTCGATAAAGTCTGGCACCAGGGACTCCTTATGAAGCTAAAGTCCTATGGAGTTGCTGATCAACTCCACAAACTTCTTGCTTCTTTCCTTAGTGACCGGCAGATATCTGTCGTCTTAGATGGCCAAAAGTCTTCCACCAAGTTTGTCAATGCAGGAGTTCCTGAAGGGTCAATTTTGGGACCCACTCTTTTTCTGCTGTACATCAACGACCTCCCAGACTGCCTAGTGAGTAAATTGGTGATGTATGCAGATGACACAACACTCTTCAATTCCAATGAGCGACTCGCTAAAAACACTCAGCAACGTCAGCAGTTATGCGACGTTCTTAATGAAGACTCACGCAGGGTCTCAGAATGGGGCACCAATCGGCTTGTTTCCTTCAATCCTTCAAAGACTCAGAGTATTCTGCACTCACGACTTAAAGGAGATGATGAACATAGCATTAAGATGTCAGATATTGGGATCAGAGAACAAGATTCCATCTCCTTCCTTGGATTGGCGGTTACGAAAGACTTGTCATGGAAACCGTACATCCAATCCATTAGCAAGCAGGCAGCTCAACGCATTGGTAGTCTCTATCGTGCCAGCAGCTATCTTCCACCACAGACTGTCTGCTATCTTTACAAGTCCACTATTCGTCCTCTGATGGAGTATTGTTGTCATCTGTGGGCAGGCGCCTCACAAACGAATCTTAACCTCTTTGAACGGGTTGAGAAACGTGTCACGAATCTCATGGGTGAAAAACTTGCTAACAAGTTGCAGCCGCTCTCCGTCAGACGGGATGTTGCTTCACTCAGTCTCTTCTACAGGTACTATTTAGGTAGAAGCAGCTCTGCAGTAAATGAATGCGTACCCAAACCTAAGATCTCCAAAAGCACACGCAGAGCTAATGCACTCACATGCTATAATGTGAGCTTAGAGCGCGCACGTGCTGTGAGTCGCTCGAAAAGCTTTTTTGTTCGCACGGCACAGCTTTGGAATCAGCTTCCCCAGACCACTTTCCCTGACCAATACAATCTTGATACTTTCAAGAGGCGTATGAATAGGTTTCTGATGGGGACAGCTTAATCAGATTAGAAGATCTGTTTTTATTTATTTAAAATAATACAATTTGTTACTTTTCATTGAGTAACCCCTAGCTTCGTTCATGGCTCATAACTGTACTAGGGGTGAAAATTCAGTAAAAAAAATCACAGACACGTTTCAGCTGAGAGATGATCGTTTGACTAATGAAAGTAATGTTGATGTTCCTACAGATACTGAAAAATTTCTCCGTAAGGGTCCTAAATTTCGCTTACCTCATAAAATTAATGACACTTTTGTAGAGTAATGAAGTCGCTATCGACAGTGCTGCCTACAAATTACGGTGGCAAGAGCATTTCAAGAAAAACGAGAGTAATTCTGATAAAATGATAATTCCTTTTGATAAAAATATTGTAAATTTGCCTCCCGCTGCGGATGCAGACCTGGAGAATCGTATAGAGCTTTTTCAGTTTGAAGCCAAATCGTTGCTGAAGCAGGAAACACAGAGTTTGAAGTCAAATAAGAAATACACTAGTAGTCATAAAACACAGAAGAAAACAAATCGTTTTCTAGAAAATAATAACCTTACGATTCTTTCATCGGATAAGTCTAACAGAATTGTAATTGTCGATAGAGATGCCATTGTTAAAAGAACGGAAATGATTTTACAAGATGGTCAGACGTATCAAGTCCGCAATGTCTCTAAATGCGCTGCGATTGAGAAGCAGGCTAATAAAATGATAAAATCGAAATGTAAAAATACTATTAGAATCGATCAAGATAGATTAATCATCAAAGGTAGTCAACGTGCGAAGTTCCGCGTTCTTGTAAAAGATTATAAAGAAAAAATTGATAATGTTTGACCGATTGCGTCTGTTATTGGTACGCCAACCGAAAAGATAGATTGCCTCGTGAGCTCTCTACTTAATCAACTCGTTAAATTTGTTGACGCCCATTTAGAAAGTAGTAAAAATCTCCTTAACGTTCTGAAAAAACATGAAAATTTTTTCAAAGACAAAGAATTTTTTTTTGTATCACTAGATGTTATTAATTTGTACCCATCTATTCCTATTCTAGAAGCGATTGATATCGTTGAAGATTTTGCTTCTTTATATTGGGATAAAATAGATGACCTCGGTTTCAACGTGTGCGATTTAATTGAATTTCTCAAGTTGACGAGCTTTAATTACGAAATTTCTGACAATAGTGAAACATATCTCCAAATTAAAGGCTGCCCAATGGGAGCACATTTCTCTCCACCCCTGGCTATAATTTTTATGCACAAAATTGAGCAAAGAGCATTAGAAATATTAAAGGAACAACATAATATTAAGCCGTTGTTATATAAACGCTACATAGATGACATAATTGTTGGTCCGCTTCCAAAAAATGATGTATATCTTCCAAAAATTTTGTACACATTTAATTCCATAAATGACAACATACAATTCACTTAAGATGTACCCAAAAATAATTTTCTTAATTTCTTTGATGTTAGCATAGCCATCAATAAAAAGTTAAGTTATAAATGGTTCTCTAAAGAATACCATTCGGGGATTTCGCTACAAAAAGATAGTTGGCTTCCAAGCTATGTAAAAAAAACATGAAATACGTCTCTGACAGATGTTCTAGTAGAGATTAACTTGAGACTAGCATACCTCTGATGAAACATCGGCTTAATAGCAATGGCTTCTATAATACTAATTGTAAAACGAAAGATAGCAAATCTAATTCTAAAAACGGTGAAAAATTTGTTATAAAAATTTTAAGTTTATAAAAACTTATCTCTAGATTTTGTTAATGATAAATTTTGCAGAAAAATGAAAACTTTAACAAATAAATTTAAACTCACTATCCGCATCACTTCTAAACCCGGTAAGGTTTTGGCAAATATTCCAAAGCGCTGTTCTCCTAACAATGCATGTAATTGCAATGTGTGTTCTGCTGTGGGACCCAGATTTACTTGCAACGATAAATATATTGTTTACAATTTTAATTGCAAAATCTGCAATAAAAACTATATCGGTCAAACTTGTCGTCCGCTTAAACATAGATATGCTGAACATCAACGCAGTTTGAAAAATCGCGATGGAAAAAGTTGTCTGAACATGTTAATAAACATCACAGCAATCTGACTGACGTACAAATCAATAACTTCGACCTTTTAATTCTAAGCAAACAGCTTAATTCAGTTCACACGAATTTGGGCCCTTCTATATATGTTTTTAAAACAATGAAGGAAATTTGTTGAAAGAAGGGAGCGACTATTCTTTATTTAAACGCTACAATGCACCTCCCGTACAATGGACGCTTTATTTTATGATATCGGAGAGCCTTTTTAAGTAAATTCTGTCTGACGCGTGCCTTGAATCTCTAGATACCCGGCAATCATGCACTGGATGTCTTGCGAATCGATTTTTGTGTAGTCTACAAATCATCAAAATTTTACTGAAACCAGCTTGAAAAGTCAGGCAAATTTTCGATCTAAATCTAGAAAAAAGCCTCGACCTTTCTCATCATTTGATACAAGGTTGACCAATATTTTCCCATTTTCTGCAGGTTGCGGTGGAGGATTCCCCTACCTCATAGCTGGAAAACATGCTGAAGACTTCGGAGTCGTCGCAGAAGATTGTAATCCCTACACCGGTGTACAAAGTAAAACATGCACCACTAACACCACGAAACCAGCATGTCAAAGGCGATACTTCGCCACCAATTATCGTTATGTTGGTGGATTTTACGGCGCGTGTAATGAGGACCTAATGCGTATGGCATTGGTCAACAACGGTCCTCTCAGCGTTTCCTTCGAGGTGTATCCCGACTTCCAGCGTTATCAAGGAGGTATTTACCATCACACAGGACTGAAAGATGGTTTCAATCCCTTCCAGCTGACGAATCACGCAGTATTATTGGTTGGATATGGCGCCGATGCTTCCACCGGTGAAAAGTTCTGGATCGTAAAGAATTCATGGGGAGAAGGATGGGGAGAAAAAGGATATTTTCGAATCAGAAGAGGAACGGATGAATGTGCCATTGAAAGCTTAGCATTGGAATCATATCCTATGTTGTAGCTTGTACGTCAAAGACAACGAGTGCTTTTATCCATTTTTAATGTTTTTGATGAGAATTTTCAGTAAAATTTCTATGGCATTTTGCGATTTCTACATTGTTGTATTCAGACAAATGCGAATTTTACATTTCTCTGGTCAATCACGACATGATTTTTATCATTTTGATTATATTCCTTCAAATTTTCATGTTGGCAATATACAGCGATTTTGTTTATTACATATCTTCTCCTTTGCTATTCATGTATTTATTGAAGCTGAAGTATAATGCATTTTCCCGAAATGATTTTACTGAAATCTTGATTACCAGATTTGATTGCATGTTTGATGATGATGCTGTTTAGGCATCTTTCTTAACACGTCAATTGTTAGATAATTCGTTTCTGACCTTAAAAATTGAAATTATGCAATTGGCGCTTAATTGCAGAATCGCACAAGTTTTTAAGGAAGTATGTAAAATGTAACATACCTTAACAGAATGGAGAAATTAGAACTTAAGATATACTTGCATTTTAATGTTGTATCGAACATGAATGAACATTTTGACCATGTAATATTACATTCAAGAAATCAGTTTGCTTCAATGCTACATCACTTGAGTTATTAATACTCTAACCAAGAAAGCTGTGATTATGGAATTTCTAACTGTGCATGACAACCTACATATCTAATGTCTGACTTTCCTTAAAAAGAAAAATCTAGACGGTATCATTTACAATTCCCTTCGCAATTCCTGTCTTTATGATGCTAGACTTATCTCTTATAATCTGTACTCATTACTCTTCTCTATGAGCTGCGAAATTCTGAAATCCTCAATAATTCCCGGTCATTTTACAGTGTATGAGTTACTTGGTAGTGCATGATGTCTCAAACGTGAAGATTGAAGATGAGTTGTGTGACGGGAAACAATCATGTTTGTTTTTGAATGCAAGCGAATTCACAAAGACAACTAAAAAATGATCAATATATAAGTCATCTGCATGTGCCAATACTAGTACAACGACTTCGATTGCTGAATGTTTGCTGTCCTAAAAGTCGGATATCCTAAAAATGCTATTTTTATCCAGATAAGAAGTTCGACGATGATAACAACTATTCGGCGAGTATTGACTTAGTTTTGCATAGCTGACGATGGAATATGATCAGAAATGCGTTCATTAATAATTATTGCTTGTTTCGCAGTATTGTGCGATTGCTTTATCGTCCGCTTTGACCGAATGGTAGCATTCGAATGCATTTGACGCATTATTTGTGATGGGTATACTATGCTACTAATGTTTATCTTGATATGGAAACACGACTGTGTTTGATTAATGATGTAAAATGACAGCATCTAGCGTGATCGTGAAAGGACTGGACACTGCCATAAGTGGTTTTGCTCTGCATGGGAGATACATGTACTTGAATGTGGTGACTGAATTGAGATTAACTGAATTATCTCCAGCTTGCTATCTCCTATTGTGAAGTAGCTGGAATATATAGTAAGTGTTCGCTGGTATTATGGAAATATTTTGCTTAAGTGTGCCAAACTGCCGCCACTATTTATTCATCATTAATATGTGCAGTGCATAGTGTCAGTTTGAATTGCTTGTCTCAGTCCTTTATAGTCTTTAAGGACCAATGACTGTCGCAGGCTATGATCGGCAATGATATCATTTTACTCTTTATAATGAAAATATACCATTTTTAGTGCAATATATACGTAGGCCTACACCGTTGATAGATCTAGTCATACGAATTTTTCGATTTACACTGCTATCATGCTACTTTTACTGCTCTTGGCAATGAAATTAAAATTAGATTGCATGCAGCATCGATATATTCCAAATAATAGAAGACCGAAGAAAACAGTTTGTCATACAAAGCTTCTTGTATATCAAAAGTTAGGTAGGGCCTGGTCTATACATAAGACATCGCATGTTTTGATTTAAGCTTTATACACTCGAATTACAAAATCATCTACAATATGCAGTTGGTTAGCCAACAGCACCTAAAGTACGAAAAAAGGCCAAAAAGATTTAGATTGCAGTCAAAACTTCAAAAACATCAAAAGTGTTATTAATGAGTTGTTTGACAATTTGTGTGATAGACACAGGGAAGAGAATCTTCCGGATTTTTTTACGGCCATCTGGGTCATTTCCGAGATTCATCAGAAAATGCAATGAAAATGGAGGGACAAGGTACGTGGTCCCCAAAGATGGAATGACATCTTCATGAAGCAACGCACGATCACTTCTTAAAACAGCATCTTCATGATGCGTTGCATAGAAGACCCCTCTGATTACAAGTTATTACAATTGATATTATCCATATTTCCCCTTCTGACGATCAGTGGGCCCCTCTGAGCTGATGATCAGTGGACCCCCTCTGACGATCAGTGGGCCTTTTTAAAAAAGAGCTTGAATTCTACTAGTTTACTGCGGCGATTTATAAAACATCAACATTCTACTAGTTGCACTTTCAAAAGGCTGGAGATTTTGTCCCCGGTACTTAGCCTCATTATGGTTGAGCTACAATTAATTATTATCTGTGGCCTTACTACAATCAATGTATTTTTAGTCGCTGCTATAGGGTCTATAGTGTATAGGCGCATAAAGATTCATAGCTATTTAAAATTGACTCCTTGATTACTTGTTGTCATATCAAAACTGAAAATGCCCCCCCCCCAGAAGAGATCCTCCGGATTTTTTGTAACGCGGCGTTCTCATCCCTGTAGACAGTGACAGACAATATATATATATATATATGTGGGTAGATGAAGCGAAAGAGACTAAATTTGCTTCAATGCAAAATGCGAAGAATCTATGATTAGGAAATATAATGCAACCAAAATTCTTGATGATATCATTTTATCATGGCCGATCTTTGGTCGCATGCACTTTGTTTTAGATGTTGAGACTTGTCTGCAAGATGAAAATTATGAGCATGTCTCTTATCTTGCACGGCAAGATATATGTGATTGTTATAACATCTTCATAATATTCTATTCAATGACATTAACATGCGATTTAGTTGGTTAGGAACCGGTCGATCAATTGACTGGCCTGGTATAGAGACACTTGCCTGGCCTTCCAAAATTGTGCCCAGTTGGTTGTCCTATTTTGTGTTGAGTTATGTTTAGTGTCATATTTCTTCACTTTTTAAATTACGTGTAGTGCCTTCGTAAGCTTCTTTAGTAACCGATTAATGCAGAGCGCTTGACATTCATCGAATCTGAGACTTATTATTGAAAAACTGTTGAAATGTATTACAAAGGATCTGTACATGTTAATTTTCCAATAAACAATATTACGGAAATGTGGACAAAACATCAGTGAAGATGTTCATAATTTTTATGCATAGGTTCCCTGCAGAACCAAACGTCTGTAACTAAAATACAGTAACTGTAGAAAGTTGTTCACTTAAAGCCAATTGACAGTGCGACGTTGCTCAAAGCAATGAACTTCTTCTCTATTAGGCGTTTCACCTTAAAAATTACACCTTTTCAGTGAAATTAACAAAAATACTAAAATATCAGATGAAGACGGCCGACCGCTGACCATGGACGCTTCCAACTCCAGCATTTACACGTGCCATGGCTAAAAAATTCAATGAAATCGCAAGTTGATGATCCTCAATCTCATGATATTGCATAAATTATTGAGATGGTTGCTAAAATTGCACGATAATTACGAAGAGCATGGAAATGATAATTGTTTTCAACGAGGGCTGAGGAGCTAAACTCGGACTCGTCTCAAAATTTGACAATCTTACTTTAAACATTTAGCAGATAGAGAAGCCTTTTCATTATCAATCGTCATTGTCAAGGTAATGTTGCAGACTGAATTAAACATGTAACTCGATTCGTGAAGTAATTTGCATAGTTTCACGTCCACGCTTATTGTGGTGTTGAAAAGGGTTAATTACGAGATCAGATACGGCGAGAAGGCACAATGAAATACATGTATAACAATAAGTTCAAGATAATCGTTGAAGCATGGAGTTACCAGTGGGATGCTTCATATATTCCCGTTTTCTCTCCTTTTCAAAAAGATCAAACACAGCTCTCATAATTTGTCGCGGAATTTGGATAGTTGAGTTGATTTCCTAGTCTATATGATTTATTGTCATGGATGGGACGCACATCGCTAGTCTCGTATAGCCCGAGGTCATACAACAACAAAGGTTGAACTGCTACAAGGGTTAGAAGTTATCGAAAACGGAATGTGCTCGTTGCTGCATTGATAATCTTCAGCGGTGACTAACAGGGCTTATGAAACATCAAAGTCCTGTAGTTCATTTGGAATCGCATTACAGTCCACTTTATTTCAGACATTGTCAACGCCAAAGAATGACACTTCTGATTATTGTAGCTGATAAACCTCATTGACAGTGCAAGACCTGATTTGATATAATTAGACCTCAAGTTGCTAAAACCAAATTATTCGTCTGCCTTCATATAAATATGAACACCTCATCGATGTTTTACAGCGCTGTTAAACGTTAAAATTGTTAGATGGTCTTGCGCCACTGAATTTACTGACGGAATTACCAGAAGCATCAAAGGTTTTCATCCTCGAGTTGATATCGTCGTCAATATCCACCCTGATGCTGTCGAAGATGCTCTGAAGATGAATGAACCCATCATCAAGTGATCTCTGATTCATATTTTTCAAGCCGCATCAATGTTGCTTCCTGGTATGCTTCTTCAGGGGAGGCGACTGAGTTGGCTGAATGTGTGAAGCATTTGCTATTTTTGTTGGTAGTGAATTCCTTTGTAGGCATTGATGTTGCAACAGTATATTCTTGCACTCACCCTGATGCGATTTTTGGCCACGTAGTACCTGAAGGTGACAATGAATTATGGGAGACGTGACATCTATTGGAAGATAATGCTTCTTAGCATCCAATTCCTAATTTCAATTAATTCACGCTTTACATAATTTCCTATAAAATAATTACTTGGCTCGAGGTTTTTGCTATCCAGAAAACATCGTATTCTATAGGCAGATGCGGAAGTAATTTTCGTAAAAGTAGCAAATATTTAGAAAATTCTCAAAACTTGTTATCATCTATCCGATGTTCAATCAATTCCAGAAAGCGATGTCGGACGAGGTCACAGTGCCTGTAGAAATTGATGACAACGGCGAAGTAGTGGTCGGTTGAATTGATTTTTCGCTAGTATTTCCACTATGAGACCTCTGATACTATTTTCAGCCTATTATTGCTGTCTCGGAGGACAAGCAGTCAGTCAATGAAGAATCTGCTCCCATTGAAGAGCAACATGAAGTGTGTCACAAAATTTGACACTAACTTGGTTGATTCTACTTTCATCTTAGTTAACAATCTCATCCATCTAATTAAGTATTGCCGTTGGTAGTATGCTTAGATTTTTAATGCTCAGAACAAGATAAACGGCTTATCTACTGAATTGATAATATGAGCCTATTTGCATCTTCTTTCTAACCGATGGACTGATTTTTGTGAAATAACTTCTCTCTTCTTTACCATGACAGAGCAAATTTATTGACTAACTTCGTTTCCGAGAACTCTGAATACTGAACCAACTCTGAGATTATTGAAATTCGCTGTTAATGAAAGTTTTGACACTTACAAGCTTTGAAAGAGACCAAGATTGGCAACCTTTTTTACAAAAACTTTGGACACGTTGAAAAAAGTTATCTACTTATTTTATAATAAATAAATAGAAACTGCATTGTCATAAGAGGAATAAATTTGATATACTCGTAGGGCATGTGTATAATTATATCAATATGATAATATACAATAATATAATAAAAATATCAACAATATATCAATTAGCGTATTTGAAAATATTCCAATTGATAGAACACTGTAAATGTAACCTTACAGTTAAAACAGATGAAGTAGTCAAATAGTCGCATATTATGAAGCTAATGAATCCTCCAAGTATGTTATCACCGGATTCAATATTCATTCTACGAGCGGATATTTACATGTAGACGTTTCGCATTACTTTAATGTCTTATTCGCATTAAATGAAGTTAATATTCCCCTCGTTGTCTTATTGGTACAATGTATTTGTATTAATATTTGTAATTATACTGTTTTACTTATGTTTATTAGCAGAAATAATGCAATAATATAGAATTATAACAATATCTCTATTTTAACATTAACTGTATGGTAACTTTATTGCCACCCTGTATTAGATTTATAAAAGAAATTTTATTGCCGCTTATTGTCACGTACTACTTATTTCAGTTTCAAGTGAAATTTTAGGCAAACGGAAATATTAGAATACTTTATACCTTAAAAGTCGCATCATTGAGCCACAGCCGCAACACCAAATGCAAATTTGAAACAGAGGAGAATTGCCTCAAAAATTTGGACTTTATTGTGGACAATGCTACCTTGAGAAGTAGTTGTCAGTTGTTCGTTATATCATGAAGATGTTTGAAAATGATGATTGGTGAAAAACGCCATCAGAAAACATGACGTAAAATGAGCTCATTTTTGTACTTTCACAAAAATCATTCTATTAGAAACCACAAATGTTTCGTTTTCTACCCGCCCCGACTTATTTGCCGGTAATGATCATCGAAATTCATAAGCTTGTTGTATAGTTATGAGTAAGAAACGAAAGATTTCGGCATTTGATTTTCTGTCAAACTTGATGCCCTACAAACTTTCGTGGCCATACTGCCTTCTATTTAGTGAAAACTTAACTCTCACTGTTGGATTTTTGCGGTCAAAATTGTTTCTGCTGATGAGGAAGAATTATGAAGATAATCCATTTCCTTTATTATTGTTTTACTTTACACACTAAGTTACGCTGCTTGAAATGGCTAACTTCGTTCAGTGTCAACAATGCACACAAAGTATTTCAATCATTGATCGCGAAAACTCCTTTTTCATGAGATAATAATCGCCTATTTTTGTGCATGTTAGCACGATTTTCCTCTAAAAACCATTTCAACTTCGCTGCTTCTCTTCACATCTGATACTTACTGATATCAGCGCCTGTAGAGATTGATAACAGTGTGGACATGACCGGAATTAATACCAGGTTCTGATTCGACCTTCGTGGTTCTCATTATTTTGATGTATATTTTCAGCCTGTGGTTGCTGAGATGGAGGATGAACAGCAGCCAGTGATCGAGGAGTCCGCTCCTATTGATCCTCAACTAGAGCAAGTGTGTAATCAAACATCTGACTCTGAAATGTTATCCGCGCTAACTTTGATTTGATAATGATTTCAAATGATTTTACTCATTCTTATCATCGCATAATGAAAGTATTATGCAGGTTAAATCGGTTGCTGTGAACAATTGCAGACCCCAAGAATACCTTCATGTTGCTATGATATGAAGTGTTTTAGTCCATTCGCATGCGAAATGTTCATCTATATGAAGAAAATACTGTCGAGAGCAGGAATCATTATTATCAAGTCGAATTCGACAGCATTCATATTTAGCGACACTGTAGTCGCTAAAACAATTCGTCCTGATTACCTATCGATGCATCATCGAAAGCGTGATTAACAAAGCTTAAAATGTCGTCTTTTATCAACTAATGTGATATTTCAAGAATAAAGATTGAGGAAATATCATATTAATTGATTAGAGCCGAAATCGTATAAAATTGTACAATCTGAAATAGCTTGTAATATGCATGCGGGTACTCTTTCTACCATTGTGCATGCGAATAAATTATAAAACCTGAATCCATCCAAGTTTGCATTCCGCGTTGCAAGCTTATATATGATATTTTTGATAAAATGCATCATGTTTGAGTATCTAAATGAATTGTAAAATTCATATAAATAGACGAGAATCAAAGATGCTGTTGATTCGTGTTACGTGAGTGTTAGTCCTTAATTGTTCAGAAATTATAATGCTCCCTGGAGAAGTCTGGACTCACAATACTTAACATTGGGTACTTTTGCAAAGTACACAATTGTTCCAGACGTATTTATTTTAAAAAAAAGAAACGTTAAATCAGCTCTACGTTTCGAACGACCGCTGATTTCATTCTCAAGAGGTGTAATGACAAACTGAAAAAAACATAAAATTCTATAAACGCTGAACAAATCTACATGAAAAGTCGTGCTTATTAAACTTTTCTATTTTCAAAAAAAATAATTACTTGTGGAATAATTTCGATTGAATATCACAATAGTCAACATTGAATACTTCGTATAAGGCCCACAATTGTTCACAGCGACATCCTTCTATTCTATATGATATCTTGTGAAGTATAACAAATCTGATAAATTGATCTCATTAACAAACTTCTAATAAGCTTCTCAGCTATACAAACTTATATTGCGATTAATTGACCTGAAATGATGGTATTGAAGTATGAATAACAGCGTTTTTGTAGATTTCGAACGAGAAATGGAAACTTACATTCCATACATTGAATAATAGAAATTCAATGATATGAATGACAGGATAGACCTCAATTCCTCAATGCGGAACTGTGTGAAATTTAGTAAATATAACGTGAATATAGTAATAGTTATTCATTGCGATATTGCACTGGAGGATATTGATAAAGCCTCATTCTGCTATTCATTGATCTCTGACATGAAGTTCGTTCAAACATTACTTGTTCTAATCACAGGTGTTATGTAGGCTTAAATTATCATAAAGTAAAACTTCACGTGATAGTTTGCTCCAAGCAAGTTTTTTCAGGCATGATAATTAGTTCACGTGGAGTTATTTGATGCCAATTAAGCTGCGATTTTCAATATACAGATAAAAGTGCGAAATGTGCGTTAGATTATTCAATGTTTCAGATTTTGATGAAGCTTTTATTCCAAGAAATATTACATGATGTATTATGATGTATGATAATGTCATTCATTCCTTTGAATTATTTCTTGATGTGTGACAATTTATAAATTTCCTTTGACAAAGTCAGACGAATCAAGATGAACGGAATGGAAAGAGACGAGGAACTGCAGTTGCCTCTCTTGTAGCTCTTAAGCAAATGCTGCAAGATATTTAAAGGCAGATTTTAAAAATTCAAAACTCAAATTTGTGTATTGAATTGATAGTATCATTGATATAGTGAAAATTTTCAAAGCCTATTAAGTGAAAGTTCAAGTCAAAACATGCAAGGTGAAGTGTTTTCTTTCATTCTTTTGGTCATTTTTTTGTCTCTGAGTTAATCAGTGAATCGCTCAAGTCATGTATGTAATCAGAATAATAAAAATCAATACAAGGTGACATTCAATTCGGTGAAATGTCTTAGAAAGTAGCCTAAAATGAAATAACAGGAAAGTGAAATAGATACTAAAAAATGAACATCGGAAATCAGTGTTTTTGATAAAAAAAATAAGTTGAATAAGTAAGTAGCATGAATGGCGCTTAATTAAGGAACATAGTAATATCAATGTGATCGAAAAAAAAACCATCAAAACATAAAAATGCCTATTCTTTGTATCTTCAGTGGCAACTTTAGACATCACTTCCCCCCCCCAAAAAAAATACATCTTTTTTGCCACAAAACAACAGAACTAATCTTCACAAAAGAAATAACAGTTGCTGCTTTTCTTCGATTAGTGGCTGCGGCAAAGAAATCACTGTTATTATAATGCTAACATTGTTCGATGAAGTATGATACTTTTGCTATAAGTAAGCCTTGTTGCAAAATAATATATATCACAATTCAACAATAAAACAAACAACTATGCTGTTTTTAAGGAAAATTAGATTTGATTAATTACTTCTTCAGCAACCTCGAATCAGTGAGGAAAAATCAAAAATGGTGGCCTCGTAACCGCTTACTCTGTAGGTTATCATCGATTTTGATTCAAAGACGACTTGACTATTTTTTGCAGACTTCGATGTCGGTCGAGGATTCAGCATCTGTAGAAGTTGATAACGGAGAAGAAATGGTCGGTTTTGATATTTGTTGTGATTATCATGTTCTTTAGTTAATTTTTGATGTAATTTTCAGCCGAGTGTCGCTCCCGCTGAAGATGTACAGCCAGAGAGCGAGGAACCGGCTGTTGTTGAAACTCAACCTGTTGTTGAAGCACAACCAGAACAAGTGCGACACTTTTCTGGCACTAATGTTTTATTTCTGAAAGATCTTATCTGATCAGATGTTATGTCTCATTGCAGTAGAGCGTCTTGTATTTCATCGATTAATGTTTCGAGCAATTTCGTCTAAGTTGACGCAATAACTTCCCTATCCAGGATCATCAATACCTATCATAGAACAACTGATGCTCTACTGCAGTGCGTCTAATATTCAACTAATTATCTGAAGTGATGTTTCTAACTCATTCTCCTAATACTTAGCAAATCGATTGAATTAGTATTCTCCCGATGTTTCTGATTGAGGTGGGGAATAAATAATGAATCCTTATGGTAACCGCTTCTACCTAGATTATCAAGCTGATTAATAAATCTCAATGTGCTTCTGACAAAACATCTTGTTTGAATATTACTCTTGATCACGCTGGTCATGGGGCCAACTTAGCAATGACTTATGTAGTGTCTTCGATTTATGGCAACTCTATTCATCATGCTGTCTGATTAGCAAGTTGAAAATTTAGAGGTCGTTCAAATTTTCGGTGGGGCATTCACATAGAAATATCTGAAAATGATATCGGTTGATGATGAGAGGATAGAGTGTTGCAGTTGTGATGTGCGAAACTTTCCAAAGTCGAAGACCCGCTTGACTTCAACCAACTTAGTGAGCCCAATGTTACCCTTGTAAGTGTGAGCTCCGTCTGAATAATCAGATGGCCCAGAGGGCAGTTCGAACTATTTGTTCACGAGGATTTCATGCACCAAAAACATACATGAATAGTTGAACGGCCGGCAACATGATTTCCCCATGATTCAGCTACTAAATGAAGGTCATTGCCAGCAAATCCAACTATAACATTCAATACCTTCTTTTTTCATTCTTGTCTATTTTCCTAGATGTGTTCTAGCGCACATTTGATGAAAATCAAACAAACTTTTCGCCATGTGTGGAAGACAAAAATCAAAATGATAATTTACTAGTATGTCGGTAGATATTTCGTTGTGTCAAATCTTATCTTATCTAAGTAAAAGCTCTTAGTTAATTATAGGCATTAAAATTCCAACGAAAATTGTGCTGCTAACTTATCAATGGTATGATAACAACAGTTCAATGTACAACAGAACATGGTAGAACCTGAGGAGTTTGCTTTTACCATACAACTTCCCACCTATAACATACGACTGAATCTGAAACCACTACTCCAAGACTTAGCTGAAGGACAGATTGAATAAGAAATGGCTTATCCTCATCGAACAGTCAAGATTTGTAATGGCTAGAAAATGCCGGAGTCCAATATCAGGAACTCCACGAATCCTCGATCTTATGAAGTCAAATTTTGCAGTAAAATGAATTAGAAGTGATAATTGAAAAAATTCATCAATCGTTGACATGGATTTTTTTATTCTTGATTTCTGTCTTTTGGTCATACTGAAGATAACAATATTTTGTTGCCACTTAAATTAGTTTTCTTCGATTAATATCGCTCATATTGAATACCTGTCTCTCGTGCGTCCATAACATATTTGTAATTGCATTTCAGACAACTGATCAACCAGCTATGTCTGCAGAAAACAAACCAACGGTGGAATTGTTCGTGAAAGCAGCACCAGTTGATAAGGAGGACAAAGGCCCTTGTCCTATCAGTCAGCAATGGTTTATGGCATTTTACATCTTGGTGGAGAAGGGTCTGATCAACTTGCGAGTGACTCCAATCAACCTCGACCAGCCTCCACTCCCAGCCAACTACACTTCACTCGAAGTTGGACGACGGCTGCCCGTGGCGTGGGTGGAAAGTGGAGTCTCGCCACATTCTGGTGAAGACATCTCTGGGATCGTGGCCGATACAAATGATGCAATTGAGAATCTGATTGATCTTTGGCAATGCCCGAATTTGGCTCAAGCGAAAAATAATCCAGCTCAACGTGATGCAGAGAAAGCTGGTGAAGATCTGTACAAGCACTTCAATCTGATGCTGAAAGATGGAAGTTCGAAGCCTTTAGGGACCGATCTGAGGAAATTGGACGACTACCTGGGGCAGAACGACCACCGCTATATGCTTGGTAATGAGCTCTGCTACGCTGATTGCATGCTCATGCCTAAGCTTCAACACATCCGAGTCGCAGGAAAAGTCTACAAAGATTTCGAGATTGATTTTTCTCTGAAGAATGTGTGGCTTTATATTGAGTCGATGTATGCCACTCAAGCCTTCTACCTGTCGTGCCCTGCAGACTGTGACATTCTTTTCCATTATATGGATAAGGCCAAGTATCCTGAGGGCAGGAAACGACCGACTCTGATGTCAATCGAAGAGAAATTGAGTGCAGTCCCCGCGGAAGTCAATAGCAATCGATACGAGCCCATCAATTTGAAAGCCAAAGACCCAACGGGTAATGGGGAGAATTAGATAAGCTCGACTGAGAATTAGAAACTAAGTGCATTCCTTGCGCAGCAGTTCGGCTTCTTTGTCTTCCTCTTCAATGATCTTTTCTTCTTTGCCGTTTCTTGTTTTCACTTCCATCTACCGGAATGCTGGCAATTATTGTCAGTCCCCTTATATGATAAACAGTCAACTTTAACATTGTATAACTTGTTCATAAATTTTCATAATATTTTATCATTATTGATATAATCTAATATCATTTGTTTCACGAAATCGTAGCCACGCGAGTCGTGTCTATGTGTACTATGTGAATTGATGCACCTCAAGCTTACCATTTACTGTGGTTGTTGGGTTTAACGTAGCCGTTCAGCTTGCTTGTTGCTTGATTGATAGCAGATGTTATTTTCGGAAGAAACTGATGTAGTCCAAGTTCGCGAATTCGCGGTCCAACCATTCCGTCTAGCTTTCTTAGTTTTCTTCGCTTGCATTCCTTCGTAAGCCGCTTTGTACATGTTCTTGTAAGCAACCGTTGTACGATGCTACGTTTGTTTAGTATGACTTAAATCTCTAAAAAATTTTGTATTTTTCTCCCAAAATGTCTCTCGCTCCCAATGAACTCGCTTCATCGCTTTTATCAAATAAGAGATTGGTTCGATGGATCCTAAAGTTTCTGATTTCGAGAAATTGTTTTCAATATTTTTGTGTGAATTCACTGCCGATATTCTCCATTCCTGGTATTCATTATTTGCCTACAAGACAAAATACATTATATTCACTTAAACATTGACTTTTTACATGCGTGCAGCCACAGAATTAGATTCATCTGCGCGCGCTTCGGTTTCCTAGAAAGGAAAAATTGTATGTAACCTTAATATCGAATTGGCACATCACAGAATTAGACACCTTGCTCCTTCTCGAATGGATAATTCGTGTATTGCTTGCAATTGGAAATGGCAAAAAATAAGCTGTCAGCAGAGGACACCAGAGCCAGTAAGAGATGCGTGCTGTGATATTACTTCGCACACATAGATGCCTGGCTTCGATTCAATGTATGCACTATACAGTGAGAAATGCCGAGGAGAGGATGTGAAATCATCAAATGAACTAATTTTCGTACTCCTACTACTTTTTTAAATAATGATCGGAAGGGCCAACACGACGAAAATTTGTGCGCAATGATCTGAATTCTTCGAATCTGAAGGAATTCCTTTTTGCCCACTTAATAGGTTCCTCGATGTGCCGTCAATTTCACATTAATCACACTTCTGGCAAACCGAAGCAGATAAACAAAATAAGGGGAGGCTTATTTAATTCTGTACGTGTATCATTACTTTTTATTAACTCCTGTTAAATTTTGTGTAAAATCTGACTCTTGTAGAGAGCTGAGTTTGATTTGAAAAATTATTTGATGAAGTCACTCAACTTAATCGAAGCAGAACCTGCATGATCGAAAATTCGATAACGCGATCGACACAGAATTGCGGCTTGCGATCTCCTTTTAGTCCTTTAAGTCAGGGAAGGTTAAATACTCGTACGTGAAAATTAATTTCTTGAATGTCGTAGTATATGTGCATTAGCTTTAAACACAGAAGCATCTTGGTAAGGAAGCATAAATCAGGTAAATCATCTTGGTACAGAAGTAAAAATTAGGAGTGAACGTTTCCCGTACTTCGTGATCCAAAATGCAGAGTGTAGGCCCAAGTCTAGTTCGAAATTTTCTTTTGACCAAAGACAGCGGACCCTATACCGAATTCAAAGCTAATGAAGCACTTAGCCACAGGGCTAATTAATTAATTATTAGATGGTTGACCATCTTTAAGTTGAATATATCGGCTTTAGTTCAGAGCACAATTCAATGATGTGCTTACTTTTTTCAATGCTTTGCAATGGCACCATTAATTAATTATTTGGCAAGACATGCGTGGGCCCAGACTCCCTCCGGAGTTCGTGACCAACGTGTATCTGCATACCAATGAGACCTATAAATGGGTCATTCTGATTGTTTCGACTCTCACTAAATAGCGTCGATTTGCAGACTGAAAGCACGTAGGGTCTATGCAACAAATTTTACGAGCAGTAATAAATTTAAGGCCACGTAGTGAAGGAAATTCAAGTTAGATTTGAGTCATTCTGTGTGTACTGAAGGGCGATTTTCTGTAAATGACAATTCTGGATTGATATGATAACAAGATAAATTAATCGCAAATTTTACTTTTGCCCTTTCGGTATATGCGGGCTGATAGGCTACTCATGTTGCTCTGCATGACCTGAAAAAATCATTTCTTCACAAGTCTCAAATTCATTTTTACATTATCAAACGTAAATGTGTGAGTCAATAGTTTAAAAAATTTTCAACTTAATCTCGTTTTATGAGTAATTATTGAAAGGTTTCACCTGCCCTATCAACCACAAAAGTCGCCCAGCGGTCGCCGCGACAGCCCTCGGCGTCGCCGAAGTCGCCGCCGCCCGGCGACTCCTGGTGGCGGTCGCCTCGACTGTATGTGGGCGACCGTTGCCCGGCGACCGCTGTCAGCAGTTGCCTCGAGTGTCAACGGCGACCTTCATCATATGTCTGGTTTTAGCATTTAACTATCCTCCATGATGTCAGAAAGGCAATATTCCGGCTTCGCAAAACTGATAAATTGCAAAAATTTCGGCAATCAGCTTCAGAGTTTCTAATTAAGACTCAAATGTAGAATGCTTGTGGAAAAAGATGCTTCTGATGCAGAAATTCGAACGCATTTAATCAAACTAGATCGATGCATTTCCCGCGAGAAAATGAGTCGTGGGTCTCTCGTCAAAAAGTCTTGGGCCACATGAAAAAATTGGGACCAACAAATTTTTCGAAAATGGCTTATTTGGAAGTAAAAATGCATGATCATATCAATTTGTGACCGCTCTCATCGAAAAATGACGTGAAATGTGATGTCTTGAAGTCGAGGTTTGCCCCCCCCAATTTTCACGTTTATTTTTTTGACAGGGAGTGGTCGTGAGTCAGCCCTTAAATTCACACGAGCTAATTTTGAAATAGAACGACCCCAGAGTTGTCACACACATTGAGCAGCGAATTTGTTGTGATTTCTAAGAAAAACGTATCTCCAATGTTAGTGGACTGGCCCGAAACTGTCATCGATCGGCTGTCTGGCACATCTAGGCAAGTTTTTCCTTGGAATAAATAACCTTAGCTCTCATTTCTCTCAGTGATTTTCGCTACATGATGATGATGCATTCAATCGTGAAATGTTGCGTCAAACATCTTTGGTTGCAATGCTTCATATATATTTGCATGACGCATCGATGACAATGAAAAAAATTGCTCAAAATTCTTGACTTGACCGTGAACTTTATATCATTCTGACCATGATTCTGACTATGCCTGAATTTCACCGCTTGTCAATTTTTTGGTCAATCAAGGTTGCAAGTTGTATTATTGTTCATTCATTAAATTGTGAATGAATGGAAGAATCCTCAATGAGTGTTGCATAATATCTCGGTCGCTTCAAGCCTGTGATACAGTGAGGGAGAGAATGGAGAGAGAGAATTCTATTAATAGAAGAGCGCTTTGTCCAGTCCAGCCCGATAGCAGATAACTTTCTCGTGCGCCTTCGATAGCGCAGCGCAATCGGAAGATCACATTTCAACTCGAGGGGTGAAATAGAGGTCATCGCTTCATTTCACAAAAAGAAATAGCGCAGAATAATCTGGAAGTTTCATTCGTGTCTCTACACTGTTAGGCAAAATGGTCCGTATTACAGGTAGGAAAGGGTCCGTATTACGATGGTCCGAAATTATTTTGAGAAAAATTCTGTCACGTGTGTTATTTATTACTGATTAATGCTTGCATACCTGAAAAATTGCTAACAATAAAGTTTAAAGAAAAAAGCAAAGTTGATTTTATCCAATATTGCATGAAATCTTTAGAGGGTCCGTATTCACAATATATGTGAAGGTCCGAAATATGGTCTGCAATATTTCATAGGGTCCGTAGGCCACACTGGTTGACAAAATTGCGGAAAAATTGCAATATATATCCGATAATACAGAAATAGTGCAATTTATAATTTGATGATATAAAACTATTACGATTTATATATAAACTGAAAAATTGCAGTTTCTGAAAGTTATATATATTGCAATAAAATCATGTGAAATGCAAATTATGAAAAGTATTGTAGAGGGCGCTCAAAGAGATCAATGACTTAGAATATGGTTAGAATGTATGAATCAGATTGTCTGTAGGTGCGGTGACTTATTATTTTACGCCCGTATTATAAGACGCATAACATTTCGAGAGGCTCTTACTGACTTAAAATGACTGTATCACTCAACGTCTTTTGGAATTCATTGCAATGCAGTTGTAACATCTCAATGTCAGCTTAATGACGTAAGCAAGTTGACAATGAGTGACATTCAGCGGGTGCTCCATCCATCCACTTCTTCAGCAATTAAGATTCATCAATTATTCTCCTATCACCCACCCCATCAATGTCTTCATTTCTCATTCACATTCATTAACATTAGCATATGGAAAAGCAGAGCGTTGATTTGAGAATCACGTGCTCCATCTCAATCATCATTCGTTGATTTTAACTTGTAAAACTTTAACATTTCTGTACATGTGATTGATTTCACTGAGAAGAAAATGAATATATATATATTTGGTTTTGAGTTCTAGAGCAATGAAAAGTTATGCTTGAAGCGTAAATCAAGGATCTAGATATCATTTGTGGATTAAGGGACATTTGAAATGATCTTCAGATCAGAAATGGAATGAAACATTCAACACAAGTGACAAACTTAATCATACGAAAGAGTCAGCGCTCCTTTTTAATTGGCTTAAATTTGATGATAGACCAATGAGAATACGCCGACTGCTTTCAATGGATAATGAAATTAGAATTTGCTGTCTTCGACGAGTGAGAACTGCAAAACTTACGCTCCTGTTCTTTCAAATGAACTACACGTCTGTCGCATCGTTTTTTATGTGATTAGCCATTGAGTGAAATAGTATGTGAATAAGACATAAATAATATTCAACGTTCGCATAAATTTAAACCATTGATAATTATTTATGTAACATATTTCTTTGAATACCCCGGAATACCCTTGAATTATGAGAATGTTATGTTGTACCTTTAGAATGTAGAATTATGGTTAATAATTATTTTTGAATTGAGACTCGAAACAGTAATTTGATCACATTTTGATAACCTGTATTATTCATATTATAAATTGCATTGGATAGGTAAGAATATGTTTAGGGAGGAGAAAAGTGAAGACCTCGTGGCCTCGACATGTCGCTCGCCATGTCCATCAAAATCAAAACTCGAGTTCGGTAGACGAGAGTTATTAGAAAGTTATCTTGAAGGTTTATTCGACTCACGCACGGCGAAAAGAAGTTAAAAACTGTATTCCTTAGCATTCATTTCCTATTACACATAGGGAAGAATAGACAATCTCAGCGAATCAACTACGTACCGGCGTACCACCCATGCTCGAGGGATGTAACTTTCGCAGGGCCTATCACATATGTAATTATGTCTACCTTTATGTCTCACTCAACATCAGTTGGACGAATCAGTAAACGAGTCTACGAGAAGTTAGGTACCTGTATTTTCTCTAGAAGGTATACCTAACTTGATACGCTCTACATGTAAGCCTAGATGCTTCGTAAAAAAGCGGGTTTGTTCTTGGAGCTACTATTTATACAGAAATTATTTACTAGCTTGTTTAGGTTATTAAAACGTACTTTGAATATGTAGGCCTACTGAAATGCTGCATTTGTGCCTATCACATGTAAAAACCTACGACAAGAGGAAAAAATTATAAGATACCTAAGGCTTTCAGCTTAGTCCATTACATCCCGCATACAGGTTAACTTGAATTATGTAAACTACCCAAATAACCCTAAACCATTCGCAATTATCGTGTCTCCCACACATTTTTCTACTGTGCTTATAGTAGGGCTATTAGGCTATCTTACAATTCGATCCCTTGTAGCTACTTGGGCTACCCGGTATTATGAAATAAGAGTTAGAACTTAAATGACATGATACAAAAATAGGAGGATACAAATGAGTTACTCTGCACGTTGTCCACGATGTCGAAGACCAGATTATCACAAGAATTGTGCACTATTTCTATCATTTCACAATTTCGCTAAGTGAAAGAGACACGTTTTTATGGCAAATTCCGTTCTGGTCACTAATTCAGGCAAAAGCACTTTCTTGGAGGACCTCCCCAGACTTGCTTAACATGATTCGGATGTCAAATGAGTTACTCTGCACGTTGTCCACGATGTCGAAGACCAGATTATCACAAGAATTGTGCACTATTTCTATCATTTCACAATTTCGCTAAGTGAAAGAGACACGTTTTTATGGCAAATTCCGTTCTGGTCACTAATTCAGGCAAAAGCACTTTCTTGGAGGACCTCCCCAGACTTGCTTAACATGATTCGGATGTCAAATGAGTTACTCTGCACGTTGTCCACGATGTCGAAGACCAGATTATCACAAGAATTGTGCACTATTTCTATCATTTCACAATTTCGCTAAGTGAAAGAGACACGTTTTTATGGCAAATTCCGTTCTGGTCACTAATTCAGGCAAAAGCACTTTCTTGGAGGACCTCCCCAGACTTGCTTAACATGATTCGGATGTCAAATGAGTTACTCTGCACGTTGTCCACGATGTCGAAGACCAGATTATCACAAGAATTGTGCACTATTTCTATCATTTCACAATTTCGCTAAGTGAAAGAGACACGTTTTTATGGCAAATTCCGTTCTGGTCACTAATTCAGGCAAAAGCACTTTCTTGGAGGACCTCCCCAGACTTGCTTAACATGATTCGGATGTCAAATGAGTTACTCTGCACGTTGTCCACGATGTCGAAGACCAGATTATCACAAGAATTGTGCACTATTTCTATCATTTCACAATTTCGCTAAGTGAAAGAGACACGTTTTTATGGCAAATTCCGTTCTGGTCACTAATTCAGGCAAAAGCACTTTCTTGGAGGACCTCCCCAGACTTGCTTAACATGATTCGGATGTCAAATGAGTTACTCTGCACGTTGTCCACGATGTCGAAGACCAGATTATCACAAGAATTGTGCACTATTTCTATCATTTCACAATTTCGCTAAGTGAAAGAGACACGTTTTTATGGCAAATTCCGTTCTGGTCACTAATTCAGGCAAAAGCACTTTCTTGGAGGACCTCCCCAGACTTGCTTAACATGATTCGGATGTCAAATGAGTTACTCTGCACGTTGTCCACGATGTCGAAGACCAGATTATCACAAGAATTGTGCACTATTTCTATCATTTCACAATTTCGCTAAGTGAAAGAGACACGTTTTTATGGCAAATTCCGTTCTGGTCACTAATTCAGGCAAAAGCACTTTCTTGGAGGACCTCCCCAGACTTGCTTAACATGATTCGGATGTCAAATGAGTTACTCTGCACGTTGTCCACGATGTCGAAGACCAGATTATCACAAGAATTGTGCACTATTTCTATCATTTCACAATTTCGCTAAGTGAAAGAGACACGTTTTTATGGCAAATTCCGTTCTGGTCACTAATTCAGGCAAAAGCACTTTCTTGGAGGACCTCCCCAGACTTGCTTAACATGATTCGGATGTCAAATGAGTTACTCTGCACGTTGTCCACGATGTCGAAGACCAGATTATCACAAGAATTGTGCACTATTTCTATCATTTCACAATTTCGCTAAGTGAAAGAGACACGTTTTTATGGCAAATTCCGTTCTGGTCACTAATTCAGGCAAAAGCACTTTCTTGGAGGACCTCCCCAGACTTGCTTAACATGATTCGGATGTCAAATGAGTTACTCTGCACGTTGTCCACGATGTCGAAGACCAGATTATCACAAGAATTGTGCACTATTTCTATCATTTCACAATTTCGCTAAGTGAAAGAGACACGTTTTTATGGCAAATTCCGTTCTGGTCACTAATTCAGGCAAAAGCACTTTCTTGGAGGACCTCCCCAGACTTGCTTAACATGATTCGGATGTCAAATGAGTTACTCTGCACGTTGTCCACGATGTCGAAGACCAGATTATCACAAGAATTGTGCACTATTTCTATCATTTCACAATTTCGCTAAGTGAAAGAGACACGTTTTTATGGCAAATTCCGTTCTGGTCACTAATTCAGGCAAAAGCACTTTCTTGGAGGACCTCCCCAGACTTGCTTAACATGATTCGGATGTCAAATGAGTTACTCTGCACGTTGTCCACGATGTCGAAGACCAGATTATCACAAGAATTGTGCACTATTTCTATCATTTCACAATTTCGCTAAGTGAAAGAGACACGTTTTTATGGCAAATTCCGTTCTGGTCACTAATTCAGGCAAAAGCACTTTCTTGGAGGACCTCCCCAGACTTGCTTAACATGATTCGGATGTCAAATGAGTTACTCTGCACGTTGTCCACGATGTCGAAGACCAGATTATCACAAGAATTGTGCACTATTTCTATCATTTCACAATTTCGCTAAGTGAAAGAGACACGTTTTTATGGCAAATTCCGTTCTGGTCACTAATTCAGGCAAAAGCACTTTCTTGGAGGACCTCCCCAGACTTGCTTAACATGATTCGGATGTCAAATGAGTTACTCTGCACGTTGTCCACGATGTCGAAGACCAGATTATCACAAGAATTGTGCACTATTTCTATCATTTCACAATTTCGCTAAGTGAAAGAGACACGTTTTTATGGCAAATTCCGTTCTGGTCACTAATTCAGGCAAAAGCACTTTCTTGGAGGACCTCCCCAGACTTGCTTAACATGATTCGGATGTCAAATGAGTTACTCTGCACGTTGTCCACGATGTCGAAGACCAGATTATCACAAGAATTGTGCACTATTTCTATCATTTCACAATTTCGCTAAGTGAAAGAGACACGTTTTTATGGCAAATTCCGTTCTGGTCACTAATTCAGGCAAAAGCACTTTCTTGGAGGACCTCCCCAGACTTGCTTAACATGATTCGGATGTCAAATGAGTTACTCTGCACGTTGTCCACGATGTCGAAGACCAGATTATCATAAGAATGTGTCATGTTTACCAATAATTATATGCTAACACATGTTTTTAAATGTGTAAAAGACGTGATGAGATGTCCAGACTTTACAGACATTGAATGCATGACGCAAATATGCTTGCAAATGCTTAGACGAGAGCCTGTTGACGTTATAATTGAGTAAGTACGATGTCAGTAGCATTGAAAATTATCGCTCCTGCTGTAGGCAAAGAATAAATGAGAGAAAATGTGTGCGTGTGCAGTAGGCATAATATATGAAAATTTTGAAATTTGCGATAGGCTATCCGTTAGTACAGTATCAATGTCATCCACAGATTTTTTTTGATAATCGATGATGGTTATGATCAAACTATTTACTAGTACATTTCGAGTGTAGTTCCCCCTGAAATCCCCTGAATTCCCTGAAATAATTTCCCAATTTATTTGTTGAATTGAATGGTCTTCGAATGTGGCATAAACGGTTGCAGATATTAAACCGTAAAGGAAACTAATTTATTTAATCATTTCGGACTTCATCCATCGAACAAAAAGTGAGTCAAATAGCTCACGTTCAACATCTTACCATTTTCCTTATGTTAATTAATGTGTGGGTACCCCAAAAATTGACCTAGCTATTTTAAGGACAGCAGGTCTCCTCATATCCGGTTATATAATAAAGTAATTAGAAAGAAGTAAGTTAATTTCGCGTTGAAATTACGACTCCTGTCTGACCCGTGTGTTTTTCATTGCTTTCATTCTATATGATCAAGCTGTTAGCCGAAACCTCGCGATCGGAAAAAATCTGTGTACTGTGTATTTCGGAAATTAACTTGATAAAAGCCATATGTGCAAAAAGTTTGAATAAGGTTAATAAAGTAATTGTCAGCATTTGCGTAAAAGGAAGCTGTGCTTAGTCAGAATATTCAAGATGAGCTAAATTGTGATAGTGGTTCATATAAAGTTCATATAAATAAACGAATTTTTCTTTTTATTCCCGATAGGTATTTGGATTCAACGCAGTTATCCTTCATTTGCGAAGCAATCTCTGATGAACATCCCGTCTTAACAGACAATAATAATGAAGATGCAAAGGTAAGCTTCATTTCAGACATCCATCCATCTATGAGAATTTTCCGCCTAATGCTTACAAGCATTACAATAAGCTTACAAGATTGATCCGTAGTCATTTAAGTATACTTAATTTTCGAATTAATGGCCCTTGAAACAAAGAAATATCTGACTTCATGTCTAAATGCAGATCAATCAGTTACTGTCCACGCCTACATTTTTAGTTTTAATAACCAAGTGATCTACGTTTCAAGTGCAATGCTAAAATTAGATACGTCAATACGGGGATTATGAATCTGTGCTTATGTCATACTTGCAGACTTAAATTTGTATGGTGGATTCATAACTTAGATTATCTTGACGAAAAATTAAAAAATTGTCCTGATCCCACATTGGGAAAAATGGATAATTCTCATACGTGCATCGATCACTCATGAATGCAAATTATGAATTACAGAAGTTTTGGAGAATCTGACTCATACGGCGCCTGAAAGAATTTGGGGCGTCTTTGGCCCCAAATGAGAAATTGTTATTTATGCGACAAAAATTTGGAAGGAAACGGAAAGCAAGTATAGATGAGTTCCATAACGCAGTTCAAGTCAACGTTAATAAGTGGTAAGCCGCCTATTTATTGTTTACAGTATACAATGATAAACGGTGTCCTATTTCTGTTATCCAGCATGTCATCAACCACAGATCTTCCTGAAACTGAATCAATGGAAACGGACACTGATAAAGAGAGCGACGTGGAAAGTCTATCGACCAGTTATTGCCCCAGATTCAAAGATTATTCCATAAGCCGTGATGCTAATCGGGTAAGTATACTTCCTCGTTTTATGACAATTGTATTGGTAATTGAAGTGTGAAGTAAATCAGACCTATTAAATTAATTAACCTATTAACCCTTAGCTTTTATCATGTCTCCTTGGATACCTCTTGCAACCTTGTATATAGAGCACCTGTAATTTAAGTAAATTACGTTTTTCAATTTAAGACAATTCAAAGCAGTGGCTACTTAAAAAGTTGAGTGAACCATGTGTAACCATACTGTGCTGCATTACAATGTACAAGTATACTTTTGGAGTTGCCTGACTGACACCTGTGGACATCGTATGTAAATTGATTGATCTTATTAATGGATTATCAACCAAATTACAATATAGAAAATGCGAGGAATATCTTGAGCCGAAAATATTGATAGAACGGATTACTTATCAAACGAAATTCGTATCAGGTAAGTCGAATGAAGTGATGATAGATAAATTAAGTAATTAATAGCGGTTTACCTGCGCACTACACATTATACCAAGCACTGAATTGACTGAAATATTTCAACAGATAACTTTTGAATTAGATGTGATGTAAAAAGTGTTCCTCTGGTTATAAATATTTGACTATAGGTAAAGCAAGCCAATTTTTCACGACCATTCAAATAGAATCGTGCGGACAGAATGACATCGTTAACGAATCGCTTCGCATGAATACAGTAAATCCAGTCGAAGCTCGTTAATTCGGACACGGACAATTAAGACTTCGGTCAATTAAGATCATACGGCCGCGGCATTTTTTGTATATTTGGCGGCTTATATAAGTTGCTTTTGAATTCAGACTTTCAATAATTAAGAGATAGTAAACCTGGTATTTATACTCTTAATTATTGAGCTTTGATTGCAAGATACTTTGCACAGCGTTGGCTCTAATTGATGGTTCGCTGCAATGAGATAAAGTCAATTCTGGTAACGTGACATTAGACGGGCGTGAATTAGACGGACATTAGACATGAGGGGTAAACATTTTTCGAGTAAGCTGCAACGTTTAAAATATTTCATTTAACCAACCTCATTCCCACAGCGATTTCACTAAGTTATCTCATTTTTACATGTTACCACTACATTTATGCATCATCGCGATAGGCGTACCTCTGTATAGCTGAACATAGACGAAGCTATAGCTGAATTTTCTTAAATTCGCGTGCTTTACGTGCTCAACTTCATCGGCAAATTAGTCTTAATTATTTTTAGTAAGCTTAATGAGTCTCATTCGAACTTCTTTCTCTTTGAAAGAAGATTTTAATGTTTTACAAAAAATATTTTGCAATTTTCAGGGATATCTGTGTAATTGATGAGTCGATAGCTTGTCAATATAGATTAATTGATATTGTTGCTTGAAGCAAATGATTTCGTCAGATCGAGAAAGCCTGTCTTAAGTCGATTGGAATTAAAGCGTCTATGCCGGTTTATAAAAAGTGTCTAATCTTCGGAAGTACTTCATCCAGGCTCGTGAATATCCCATTCCTTGAACTGCGAATATAAAAGGGCCATATACTAACACAGAGTGCCACACTATTAGGTTTAATCGTTTTGAATCTGTTCAAGTTTTATGTGCGAATGTGTAGCCTTCAGAATGCAAATTTAAACAGATATAAATAATGAGAGCTATGCACAGTTAATTGGATTTTTCAATCGTGGCAGAAATCTTCAAAATTCTTGTTTCACATATCTTATCGGCTACAACGGCCAGAATTTTAGCTGAGCTGATATTTTCTATCTGAAGCCTCGTCTAGCCGTAAACCGTTCGCTCGCCTTTGGCCATGTCTAGTCACAATTTCTTCTGTGGCCATGTCATCAATTCTATTAGATAGATCTCAGAAGAAATAAAATAGCTGTATTAAACTTTTTGCATGTTAACATTTTCTAACAAATAATCTGATAGTTGTTTCAAGATGCGAGCGCTGCAATTGATCACAGTCCAGAGAATGAATGTATTTCCGGTTGCGTATCAATCTTCATAACATATTCTATCACCAGGAAATTGAAGAAATTACCGGGTGATTTTCGAAAATATTGGATGAGTTGTTTCAGACCTCCAATTCTATCTGATAAACTGATAAACTTCACAGCCTATAGTGATGTTTTTTATTCCTATCCTGCAGGAGCGCATGATATTGACTAATTCTTTTAAGAGACCGGTCCACTTATTCCTTGACTTACGACTGTCATTCAACGGTTTCGTT
Organism: Prostheceraeus crozeri; assembly: GCA_907163375.1. Taxonomy (NCBI): domain Eukaryota; kingdom Metazoa; phylum Platyhelminthes; order Polycladida; family Euryleptidae; genus Prostheceraeus; species Prostheceraeus crozeri. Next base: position 224,760 of record CAJQUW010004833.1, read on the forward strand.
GCATGAATAGAGAGAAAGATGAGTCGCGCAAATCTGAGCCAGAGCACCGAAATGGCATTTCGCTCACTCACTAGCTCGCTATAACGTTCAGAATTTGGCAGTGACTGCTTTCTGTCTGGTTATTGAAATTGGTCGTAATTCCTGTGGCTCAGCAGATAGAGCCGGTCTAAACAGTGTTTCTACATCGAACTTGATGCAGACTTGCTTTTATGCCTAATTAAGGTTTATATTGACCTGGGGTCTAAACAATGTTTCTACGTCGAACTTTATGTAGACTTGCTTTAATGCATAATTAAGGTTTATATTGACCTGGATGACTAGTTGACTACTTTCAATATTAGGCACACGTGAGATTTTCAATTCAAAATGAAGGCAGAAGCTGTCACTGTCATTTGCATCACTCAATGATTGTCGGCATTAAAAGAGCGGTGCTACCCACGACCTGATTATTAACTGAATCATTTAAATGACTTTTGCAGACACAAATGATTTACTGGAATCACAAAGCCACTCACATCGTTTTGAAATTATTTGCTCTGTTTGATTTAGGTACACTGACTACTGACGTACGTGGAGAAGCTTCACCATTTTAAAAGCAGCTTTATTTTTCAGGCAAAGCAGTTCTCACTGATCGGCGGCAGCGGACTAAACAATTTATGCCGTCGAATATTTTGAAGGATTTTGGCTGCGGATATTTCGAAGAAGTATTCATTTCACGGCAGGAACAACAAATTTCCATTTAAGAATTCCCGAATTTATGGTGCGGTATCAAACTTTCTAGATCTCATGTGACTGAGAAGGAAATAGATGCCTCTTTGCAGAGCGTACTAAAGCACGCAAAAGATAGATCTGATGGAAGGAGCCACCAACGCTCCCCTGCAGCTGAGTAATTGTGCCTGATGCCCCTTTTCTCAATAGGTGACTCAATTTTTCATCTCTTGTATTTGGTGTTATATCCTGGTTATCTGTGTAGCTGTTATTGTGCATATAATCTAAATAGCAGGAACTTTATTAACAACATCAAACCCGCATGTTTCTGTTGAAATTTTAACTGGAAAATCGATGCTTTTTTCTGACAATTTGGAGTCATCAAATTTCAATGTTATTAAGAAAGTTCCTGTTATTTAGATTGTACTACATATGTCTTTCGATGCCTTTCATAGAACATTTTGTAACCTCCATAGAACAATTGTATTTTTCGATCGTTAAGTTGTACTTTTGTATCTTCAGTGCTTATAAATACAATTTTCATGTGTGCACATTAAATTTTCATTGAATCGGTGCAGGTGTATTGCAAAATATCGTATTCTGTGTAATTTCGTTTTATTTCTACTACTCCTCATAGCTAGGAAGCTTATTGGTTTTCAGTGGAGCAATACTGAAGCACCTGCATCTTAGGGAGATAGCTAGTGTTTTACTAATTAATAGCGCAATGGGAAATTTCAACTGAATGGTAGGGGCAAATCGGTAGAATCGGCGACCGGAGCTACCTACAGGCGACCGCACCTCATCTGCTAGGCGACCGCTGTTAGACCTCCGGGCGACTGCGCCCCGGCTCTTAAGGCGACCGCCCCAGGCAGTCAGGGCGGTGGACAAATAGGAATCCCCGGCGACGCTGAGGGCGACCTTTAGGCGACTCCGAAGGCGACTGACCATGGCGGTCGCGGCGACCGCTCTGGTTGATAGGGTGATCATATACTTTGATGTACCATATTTCATATATTTATCATTGAAGACAAAATACGATGAAACAAGAATGACTTATTTTGTTTCAATCAATTCAAACACATCGTTAGGCCTCCGAATGGAACGCGGGACGCCTACAATGTGATAAGTTTAATGAGTGTAGAAACCAAAGTAAGTATATATTTAAACACTTTGGTAGAAACAGTGATTCTGAATTGCGGCGAGGTCCTTTGGGAGCAGACTATACATTCCAGTCAAATGAAAGACTACAGATTCGTCGCTGAGAGACCTTTACTTGTCATCCTTTTCTCTCCGATGGATAGGCCTAAGCCAACCGCTGAAAATGAGTCGCATCATGCAGTTAACATTGCATTTACATAATGACTGCTTGATTATTCCTCCACTGGTATATTGCTAAAATAATTTATCTGGCAAATACAGAGCAATGTAGTCTTTCAGGGAAAGTTCAGCTCTGAATTTTTCCAAACATCACAAGGAGGGGTATTTTTATCAAATCCGGTACGATCATTTGCATCGACAAGTTCCCACGCGCAATCATTCTCAGTGTCTTCATGAGATTCGCCTTCTTCTGATTCGTCGTCATCTGATGTTGAGATTGCATCTTGATAATCATTTGTTATTCACGAAGTTCATCTGAACCATCTTCGCTATCAACATCAGTGGAAAACCATGCCGTCTACCAGGAAAACCATGCCGTCTTCGCGCTGCCATTACAGGTTTTCTCCAAGTCTCTCAAACAACAACTGAATCAATGATAGATCTTCCTCATGACCACACAAACTCGACAAAAGCCGCATTTGCAGCTTGCAACGCTCACGCATGCACACACAAAGACACGCACGCGCCCGGGCACACACAACCTCCTTTGCTGGTTCGGAGATTCATTCGAAGGTCAGTAAAGCGCTGCAATGCAGTCTTTCAAGTTCCCAATTGTTTTCGCATTGATTTACTTCCCATAAGAGAGAGGACGGACCCTCTCGTCTTAGCGCATTAGGCAGGGCGAGAAGATCTCTCTCCTTATGATCAGCGCTTCAGGGATTTGCAGGGGATCCGAAATTGCCATTTCAATTACCGAAAGCATCAAGAGAGCAATTGCATAAATTCCTTTCATTTCCAAATTTGAGGCTCCGACTTCTCCGAAAATGAAAAACATGAGCTACATTATTTCTTACGACATCAAAATGTTGGTCTTAATTAAGGCCAACATTTTGATGTCGATTCTTTTCAGGCATCGATATTTCACTTGCATTGATCCCAACAATGGTACCTAAGTCATCAATCACGTTTGGAAGTCAAGGATCAAATGTTTCGGCAGCCAATGCATGTCAACCAATAACCTTAATAAAAATCATTAACTGCATCTCGCTTTTTAGAAATACGTATCGTGCTCGACAGCTCATGTATCGAATGACTGAGAAACTTTAAAAGATCTTTAACACAGTTTCATAAGGTCTACATCATAGACTCTAAGTACTCCCAATAGCGTAGATGGATTTAAGAGTCTAATATGTGGAGCACATGAAATGGCGCATGGATTTCGGTCATGCTCTATTCTGCATGATATTTGCGAATCAAAAGCGTTTATTATTTTCACTGACATGAAATGCTCATAAAAAATTTGAAGCTTTATATAATAACGAGAGGAAGAAAAGTGAAAACGGTTTTCCATAAACTCATTCATATTCATGATGATAGTCGATTTTTAGGTGCCATCACCTCACTTGATCAAAACCTCAGCTTAAATCTCATTTTTATTCCGGGTTTGAACACAAGAAACGCAACGTAAATCAAGGATGATGAACGCCAAATTGAAATTCATCCTAGATCTTGTCATATACTTTAAACTTCATTCCGCTTTAATTTATCGAACCGTAAGCGTGATGTATGCTGACTTCTTATCAATGTGCAAGATCGGTAGGCTACAATAATCATGTGCATGCCGTGCAGTTCAAGGATTCATTGAGGACGGATGATGTCTCAATTCGCTACTGGAATGATTTTAATGAATGGAGATGCTCATATTCAGGCGACAAATGTAAAAGATTGATCAAAATAACGACATTTCGTGGCAAAAAGTCACGCACAGCTCTGCTACCAAAAATTGCACTGCATTATTCAACTTATATTTTCTGCTACCTTTGAAATTCAAAAGGCAAATTTCGAAAGTAAATCAATGTGTATTCAAAACATGTTTCTTTCATCTTTGAATTGTGCATGGAACGCTGTCTGTACACGAAGGATGCGTCACACAACTTATCAATTAACAAAAGATAGGTACAAAACGTCCGGGGAGTGGACATGGAAGAAACGAACCCAAACGTAAAGAGAACGGCCGAGATAGACAAGAATCTAGAACGATCATCAGGAATGCCAGTCGTGATCGATAACGGAACAAATCATTTCATGAGGTTTTATTTCACCTAATACTGACCAAATGTCTGTAGAAAAAATACGTAATCTCCTTCAGAACAACATGAAACAGTAGGAGAACGAATAGAAGGCGTAGAAATATCGTTTCGAATGGTTAACACAACGAGTAGAAGGGCGGGCAGAGAATCTGAGGGACAAAGGTGAATAATGAAGTCAGACATGAGAGAGGTAGATGCTTAGGGAGTAACACAGTGTCAGAACAAAGTATAATTATCCCGGAGAAAGGCAAAATGGAGTTAGTGATTGAATGGAGGGAAAGAGAGGCAGCGAAGAAGATATTTAAAAATGTAAAAAATATAGAAGTTAAGAAGCAATTGGTATGAAGTCATTAGTAAGAAAAGACGAAGACACGATGAGGTAGTGATGACTTTGAAAATATTAGGACAGGATATGAAACATAGAAAATATGCCATAAGGGTTGCCCAGTCCTTCATGGCATTGATGGCCTAACAAGGTTGATAAAGGCATAGAAAAATACCAGAAGGGCGGTTATGCATTCAAAATCATGCTTTTAGGCTTTCAACGCGTAGGTGGTGGCCTAATTTATGGATTGAGGTCTAGTCACACTTTTAAATGGAATACATGTCACTAATTAAAGGCCTTTAAAATCCTAATTAATGACAATTATATAACCTGATAGATTGCAGAGAAATATCGCATGAAGTTATCATCTTAATGTTAAACGTCATAGATAATAAAATAGAAGTAAGACAGTAGACCTGTACTTGTAAATATGAAAGTGAGTTTGAAACAATTTCCTAGATAATTGTGATAATGAATCACAAAAGATCTCAACAGAACTATTCAAATAAGTCTAAAGCGTGGCCTTCGTCTGTTGCATGTGGCACGTGTCACACCTTTAGCCAGATCAACTTGATTACTAAAATTTCAGGCATTTCTTTGCACGAAAAGATATCAGTTGATTGTTGATCTTCGATCTCTCAACGGATGAGCGACATCAGCATGGAAGGTCAATTCATATGCGGAGCCATAATTATCTATTTTTGATGTTTTTCTTTGCCACAACTATTTCAATTGATTCGATGCCTTTTCCTACCTTGACGCATAATGGACCAGAAATTTTTCAACCCTTATTCTATGTAGAAAGTACCATGATTCGAATAGGGGCAGGAACCAGGGAAAGTTAACATGAAAAAGATTAGAAAGCCGGAGAATAGACGGCTCGCTACCCTAAAGACGAGAAGAAAGTTGGAAGTAGCAAGTGACTATCGAAGACAGATAACGAAAACTTATTCAAGTAAGGACAGGAGATGTGGAGAATCACTGGAAGTGTTGGATTTAATGATAAGATCTCAATTATCGTAGTTCAGGTCGAGGAAATCGTTGAGACATTGGCAAACGTATTCGAAGTTTGGTCGTCCATCCGGATCCTGCAAAATACAGAAGAAATGATGAAATTAGATCGATAAAATTCATTCATTTCATTTTTTTGACAAGGTCACAGCAGGGTTAAAAGTTTCAAATCTAGGGAATTTATGTAATTAAATTTCCGGCAAAATTTTCTATCGATTAGATTTGCCATCTTCATCAGATGCCACTATTCAGCATATTTCATCAGGTGTGCAATGAAGTCACATTATCTTTGGATACCTATACTTCTCAATAATAGGAAAACTGCCAATATTACCAAGCGAATTGCACAGCATCAGATGGAGGAATATTTTTAGAATAATGCATTGAGAAAAATATATCTTAATTTCTATTCTGCAAAGGAAGCATTAAATACCATGTGCAGAATTCTACAGAATTGCGGTTAACAGGACTTTCATAATGGAAATTGTAATCCGGCGCGCGAGTGCTCACTCCTTCCTTTTCAGCAGGTTTTTTTAATAAAACTATGCTCACATTGAAAAAATAAAAAATCCCAATAGTTGCAAAACTTGTGACCGTTTACCTTTTAAATTCAACTGTAATGCCCGTCAATTTAATTTTCATTTTTTCTTGCTCGCTGTGCAATGAATTTTATATTGGTCAGACCAATTGGAACACCATGGAACACAGACGTAGTATCCACAATAACAATTCCGTGAGCGTACTTTCTGAACACATCCAACGGAAATATAATAGAAATCAACCCAGTTCAGACCCGCTTAGCGGAGGCTAGACACATGAAACTTCTCTCTCCTGGTATCAATCGTAAGTTAGAAATGACGAACTCCTGAATTCACTGAATCTTGTCGCTTGATATTTATACAAAAGCAGGCATCGCTTGGTTCATTTGTCGTTAATTCAAAAGAAGACGGGCGAACGCTCGATGCGTAAGGAACATGTGTACATAGTTTTACTAAAACCGGCTGTAAATAAATGAGTGAGAACTCGCGTGCTGGCTTACGTTTTTCAATACAGTGCAGTTTGTCCTAAAATAGAAAGATGTCCTCAGACTTGACCATTTTTTAGCACAAAAATTCCATACAAGGGCTGCAGTCTGATTAAGTGAATACATTGTGTCAATTCCGGTCGACCGAGGTTGACTTCCCACAGGTCAAATCTGGCTGCTAAGGAACGCGCCATCAGGACTCTAACAGAACAGTAATGAGAGACTAATAAGAAACAGTAGAACATCTAATATGATCTAGTCAACAAATTCTGTCAGTTATAATTACGAAAACTCTAACTATTTTCTCCACAATATTGTTGGTGTGGCCAATTTTCAACTATTTGCGAAACACACTGCATACTAGTATATTTACTTCTACATTCATCACACCGATAGCCTTCTTGACAATATTCAGCAGTCAGCTGTCATAATTCCTCAATAGCATGTCACGTTGGTCAGTTTCACCTCGCAAACGTGACATTCACATGCTGTAGCCTTGCAAATTCTCTCACGCATGGAACATTTCCACAATACTTTTATTGTTTGACTTTCGCTAGCATATGTAAGTTTTCGTTGAATTTCACTCTCAAAACTTCGTCAAGTCACCTTCAAGATGAATTCAGGCGATCTGGGGCGGCAAAAAATAAAATATATCCAAAAACTCTAAATTTAGTCAATGTTTTCATCAGTGCATCAGCTGACAATGAAGGCAGCGCATTTTCGTATCACAGCAATCACAATCTCATGCAGTTTCGTCATTATTAGGAATTCATCCCTACTTGTATTACATTGCTTTTCCAGCACTTACATAATGCCAGCATTCGAGCATGAGAACGTACATCCTGTCAGGACACACAGCAGGCTTCGTTAGCCGTCCGCCGCCAACGATGAACTTGTACACACCCGCATTGTTCATGTTGTGATACGGAGTTTCCATGCAGCATGTGAATGTCTCCCACATCAGAACACCTAAGGAAATAAGAGAATCGCATGAAGACATGCATTGGAGAAGTGCGCAATCATAAATCCTAAAATCATCAAAAACATCGATTCTTGTGATAGAATGCTTCAATTAAACAATTCAGTGCCTCGGGCTTTCCTAAGGTTGATTAGATATCTTGATGCGCGCTGTTCTCAGTGTAACCGTGAAAAATGGCTTGTCCACTGGTGATTGAACACGACACGGCCAAGGAGGGCTAGAGAAGTCTTGGATTGTGTCATGAACGCGTATAGCTTGACGTGCGTGCGCATATTACATAGACCTGGCCTGCCGTGCTTTTACAATGATAGCAGCCGCTTCCAAGTGACTTTTTTTCACTCATCACTGTCCGACCCAAGGCACAAAGCCATAGGTGTTGCACAGCCTTCACACAGTCGCAGCTCTCGCCAGGTTAGGGCTAGCAACTTCCGGTAACTCTCGAGATAGACGGACTCGAACTCTGGATCTTCTACGCCTCCCAACCGAAGTGCAGTCCATAACCAACTGAGCCATCCTGACACCCAAGCGGCGTTGGAAAATTTATTACAATTCAGCATTTCTGGGTTTCTTGAGATCAATGATGTATCGCAATGCGTCTTGCTAGTGGCACAACAATAAAAAGCGTCGTCAGGTGTGTTTCGAACATGGTCATCGAAATACGAATGAGCACATTCAATGTAATTCAAAGGACGAAAACCACATGATGTAGAAGCCTGCCAATCGACCAGGAGAGCTCCAGCTACTACATTTCACTCTTGTTTGCTTAACTTCAAGCTCAATTTACTAATTAGCACAGCTGAGCAGCTACCGCTGCCTCATCAGATCAAATCAATTCTGATGTGTGACACTGCAGTACCAGCATGTGTCTATCAACACAGACAATTGGATTGTGCGGCAGTGGACCAGACTTCCTTTGATTTCATGTTACTGCACCAAGTAATTCAAAACTGTGTGTTATTCACACTGTTCACTTCTACAGGAGTTGAGAGTTAATTTATCTACGCAATGCTTACTTCAAAATAATTTGTTTTATCACAAAAGCCAACTAGAAATTAACATCATTGGCCGAAACATATAGCAGCGGTCATCATCTGAAAACTGAACTAATGTGCACTGTACTTTACAAGTAGAACGATATCCGTGGTTCATGTTTGGGAAGCTACAAAACGTTGATAAGCGCTTATGATCGAGTATCTTAGAAAAATCACGAGGTTTTTCGGTTGTCAAATAAAAACTATCCTCAGTGAATTAACTTGCCTGAATGTGCTAATTCCTATAATATGCTAGTTCAACCTCTTAACGAAGATTGAAGGGTGTTAGCTATCTGATCGTCAACCGTTTAAAAGAATTTTCATGCAACGAGTGAAGTATTAAATATTTTTCAAAATGCACAAACATCGATATTCTGCAAAGCTGAAATTATTTATTAAAACCGCTAACCGAGCATTTTTTGTAAGCTGATTTACTACATGGAGTAAAAGCTAAGGAAGTGTGTTTTTATGATGGAGCTTTCCGTGAAGAGGTACTGATTTTGTCTTATTACCAACAGAATTATTATGATCATTAGGGAAATCATCGGGACTTCTTAAGACGAGTTGCGAAACAAGCCGTATATTATGAATCTCTGATCGAATGAAACAGAATACTTGTATCTGATATATCAAAGAAAATGCAAGCTTGTGATTTCGGACTTTAATCAGTACGGACGACACGCTGTACGTGTCATGTATCTATTAACAAATTAACGGAATTAGAATCAATGCAATAGTACGATTATACCGTGACACGCAGAGCCTGTCATAAAACCATCGGTGAATGTTTCTGAATTATGATCACTCTCAAAGGACAGGTTCACCGAATTATTACGTAAGATTTCGTTTATTGAACAGATCTTTGAATATCATTCACACCGACAGAATTTGTTGATAGTTGTTGCTGTTCGAATTGCGCATTCATATCATAATGAGCACGCAAAGTGGTCGGCGGTATCCCCGGCGTTCTGCCATGACAGATGCGTTGAATTTGATGGGATTTGATACAAACGAAGATGGCAGTTCAGCCAGTGAGATTGAAGATGAAATACAAGATAATGACTTGCGAGATAACGACTCAAGTAGCAGCTCTGACGAAGATGCAGGTGGCAGCACTGGTGAATGGCGAACTGTCCAAAGTGGTACTGATTCCGTCAGACGTGGGACCAGAATTTACTGGAACTACAGGACTACATCCACGCTTAGAGATTCCAAATGAATTAGAAGATGATATGTTTTTCTTAAATCACTTTTTCACTGACGACTTAATGCAAGATATATGCGACTACACAAACAACAGACTTTGGCAAGAATTAGTTGATAATCCTGAAAGCCAGAAATTACAAAACAGCAGACAAGTTACAGTCAATGAAATCAGAAAGTTTATTGGATTGCAATTTTTAATGGCTTTGAACAAGAAGCCTACGCTTGCATCATACTGGAGTGGCGATTTGGTGTTTCGTCAAGAGATATTCTCGTCACCTGAATCTCTATCCCGTGACAGATTTCAGTTAATTTTGAACTATATTCGCTTGCAGACCAGAAAATTTGGAAAATGATTATTTAGCAAAAGTACGACCATTTCTGGAAAAAGTTAATAATATATGCCAAAATACATACCTACCAAACCGTCAGATTTCTATAGATGAGACACTCATGCTGTTCAAAGGACGTTTAAGAATACGACAATATATCCCAAGCAAGCGTAGGAGGTATGGAATAAAGTCGTATGTATTGGCAGAATCCGAGTCGGGTTACGTTTGGAAGATGATGCTTCATGGTCTGAGTATTGAAAATCGAGCAATCGGATTGTCTCATCGTGGTGCTGAAACATTATCAGTTACGGAACGAATTGTGATACAATTATCACACGACCTGTTTAATCAAGGTTACCACGTTTATCTTGATAACTTTTATACTTCCTGTAGATTAGCCCGATATCTGTTTCGCAATGGTACATTTATGACTGGAACTGTAAAAGCGAACCGGGGCGTTCCGAGCGATTTAAAGCACTTAAATCTGCCTGTTAAGTCTCAAGCTTATTCCCGCAACGGCGAAGTTCTTTGCGTAAAACTTGTGGATCAAAAGTCGTCTGAAAGAAGACGGTTTACTTGATGGATACGTTTGCTGCTGCTGAAGATGTTGAGGTCAGCCGCATAGTCAAAGGTGGACACCACGAAACGGTGAAGAAGTCACGATCTGTATTGAATTACAATGCCCATATGGGCGGGTGTCGACCGGTTGGATGCCGCACTTCATCATTACGATATCAATCGGAAAAATTATACATGGTTTGTAAAGTACTGCTTGCACTTAATTCAATCATGCATTACAATTCATGGATTCTCTACAGGAAGAATGATGGTAAAATGAACTACCTAGATTACTGCATGAAATCTGTCAATCGTTTGGTCTTACAAACAGGTATTGGACGAAATCCTGTCGGAAGACCTCGCCTGGTACCACGATCAACAAACAATCGATGCTTGGAGGAACGGAATCCACAACATAAACTTGAACGCATACCAGCAAGGGAAGGAGAACCTCGACCTCACAAGAGATGCCGTGTTTGCTACCAAGCCGGAAAGCGGAAAGAAACTGTCTTCCGATGTGTTGATTGCCCTGGACAACCTGGTCTATGTGCTGCTCCTTGTTTTTCAAAATATCATGAGTAAACCTGAAACTTTTCGAAACGTATTATGGGTTTATTGCGTTGAATATATTTTGTAGTAATAGCAGTAAATGGCTTTTGATTTTCCGTTACATTCGAGGTGCAAAAGCAGAAGTATTTAAAAGTAAAGTAACATTAAAAGAGTAAATATAAAATTGAAATGAAAAATGAGTGATTAATATTGAGTGGACTGTAAATAAAAGATGTGCAAATACATTGCAATAAACATAAAAAATTATACGCTCGAAAATATTTATAAATTTATATGATCGGTAATTGGTAATCGGTTCTTTTTTAATTGCACAATTTCTAGGAAAACATAAGAGGTATATCTTATTCAGTCTTATTCAAAAAGCTTTCATGGCACACTCGATTGGGAAATTGGAACCAAGCATATAAGCCTATATGTCTTATATGTTTGGTTCCCATAATGTGTATAATACAAGCTCGAAATAGATTGTGTTGTTTTAAAAAGATTAGCAAAAATGTGTAGAATTATTTACTGTGGTCGTAATGAGAATTATTACTGTGTGAAATGAGAAATTAAGGAAAACTGTTTACGGTGTTATCATCGCATAGTACTGTACTTATTAGTCAAGTCAACTCTAAAACACCCAAAGATTTTGAGAACACCTATTTGCATTCCTTGTAGCAGTTTTCTCCGTCTTTTCTTCCGGAGAAAACATGTGCATCATGACAAGATCTAATGCTATTATCTGTTGCAATAACACCTCGAAATCACATAAAATGGACAAATAAAATATAGAAAATATACCTATTTGACACCTCTGGCGTGTCACCGTAACAGTGGACAATGATAGTAACGACACGCATCGTGTGTCATCGTAACATCGAACAATGATTAATTTTCAAATTTTGTTACGTTGAATAATTATTGCATGACACACTGTGCGTGTCACTAGGACAGGTATCTTAATGATTTCGTGCTGAAAGGGTTAATTACTTGTTTTCGAATTATTTGATTAAGAGAGATGATACCCGATTGAAAGAATATTCAAAGTAATCAAAATATCTCTGAGATCTGAATGATTTCCATCAACAAGGTCGATTATAATTCATAGGACTACAAATATGTTAGATATCTGAAATATTTTACTTTCCAACACATTGAGGTGAAGCGACCAGATTGTTTTTAAACATAAACATGTGATTTATTGACCGTTTACGACGGAAAACTAAATTACTGAAAGCTGTAGACGGAGCCTAGTCACAGACATCCGCTAGTAGGACAGAGTACAGTCGGTAAAGATCAAAAGGCGGCAAGTCTATCACTGAGTACGTCCAATTGTCTGATTTACTGCTGTCTTCTCGTTAGAAACAATAACATGCATTCAAAATACTTCTCAACTGATTTAACGACAAAAACATTAACATGAGGAATCTGATCTGACTGACAACTCATATTAATGTTGGATCGGATCTGTCGCTCTGACGGGTGAAATTTCGCAGCTGTTACGGAGCCGGTTGTATTCATGTCACATATTCAGTCATCCTTTAAAACAACACAAGTGATTGACATCTCGATAATCACCAAAATAGTGCTCATAGTCACTTTTAGTCAGGATTGAGACAATAAACGGAAACAGCCACCGTGATAAATCGGAAGTAATAGCACTTAAAAGATGAAAAGCGTCCTTCCGCTATTATGATTTCTTGTCGGCTTCATTATTTTCATATTGTCTTGGGAATAAGAAAATTCAACGTGTTCAATACTACATTTCTTAAGATGAAAGGAAGTGATGAATGCTACTACTCTGCTTGCATTTGGATCCGTGAAGTCGGCGGATAGAAGGTACATGTCACAACGCAGCTGGAATGCTGGATGCATGGATAGATGTGGATGCATTTGCATTTTGCAAACAGAGCACACAGTGACTGCATGAAGAATTTGTATTCTAATGCATAAGATAACTCATAATGTTTCATAGCGAGTACATAAAATCAGCAAAATGAGATGCACTTCTACAATGAACGAAATGAAATAAGCTCACTCACTCGACGTTTAAATTCTTCTTTAAATTATATTGAGATGGCTGGACAACGTTTTATTAAATCGCAATACAACAGATGTATGTTTATTATGACTCCAGCTTTCGACCTACCAAGTTACCAAGGCATATTGCATTGCAAACTGACCACAACTGATGTTTTTATGGTTTTAATTGCATACTGGGGTTGCATACAGAATTTCTGTTCTAATGCATAAAATATGTTGATATCACACTACTACAGAAATAATTATTATGATGGCACATTTTATAAATCAGTAGGCCAAGGTCAACAGCATTTCACGATCTTGTGCATGAAGTTGTGCTAAGAAACAGCTAAATAATAACCATACAAACAACTTTCTAGTACTCAAGTGCTAAATTGCAAATGTTTTAATGCACCGAAACTCACCAAAACTCCATACGTCTGACTTGATCGTATAGGATGACTGAAAGACTTCTGGGGGCGCCCAACGAACAGGAAATTTGGTTCCTGCGCTTGGCTCATACACGTTATCTAACAGGAACCGGGTCATTCCGAAATCTGCAACTTTCACCTGGAAAGAAAACGCCGACAGTATTAAAATCTGACAAAGGGAATCAAACTTGAACAAGAATGATATTTTTATTAAAAACACTTGCGAAGTGCAACCATTCTGCATTTTTAGCAACTAATTAATGTGATTTACTTTTTATTTTGTGCGAGAGCTTTGCGAATATAACTTAATGGCTTAAAAATGAAAATAGACTAATAAACTGTATAATCAATCAAGAATGAACTTTTTATGTATCGTGATTTATCATACATGGCTTGCTTGTGAGAGAGTTAAACCAGCTCTTGTAAGGACTTTTTGAAATTTTATGTGTTCATCTTATCATTATCATGCCTTCTTTATGTTTCTTGGTGATGCACGTCATCTGACATTAATCCTCCTGGTTTGTTGCCATTCATGTGGTCGGATTAATTGGATAACTAGATCACCACATCAAGGGAATATGCATTGAAACTGGATCTGTCACCAGGCACCCGGCTGGAATAATACGACTACCAGATTAACAAAGAACGGATGAAAGAGACTTTACTTTATTGGTGACATTGTGCTAGTGATTCAAGCTGCTCTTTCTTATTGATCAAAATATGATTTATAATTAATTCTTGTTGCACAAAAATCAATTTTTCATATCAGTAGTGACTTGTTCATATAGGCCTACTTGCACTTTAGTGCAAGGAAGTTTAAGCAAGATGAAGTACATTCCCCAAAGATTTTTTGTTTTCTCTGTGAAAAACCACTGAAACAATTCTGACTCACCTGCACAGAACGTCGACTGACAGATTTTACAAGACAATTTCGCGCTGCCAAGTCTCGATGCACAAACTTATACTGCTCCAAGTAGGCCATTCCTTTGGCTATCTGTGCACATATGTCAGCTAAAATGACAGGTCGCTTGCAGTACGTCGTGTTCCGTTGCCGGAGAAAATCTCGGAGTGAACCTGAAGACAAAAGACAATTTCTGGCAAGAGTCTCATATTGGTCATTTGTGTTGATCATTAACTCTCAGCCCATCCAGATTTTACCGCTCCAGTGTAGGGGGAAGATAGCGAACACGTACACAGAACTTCTACAGTAGAATATCAAACATCAATCCTTACACTACTCATTATGACACATGACATAACTTTTAAGTTCATATGTATTATTGGTCGATTTTATACAGGTAATTAGCCGTTGCATGTTTGCTTGTAATTTGTTTATCTCCTTTAAAGTTCTTGCATTATCAGGCCGGCACTGATGAATGTCAAGGATTGTCTTATTAGCGCTCTCGTGGTAACAAATAATTGAATTGATCACTCACCATGCTTCATGTACTCCGTGATAATCATGACTGGCTTACTCCTCATCACCACACCGAAGAGAAGAACTAAGTTAGGATGGTTGAGGAATCTGAAAAAGTAAAAATGTTTGCCAAGTCACTATTGAAGCGAGTCGAGTATCTTGAAATACAGTGTTGAATATAACATCAATATCATAATGATCGCTCAGATATCCATGATGAAGAAGACAGCATTAAATATGAATGACGATCCTGTATTATAAACAGAGCAAGGAAGGAACAAATCATGAGCAGAAAAGAAAATCTAATTTGTGCCAACTTTATAATTTTAAGGGGCACCTTCTTTGATCTATTGATTGAATGATCATGCGGAGTTTGTTTCTTCTCGAAATATTTTCAAATCGATAGCATGCCAATAAGAATTTACTGTCTAGCTTCAAAAACAATATAAACATAAGCAGTCGATCATTGACAACAGCGCCCACAAGTTTGCAAATGAAAGCTCTGAGAGCTCTGTGTCCGGGAGACCGTTATTCCATCATTTGGTGGACTTTAAGTTTGCACTTTTAATGAACAGACAGAGACTTAAACAATCAAAGTGTGACAATACCCGCATAACTGCCCGCATCCATCCAATACCCTACGATAAGTATCGTCTGGCGAAGGAATGAAAATTTCCTCTATGTCAAGATTTTAAGTCATTGCATGTTACTGTCAATTATGTTGAGTAGACTGAAACAGATATGGCAAACATTATAGTAAAAGAAGTGGGAGATACACTCTGCTAACAGGTTAGCTACCAATTGTACATGTACACTGAAGTTAGCAAAAATCCTCTTACTCTTACTTAATCATTACTGTCTCCGGCACTGTATGAAAGACGAAGCTCCAGAAGGCTAGATCGTACATATTTATATTTCGTCCATGAAAAAATCCGTCTTTGCTTTTGTATGTTAGTTAGAATCACACGATCTACTTGCTGAATAGATCAAAAATGATTATTACAAATATACAGAAATCTAATTTTCGCGAAAATTTCTTTCACACAAGTTTGTCCTTTAAACACTGATTTATTTTTGAAATGGGAACTTGTTTTAAGCTTGATTATCCCTCAGATTACAGCTAGGTCATGTGCTACCGACGATGAATTACCTATCAATTCAGTTAAATTTCTGTCAAAATCATTGACCAGCACGAGGACTATAATTTCAACAGATGAACACTTACCGCATATTTTTGGCCTCTTCAATGAAATCAGCTTCATTCATGGCACCCTCAACCATCCGTTTGACCGCCACAGAGACTCCTCGAAACGTGCCTAAAAGTACAACCCCGAATTGACCCTTCCCGATCTCATTCTCAATCACCAGATCGGCAGGATCCACTTCGAATTCGTCCAAGCCCATTCCTGAAAGCATGGAGCTTTCTTTGTCTTTGAGAGGAGGAAGTCGAAGGCGCACCACCAATCCTCCGGAGTTATGACGGTGGTAATGAATGACGTCACCAACGGTGGGGAATCGGTACTTCTCTGATAGGTAATACTGATCGACAGCTTCGTCGTAATGAATGTGATAATGGTGCACCTTCAAACTAGATGCGCTAGGGTGAAAGGAAAAGAAAAGACAAGTCAGTGATAGGATGTGAAAGTCGATTATAAGGTAACATTCGAATTGATCAATCACAGAAGCTCACGTGGTCGAGGGGTCGGAGTGCCTGTCTTAAAGGCGCAAGGTACATGGTTCGAGATTTACCTAAACCTGAGCTACAGGATGAATTCAAAACGGGTTCATGCCGAAACCATCTTTTCCGATAAGAAGATGGAAATGAATAAAGAAAGTGAAAACTTAACAAAGAGTATTAGTGATTAGTGTAGAAAACGCATACACTTACTCATACAAACAAATTGTGAAGGGTAAACTCGCAGATACAGAATTAGATGAGTATTTTGAGTTAGCACAGGTTTGAATACAAAAGCACGGAAATGCACTGTAAATGCGTCTGCGCATGGAATTATACGAAGCAATTCCACATGAATAGAGTGAATTTGACCAATCGAAATGCTAATGACTTTTCTTCTTTGGTTGTGTAGATATTTTGAAACTTTATGAAGGTGTTACCTTCATGTAATCACCTTCGATGTTTACTAGGCATTGATCAAGCAAATGTTAAGCACTGAGCATGCGTTCATCATCTTCACTGCAATAAAATATTTGTCATGAAATTTGCATTTTTTAAAAAAATCAGACAACGTAGTTGCATTGACGAAGATTAAAGAATGCGCTGAACACATAAACAAACTACGTAAAGGAGCTACGAATGGCAAAAACTATTTCTGACAGAACTTTCTGATTAATTTCTTCTTCAGTTCACTGCACATGCATCGCCATCTCAAAATATAAAACTTTAAACTCAATTTATAACATGATTAACATCTATAAATAATACATTAATTGTGTAGTTTTTCATAGCTTACAGGCTCATGATTAAAAGCTACCATGTACATGTACGTTTTCGGCAATAGCTTCTTTTCTAGAAACTGGAAATTGTAACACCGATATACGAGTGTGAGCGTGTCTTTTTTCTTATTTTTTCAGAAGGCACACTCACTACAGAAGGAATCAGCAATCTGTATTTACAAATAATACACAAGTCAAAGCTCGGTAATGAAGACCATAAATGCCACGCTTTCAATGTCTTAATTATCGAAAGTCTTGACTAAACAGCAATTTATATAAGCCAAATATACAAAAAAATGCCACGGCCGTATGATCCTAATTAACCGAAATCTTAATTATGCATGTCCGAATTAACGAGCTTCGACTGTATACAATATATATAATATTACATTATATCACATAATATAATACGCAATTAAAAACATTATGCCTTGCTATATAACCTAGTGCCCCTCAAGAAAAGGCTGTTTGAAAGTCCATTGGTATAAAATAATGCAATTACTCGCATTAGAAACATTATACTATCGCATTGAAACATTGATGTTATTTTTTTCTGCCGCAATGACCTTTAATATTACGAATATATATTTACCATATTCATCACAGAAGGGATTCTGAATGGAATTCTGCAACTACACATAAGTATATAATAATATGGTTTTCTTTATGAGTTAAATGTAGATTGAATAGAACTGTGTAATGATAAAAGAGGAAATGTTCATGCTGATAGAATGATGATCAAATCAACTGTAGAAGAATTAAAGGAACAAAATAAAATAAAATTAGATAGATTAAGAAAATAATGAAGGAGCGTGGAGTGCTCGTGATGTTCGTGATGTTTTTGCTTGATGAAGATAATATGGAATCTCACCAGATAATGAAAAATCTCACCACCCAAATTCTACGACGAGCTCCAAGGTCAAATTAATTCTTTTCACTTGAAATTTACGAGAAAATGTTAAGTTTACTTGAAATCAGAGCTGTGATTTTATCACTTCGAAACTTCAATGAGAGGAAATACACGTACCATCATCTTCAGACGCGCTGCTTTTAAATAAGCCACATGTTTAAAGGTGCTAACTAGAGACATATTTTCACGATGAGATCATTGCTATCTCACGAGTTACCTATCCTATATTTTAAGGATGTTATAAAGGACCAATTTGAACGAGAAACCACAATGCTGCAGTGCCTGAAGCTCCTAAAATACATGCACTAATCGTCAGAAAATAATTCTTCATAATTTATCATCTTTCAAAGCAAAATCAACCTATAAACCCATCATCTTTTAATATGTTGTCGTACTCGCATTTAAACATTAATATCGATGGAAATCAGCAATCACATGTCCTGTCAGACATCAATGTAATCCAAGTATGAAATAGCAGCGACCTGTTGCATAAAGTTCTAATTTTAGAAGTCGATACATCATTCAACGATGTCATGCTCTTCATTGCCAATGCTGCAACCGACAACCCCCGCAAATGTCATGTTGCGACATCATAAATCAGATCGTGAAATGAGATTAGAACGGCACAGAGACTGTCAAAACTCAGATTATTTGCAGTGGTCCTTCAGAGGAAATCCTAATGCCTACTACTTTCTTGTGCATAATTTTTTGAGTTGTTTCCCGCAACTTTACGAATTTCTACTCCATGCACAGACTTGCTCAAAAGCATTGTCATCCTTTATTGCTTCATTAGCATCAAGGAATCAAGATAAAGTTTTTTTCAAACATAACATTGCACACACACACACACCTGAAAGCGGGTCTGTGCATCATGCCCTTATTTGAGTTGAGGCATCTATTGAATATATTAGGTAATTAAGAATTAAGTCTAGTCAGGCAGCACGTTGCTGCTTTTCGACTCTATTTGCAACAAATGTTTTTTTTCTAACTGAACTGTGTTTACTGGATCACGTGGAGATAATGTTAGACAACAATCGATAGACAACAGAGGAAGCAGGTGACATTTCTCTGGAATTTTGGTCAAAATAGTCGATTGAATATTTAGTTCAATTCTTGACTAAATGACTTCATTTTTTCAAATTGGCTGCATGTCTTCAGTGGTTTTGTTTTCCTTGTTTTTAGAAACCTATATAATTTACGACAACATGCAGCCATCGCTATATTAAATAATATCCAATTTACTTGTGATAGATAAATGCGTTTTACATGTACAACATTTAAAAAAATCACTTTGTATTAAATGTTTAAAAATTCACCTTACTGCTCAACAGTAATCAATTTAATTACAGGTAGTACATGGGCCCTACCGTATACGATCATGTAATAAAAAAATAGCTTTTTAGAATGATTCTTATGGTTTTTTCAATCAAATATCGTAATTGATGCTTTCATTGAGGGTGATAAAGTGCGCAAAACGATTAACTCTGTCACCTGGGCCCAGATACAAAATTCATCCGGGCCGGGGGCCGGGTTCTGATATCTTGGAGTCGATGCGGGCCGGGCGGAAAAGGTGGCCCGTTTCCAGGTCTGTGCACACCAGGGAGCGAAGACATACTAGGGGTAGATGCGCTAGTAAGTTCCACAAGGTAATCGCTAGTATCTCAGTGACGATTGATTAAATATTAATTTTAATATTAATAATATCAATATTTAATTAATTTGATGAAATAAGGATATTTGAATCCATGAAGGGGTTCCCAATTAGATCTCTAAAACATCATGAATATGTAAATTTGAATATTTGTAGAAGAATAATTCAATGAAAAAATCCGAAATGCCAGAAACCCTCATCCACGACCACCTAGGTTATTCTGGACCATTTTCTCTAGTGCTGAGCTTTAGAACGCATGTACACCATCGAAGCCAAGCGGAAGGATCGAGTGTCAATATCGATCGTCATCTCTGAATACGTTACCTGCGTATGCGAGAGGATTTTGTAAAAGTTATCGCGGCAAGCGAGTCTTAAAAGCCACCTCTCGTTTATTTCAATTTTCTTTACAAATGGCTTCAGTCATCGATAACATATTGGAGATGTATGAAAAGTGAGAAATGATTGCTCATTGAAATGGCGACGATCTTCACTCCTTGATCAAACAATGATTTTAGATTCATTCACAATTATAGCCACCAAACGGAGGAAATCATCATGTGCATTGTGTAGTTTATAAAATATAGAAAGAATTGTCTAAAAACTAAAGCAATGGGAGATTTTTTCTGATCCCAAAAGAAGCAAACAAGAGGAAGAATTACCAGTTTCGACGCTTCTTGTTTTTCTGTGAACTGCGACAAAGTGACGGCTAAGAAAGTGACCGGCACTAAGAAATGAAATATTTGAGGCTCACCTGTCTGGACTCTTTGAAGTCACTGAGAGTGTGTAAGCGTTCTTCTTCGTTAGGGAATCTCGAACTAGGAAACAACCTTCTCGGTTCTCATCAAGGAGAATAGATTCAGCCTGTTGGCGCGTCAGATCATTGTAATACCAGCTGCAAGGTAAAACCTTCAATTAGAATATATTTACGCACCATATCCTTCATGCGCCAAGGAATTTCATGTCAAGGTTAGAGATACGTGCGAAAGTTGAATTTTAGTATTCAAATATTCAATCAGTTGTATTTGAACTACATTTACTCTAGCCTCGACCATGGCACGAAGACAGGAGATTCGGCAACTTGATACACTGATCGGCATGCTGAAAAGTCAGTCAAATATTTGTTTTGAAACTTTTAAATCGACTTGCTACCTCCACAAGTGGTCAGCTTCGAGTTCAGGACATGATACTGCCAGCACCTTCCGACTTTCGTCAGCAAAGCACTTGAAGATCTCCTACTTAATGATTATTATGACCGATAACGGAGTCATGAAAAGGTACATTTCAAACGCTAGTCCTTCTTAGGTCCATGAAGTGAGTTGATGTCACACTAAAATGCGCTAGAAAAGCATTTGGGTGGATGAACAATTAGTTTTCCGTTGACTTTACTTCCTGGCATCACATCAGTCCCACTCACTGGTGAGTCGACAAAGAGACGACGTTAGGTTCATGTGGGGAATCGAACCCAAGAGCTTCAACATAGAGACCCAGCACGCTACCCTTTGACTCACTACATCACTGTCACATCGTCAACTTTCCTAGGTCACTTCTTTCACGATATCAACAAGATGCAGGCCTTGAATATCTTACTTCTACCCATCATCTAGCTGTTCTTGTTGGTAAAGGCCGGTAATATGCTGTAAGATTACTTCGCCTGTTGCTCCGGTAGCAGAAGTCTATGCCTCTCGCCATCTCGCTGAACTCCGGTTAAGATTCGAGAATTAGCTCTACGTGGGTCGTGACTTTCGATTCAAGTTAGATTCGTGCAATCATTTATAATCCTACAATATTGAATTGCTAATTTTTACAAAGGGATTGGATACCATAAAATCTGTTATTCAGCATACTATTGAAAAACGCTTTTTTCATAATATCATGCTACAAAATCTTGCTTAAATCCTGAGAGCGCATTCCTAAGATATTCTCAGTTCAACAGATTTTCATGAATGATCAACTTTGTTCGACTGTTTAACAAACATCTCTGCAGGAATATGAGAACACTTAAAATATTAAACATTCGCACGCAACCCCGAACAAGACGATTTTCGACCAAAATATAATCTGAAATTGATTCAAGTCCCGAAGGAGAAGTCATCAGATAGAAAAATACAAAGTTCAGTCAATAATGAAAAAATCTTTCAATCAGTTGCATATGATGACTGCAATTTTCAACGCATATCAGCTGAAAATGAATTTGTTCGTCATTTGATATGAACATACATGTATATATCTCAATTATCTTTCTCATTTGTAAAACGTGAAAACAATGCAAAAATACAATTAACAGTTATTATGGCTCGTACTATTTGATGATCAAGGCTTAATACTTTAACGCATGTTGATCTTTCTCGCGCATGTGATGAGAAAATCCAGATAGAATTAAACTCAATGAAAAGCGCACAGAACACTTTCAAAGATGTTATGAATGAAAACAGACAGCTAGAATGAATGCAAAATTAACCTGACATATTTCGAATGGTTTTGTCTAAGGAAACTCTTGATAAGAGGGTTGACAAGACGAATGTTATCGTTAACAAAAACAGCTGAAGCAAGTCAGGTTATTGTTACTTTTACATCTAGCCTTCTGCCTTGAATCATCATAATTTCGGAAGTTCTCTGTGTGCTTTATATAGTCCATATTGAAAATATGATGTTTTAACATCACTCATCCCCCTAACTGAGGGCTTGGACGGTGACATGGTCAGACTTTAATCAGGAGCGCATAATATATAAGAATATATGATTTATATGAATTTTGTATGAATAGAATATATGAAA
Organism: Prostheceraeus crozeri; assembly: GCA_907163375.1. NCBI lineage: Eukaryota > Metazoa > Platyhelminthes > Polycladida > Euryleptidae > Prostheceraeus > Prostheceraeus crozeri. Next base: position 247,550 of record CAJQUW010004833.1, read on the forward strand.
AAAATAGTATACTTCAATTATCTTTCTCACTTGTAAATCATGAAAAGTACACAAAAGGACAACAATAAATAGACAGATCATACTCTACAGTTAAATCAGCCACTTTGGCCACTAGCTCTAACATGGAAATCTAGATAGAGTAAAAGTTTGTAATAAAACAATTATGCTCATGAAAATAGGTGCGTTATCGTCTTGCACACTTCACAATGGCAGCGATTGTAATACAGCTGGTAGATTCCTGAAACATTGAAGTGTTATTTCGCAGCGGTTAATTTGGTTTAATGCTAAAAGGTAATGCAGAAGTCGTTAAAGACGAAGAAATGTGTAGCTTAAGTCTTCAGTGAAAAAAATAAACAAGACGCGTGAATTGAAGTACAAGGTAAAAATGAGCAATAGCTCTTATTTTCTCATTCATCAACCAACAAATACTTCACATTGAGATATCCAGGTTAAAACATTTCCAAACAAATCATTTGAAAGTATACTTATTTTTTTACATTTCAACCGATTTTCCGATATTTCACTCAAAAAACTTAAATGTCTAGCTGTTCCAGCAACATATTTTGTAAAAATCATTCTCATCAAGATTCTGCGTTCATTATTCCATGCGCATTATACACGACTTCCATATAAATCACAAAATATAAGCACCCCCGTGAAATCATGGAGAATCAGTAGTTCAAAAACTTAACAGATACGATAACTTAAATATTGCTTCGACATGTTCAAGTACATGATTTGCTCTATATAGTCAAAGTCAAATTTAAAACATATGTGTAGCAATAAGCGAGCATGCTTTATTACTCGCCTTCCTGGTGCCAACATAGCGAAATCGATATGCTGGTGTTCTTCGACGCTAAACAATCGCCGAACACGTCTGAAAAAAGATGTGGCTATTCCATTTCATTTGAGACAAAATAACAGAACTGATTACTACTAATTTCAAATTATATAGTAATACACGATTGCATCAAAATCTGGAACGCCATGCCAATAGTCGATCATCTTAATTAATTTTAGAACCCATTATCCGATAATGTTGCTCTTCCACATAAAACATCACTACGCACCTGCTTTGTGGTACCTGGCGTTGATTCAGAACTTCACAGCTCATGAATCGTCGCATGTTAGAATTAGAGCTGAAATCAGATCATAATCAGACTCCAATAAAGAGAGAAGTACATGTCTCTTACTCACTCGAAAGTTCGGAGTACATTTGGCATTTGTAGGTGATTGGCAGGAACATAACCAACAGCTCCGACGCTGTTGCGTACATACCACCATTGTGGGTTATCACTGTTGAGAACAAAGTAGCGCTCACCACGTGCGAGTTTCAGTTGTCCTTCTCGTTGAGGACAAAATGCATCGAGGGCTGTGACGATCATATTCTCTGCGAAATGCCCAGCCAGCGCGCCAGACGGTTTCTATAAAATGAGAAATACAACAGGCTATTCAAATTGTTCGTCTTAGAATAGGAAATTGCAGAAGGATATTCATATTTTCATACATAATTCCTCAATATCAACTATCATATTCATGAAAAACAGGCATTGTTAAGCTTTAATTACATTGACAAGTGTCTTCAATCATACATGGCCCGTCAGACAGTTGCTGACCTGCCGACAACCATACACCGGGAGCTTCTAATGTATGTAGTTCTTGGGAAAATTTCCATAAAGAGGATACTACACTGATTAGTATCTTTTCATTGAATGATATCAAATGGATTTCATATATGCGCAGGGATATATATTTTTTCGTCATATAAGCATATCATAAATATATCAAACATTTTGTGGTCGAAATTTGACCACGCAGATCTTCACGAGCACACTGAACAAGATAGACAAAAAAAGTAGATAAGAAAAGAAAAGATAGATGACATAAAAGTCCTTACATTGGCAAGGAAACCTTTCGTTTGAAAAACTCTTGAAATAGTGTCTTCTGGGAATATATACTGACCACAGCATTGACACTGCATTTAATGGCAAAAAATTAGGCTTGATTAGAGGAGTATTGAATCCTTTAGAAGGAATGTATACCGTGAGCCATTCCCTTCGTCTCGGCTCCTGCTTGTGTTTATCGAGAATTCACTTTTGCTTCTATAAAAACGAGTTGCTTAAATATTCATTTCTTTCTATTGCCAGAAAAAGAAATCGTCATCACTAATATCTTTCTCATCTCGCCCTGCAGTATAACTTGAGCGGACCGATCTACTCAAATTCCTTCAAATCAGCAAGATATCATTGAAAAATGGTGCATCCATTATTACCGACAAAATTGACTCAGGTGATGTATGAAAAAGCGAAGCCGATTTACGATAGATAGAATTCCAAATTGTTGCTGGAAAGTCCAGATGAACTAAAAATATGACAAAGTACACTCAAATACGACATGAAACAGCACCTTACATTCACAAATTATTGTATTAAACCTTTATAGTTTGAACACTTGAAGTAAATATGAGCTGCGACACCAATCCATTCCCTTTTGAGACTTGGCAGCATTTTCCCGTAATTATTATAACCAATGTGGTGCAGACTTCATCAACATAACCACCTCGATACAGATAAGTGATTGGATAATAAAATGCTTCATTGTCAAAATTTGCACGTACAGCTTACATTACAATTCAGCATCAATGATCTATGCACATCATAACAGCCTTTCTAAGGCCTAGGCTACATATAATTTACCAGTTAGGGTCACAATTTGGTGTGAAAAATCGTGGACCTTACTGATGAATTTTCCAGACCTTAGATTCCGATTCATTACCCTTGCAAATATTTTCAAGAATGTGGAACCTTGCATCTTATCGTCTTGCATTCAGCATCGTTAGAAGACCTTCGGTCAACCCTCATTGCGATCAACATCGATTAAGACAGATGTTATTTAATCACCCTGTTCGTAAACTTGCATGTATCAAAGTTTATATCAGTACATGTAATTTGTGCATAAATTGGTTACTTATAATAGCATCGTCATTTATTGCTAATAATGACACTCATCGAGAATCGCCTCAGTGAGTCATGGGCTTTATTCAATTAGCAGCAGATTGATAGTCGCACTCATCGCAGGTAGTCAGATAATTAAAATAAAGCCGCCTACTATCAAAATTAAAGTTTTTGTCGTGTTGATTACCTGAAAGTTGGAGCTATTTATGGACACATAAGCGGTCTTTCAACTCACATGTACAAGAGTGACTGTGGTCGTGTCGATAGCAACCAGGGATGCGGAGTCCTATCATTTTGATAGGACTGCGACTCCGGTTGGCAAGTATAGAAAGCCTAGTTTTTAAAAATAAACTGGTAACCTACATCATAGATCATTACAGGCTTGCCTGAACCTATTTTTAGTGATCATTACTGTATCAATTATCAATCATTTTCGATGAAAGTTTATCAAATGTCGCTTTAAGTTGGATGCATACGACTCGGCTCCTCCCATCTTGTTGATGTGTGCTTCACACGGTTAATCTCCAGTCTCTACCAGGCAGGAAAATCCCCATCCTTCTCCAACGTCGCTGGTTCAAACCTACCCACGACTGATGAGGCCCAAAAGGCCGAAACATGTCTCGTGGTGGCTACATTTGTTGAGATATTCTAAACAATCAAATCGCTCAAAAGTTCGACGTCTCAGCACTCTGCTTCCCTCAATGATATTTAAGTGCAATATAACATACATCACAATAATTCAGTGAGCACTTGCAAAAACAAAACTCACCCAGTCTAGTCATTTACAGGTGATTTATTGCATTGACCTTGTCATCTGCATGAGCACTTTCAAAACAAACATCGAGTATTCACACTGATCGGTGTCATGTCACAGAATAACCCGTTATTGAGGTTGTACTTACATGCAGACCGTTATCAATGATGTTATTCGATCTAGCCCTGCATGAACCGAATATAATTATGGGCAGTACATTCGACTTCCGAATTAAGGCCTTGTTTGACCTTCCCCAAATGATGTGTATTCGCTATCAATGAGGTGAAAAATGTGAAATGAAATTCTAAGTCATATCTAAGCAGGCGATCTTCTCCAAGTATAATCTTCATGTATTTATCCCAAAAGGCACGTGCGTTATCTGCTGATTATCATCATGAAACCATTTTTCACAATTTATCATCGCGGAAGAATGAATGAAGTGAAAGAATGCCAAGCGCTCCCTTTATCACATCAATGAACCTCCTCTGTAGATATTCTGAGACATTGCACCACACAGGAAAACCAAAGTGTAACATTGGTCTTATCACAGAGGCAATTATATCACCAGGACATTCCCAGTGTTTCACTTGCGAAGTTTTGAAACAAATTAATGTTTTTGAATCCTTCATCATCTTTCTTGCTTTCAAACTTACTTCTAAGAAAATGATGAAAAGTTCATGTTCAGGAGTGTACCTACATCCACTAATTAAATAGCACAAAACTTCCTTTCCTGCAAGATTATCAGATCAGGACCATGATCTTAGATTCATCTAATTGATCTATTGATGTATTCAGCTAATTATTATTACCACATCATCTATTTTTAAGCATATTGCTGTGAGGAATCCGGAAATCGGTAAAGAAATATGCATTGGGCAAAAAGTATTTGCAGTGTTGGCTTGAAATTTCTGGTGGACATGATTAGCTGTGTTAACCAAAACTCTCTTTTTACTCTTTTGACTCTTTTTAACGTTGTTATAAAAATCGAATTTGCATGGAAAGGCATCTCGCAATATTCAATTTAATTGCCTCAATATGAAATGAGAAAGCTAAGCTATAAACAATTGAGCACAACATGGCTTCCATACGAAGTAGAAAATATATTCGTAAGCATTCCACATATTTCATATCTTCATTTTTCATTATGCATTTCATTCACATCTTATGGAAACATGATGCAAGGAAGTCTCATTTCTTAAGAGATTTGCAAAAAGACGAATGAATCAAGAGCGCAGGTGAAACCGGTCAGTATTTTTCTGAAGAAATGAGGAGACGTTAAGAAATCTCTGCAAAATTTGAGATCGCAGACCAGTTCAATACAAGATAGACTAGTATACAATGATGTTCTGATCATTTAGACAACCATTTCATAACTTCACATCATCCATTGCTATGAACAAAGCATTTCTTTTCTATAGCACCGCAATACATTTCTACAAACTTGTTGCACCATCGTACTGTAGATATAATAACATTATAAAGATAAAAATAAACTATTGTTTTCTTGAAAGACAAGTGTCAAATTCTACGTCATGTGCCTGATGACGACTTTAATGAACAGGTTGAAGCACTCCTATATCGTTTAAATTCCATCTTCTTTACACCATTGACTTCTTGGTAAGTTCAACCATTATCAAATTCAATTAATCTGATTTGATAAACTATAAACTTGCCATTAAATGCTAATTCAATAGATTTTTCTCATGAATAAGACAAATACTGACTTTCAAAACGGAACCATACCAGAGCTGAAGCAAACTGAATGACCTAAGAAAAAATGCAGCCCATCACAGAAAAAAAGGCAGATAAGATTATGAATATGAAAGCCGTGCACTACCGCACATGTAGATCACTCAATCATTGATATTGCTATCGATGCAAAGAAGCCCATTTGCGAATCATTTAAGGGCAACAATTTCGATCTGGACATTCCTCTAAAAGTCTAAGGAGAGCTAAATCCCGACTGAAATACAATATTACTCTTGAAGCAGCAAAATTCCCACAAATAAATAAAATTGATCGAATATTTAAATTATTCCTCTTTATTCATTCTTTCCTAATCAGAAAGTCAATGAGATCCAATATCAAGATCGTGCTAATTTTCACTTCATGGAAAAAAGACGCAATGCTCTGCTACATGAATAAGTTATGTAAACTAATAATTAGAAACTAAATGAATCCTAAATCACGGCTAGACATTGGAATCTGAAAGTTTGATTTTATAGCCTGCTGACTGACGGAAGATAAGGCTGCATTTTTCAACATTTCTCATGCTAGAACTTGTTAGGTTACGTAAACATCAAAACATTGATATGACAACAGAAATATGTATCTATCTCAGGTGTGACCACAAGACAAATTCCAGGTTTCTGGAATTTGCCATTTATCCGATTTTTTATGATTGCGATCAGCTTGTTTCTTCGACATCAATCTTAGTTGAGATAAAATATCGTAGATATGAAAAGTTTGCATATCAATGTTTACCGTGGAAGAAGCAACAGACGTAAGTGTAAACTTTCGCTATCGAAGTTCCCTATTACGCTCTTATCTCCATCTTATCCTGATTTACTTCGCTTCCTGAGGCAGATAAATCGTTTAATTGACATCCATATCGTTTTCATACTGTGCAACAGATATCTCGGAATGGAGAGAATACGACAATAAATCTTTTCATCTGCACTTGAGTGGGAAACGGTAAATAGATTTTGAAGATGTGCTGAATAAGAAATATTTGAGGTCGATAGAATTTTGATTGAGACTGTGACGTTGTATTTAGTAAGCTTGAATGGCCATATTGGGTAAACAGCAATGAACCTGACACAACAAACGGCAATCGTTGTTCACGTCATAGTCAAGCATTAACTTTGCTTCTTGCCATTCCGTTTCCAGATCAGCTGATAGACAGCGCTGTTAGTATTCTAATTTTAGCCTCGTAGAGATCAATGCAACGATTATATTCCTTGCGCAGTCGCGCACAATGACAACAGCCTCTGTAGCTCAGTGGTTAGAGCACTGGTCTTGTAAACCAGGGGCCGAGAGTTCGATCCTCTCCAGGGGCTTAATTTTCCAATCCACAGGCCTGATGAAAGTTTTGTGATTAATTCAAATCAAATCAAATCATGTTGTTACTTCAATCGACTACTTCAATTTGCTTTGTTGTTTGTCAATCAACTACTAATAAAAGCAATTGAGATTGAACACGGATGAACTGCAGAAATGTCATCACATAACCTGCTTAGTGTGATCACTCACCACACAACTTCAGATCCTTAGAAGGCTGCATTAGCGTCACTACTCCCCGTACAGGGGGGGGGGCTTGGACGGCGCCGAAATAGACTTTCCTAAAATTGTTGTGGTAAGCCCTTCCTGCCGACTTTTGACGACACTCTAAGGGCTCGACCTTCGAACCGGAAGATCCCTAAGCCAAGCACTTAACCACTGTGCCACGGAGACCACTACTTACGAGGCTGCATGTCTATCAGTATATTTTCTGCATTGGCCTAAACTTTCAGAATTAGAGACGTTCGTGTGACATGACATGAGCGATCTCTGCTGGTCATTTGAGGTCTGTGTGAGGCACACAACTATTCTCTCTGGCGAAACATGTTACACGCCATCACAATCACAAAGATTTAGCAAAATCTCAACAGCACTGACTTAGGCCTACTTTCGAAATATGTCAGAGAGCCTACTGATTTTGGCTGAAGTTTGAAGCAGGTTTCAGATGCTGCAATGCATGTTACTGTTGTTTGACATTATTTCGTGGCTTTCTCTGTTCAGAGTTGTAAGAACTGAGCCTCAGGACCATTTTGACAGAGAACCGTAGAAAGCAGGCCTATAACCATACGTGTAAACGCCACTAATCCATGAAGTATTTATTCCAATGGTGCAAAAATGTGTGTGCTGATGAAAAATGCTCTCAGCTGTGTGTAGGCTATCTGGAGTTTTGTGATTGTTGGTTGATTAATCATTTCTATAGATTGTATAGAAGATAGATTTGCTAAGTGGAGGGAGATTAGCAGTTACTAGGAATTAACCCTCAGTCCTCTTATCATGTCATTTTTGCAAAGTAGGATTGAGGAAATACTCTCCAGCTCAAATTCGATTCTAATTTGAGTTGCTTTTGATTGAAGAAGGGATTTGATAGAACATGTGACCAGACAATAATGCTTCCGTCTAGAATTCTCATATACAAAAACCTGCATTACTGTTTGGGGCCTATTTGTTAGCGTACCCAGCTATACATTTGCGTTGATTCATTAGCGGGTCGATCAATGACTGCGAAATCGAACAACAGGGACGAGGCTATCAAAACGATTACAGACGGAGGTGAAGAAATTAGCTGTGACGTTAACTCAATCAAAGAAACTCATTATAAGTACAAACTCTGTATCATTTCGTCTGCTATAGCTGACAAGCAAAATGTCTAGTTCTGTACTCATGATAAAATATTGTAGATGATCTTTAAAGGGGTAATTTCGGAGTTAACTTCGGGGCACCAGGAGTTCAGAATAAGAAAAAATACAGCGGTTCAGTAATAAATATACAACTGGATAGAACAGATGGCTTCGGAAACACCCGAAGATGGGAAGTGGGACCGAGAGTAGCAAAAATCTAGCCCAATCCACCCAGCACCTAACTCAACTTTGAACCTACTTCAGAATATTCAGAGTTAATCCGGAATAATAGTTGACCGATCCGAAGATACCTGCATCTTTTAATTTCTTTGTGGTTCCACCGACAAGAAGCAGTGAAGTCACAAGCAACTCCTAAATCTAATTTTCAATAAACAAATAATTCGTTATCAATGCCATGCGAACAGATGTAGAAATAGTCTCGTTAATCATGAGTTGCTGTCCAGTTCACTGCATGAAACAGTAATAACAAATAAAATAACATTATTCTATTTTGCTGGTTTTGACAAGCACAAATGGAATTATTTTCTTATCGCAAAAAGAATTAGCTGACTTGTATTAGATTGGTGAATTTTACGCACTATGAGCAAGAATCCAATGTCAGATTCTCAACCATTTTGAAGAAATTTCGCCTGTTCAATGTATGTATCAGCTGATTATTGTCTGTAAATAGAAATTAACTATCAGTTGATACATGTACTGAGCTAGAATGATAAATGCATTGTATTTCTTACACGCATCTATAAATAGTTGAATATTTGAGTAAGATCCGCCTACGTTGCCACCCAAAACCAAATTCGGAAGAATTGACAGTCATGGTGGTATTGCTCACATTGGAAATAAAGATGGAAATGATTGAAATCGGATTCAGTCAGAAATAGAATCATATATATTTACAGAGAACTTTTCTGCTAGGAATGGATCATCTCTGCTTTATCACTGTCTGTTTCTATGTTCAGATCCTTCTCTTTGAAGAGGTTAGAATTGTAGAATAAGAAAGACAGAGGAGACAGTCAGTTTCTCCTTGTCACCTGATGATGGAGCCCTGGTGAGGTCACTCCTCAGTCGTCTAATGCTAACCCACTGATACCCGACATGACAAGTTTGGACTTATTCTTCAAAACGAACTGTAGACGAATTTGACAATCCGCTTGACTGCTAAGTGATACGATTTATCCAACATTGATTCACGCAATCACTTCAAAGCATTTATGCTTCACCTTCAAGTAGGTTGTATACCAGCATCGATAAGACGACAATGCCTGTTGAATTCGTTTAATTGCCATCAAAATGACATTTTACCATTGACCTGAAAGTTGACCCGCATCATAATTGACTTAAAAACGATGTCGTTTGAAAATCATGAAGGCTATTCTCTCAACTGAAACAGTCCTACGACGAGTTCTTCAGTTGAATATACTCGTAGTCTGACCTTTCTGGACCTATGCGGTACTGTTAGTCCAGATGCCCTTCCTGCCGACTTCCAACGACATTCTCGCTGCTCCACGTCAAGACAATATGATTGATGGGTCAGCGCTTGTCCAGTGTGCCCCAGAAACAACACTATAATCATTTTACAATTTATATCCACATTTTAAGCTTCACTTTAGCTTTCATTTTCAAATACAGCCAGCAAATTATTAAAAGATAGCATGCTGAATCAAAATTATAAAAGCGATCTTATTATAAAATATCTACGATTTTCCTTTTCCCTTAGCTGTTGATTAACAAGCATTGCTCAAATATTGGGTCACGGTCACAGAAAAATTCTTTGTAACTACTGGAAGTTAAAAATTAACAATTATTTTTTAGCTACATCAAGGTCACTCAGTGATAATGCACTGCCTATTACGAATATGTATATTTTTGAACCATCTTGTTAAAAATATTTGCACCACTACCACACAAATTAAAGAGTGAAGGTTTCCTGGAGATGTGAAATAACCACATTACACAGTCAACCCAAACGATTAGCAAATTCTTGTGTCTACGCTGTTGTTCCTCACACATTATTGCTGGTAACAACTTGCTGAATCACATTTCTGCGATAGCTTCGTCAAATAAGCCAGCCATTTAAGCTTATAATCAAAATACATTGCATTTTTTATGTACAAGAGTGCTACATAGAAAAATGTTCAGATTTGTACAAATTGAGCATTAAATAAGTTTTAAATTACATCACATTAGTGCTTTAATTGTTCGAGTCTGAGGACATTTCTTTATGCCCAGGCGGATTGGTGATCTGCAATCTTTTAGGATTCATAATTGCATTTCTAATAGATATTAAAATCTAATCTAAATTCTAATGATATTAGAGAGCAGTGACAGTTACGGAACACATGGAAAACAGTGGTCGAAACTGGTTCCTTTCAGCTGCTTCCTAGATCTAGTAACAAACTCAAAACAATTATTTTTCATCATCAAAAAAGTTATTAGCATTGAAAATGAGGAAGGGATATGCAGTCAGCAGACAGATAAGAATAAGCAGTATTTCTGCTTGTACGATCGTTCTGTAGGAGAATTAATTCAATTTTCTTTCATTGTTTCAACCTGCATCTCTGATTCAATAAATGCTAACTCTCAGAGGAATTGTTATCATTTCTGGTAAAAGGAAATTTCCTCCAATATGATGCCTACAGTATGATGATGTCTCTCAGATACTGATAAGTCTATCTCTCAAATACTGAATGCAGACATTTTTGATAGTTTAAAGTTTGGTTTTTGGCGAACAGAATATTAAATTCCGAATTATGCATCGAACAGGAATACTGATGCCAATTCAAACTTGCTATTCATGAAAGAACTGGGATACAGTCAGCCTTATGTCATTGTTTAATGCCAGATCAAATTATATCATCGCCTGGGTGTCAAGCTATGTCTGTGCAATTGGTGTGGGTTAGTGTCTCGTTATTCAAAATCGCCTATTCATAATTTCTAGTCTTCTGGGAAGTATTTGTTCATTTCTTAGCAACAATTCAGCTCGAAATTGGAATGCTTTAAATAACCACAACGAGCATTTTAAGCTAAAAATACGATGATTAATTTTCTAATTAGTTGGTCACATAAAAAACATTGAAAATGAGTCGAAATTTTTGAAATTCACGATTTTACTATGCACTGGTATTTTAGCTTGTTATTATCATAGACCTGACTAAATGCTGTCAATTACTAAAACAATTATGCCCTTCCTGCCGACTTCCAGCGACACTTTCGGGGCTCGACCTCTGGACCACAAGATCGCTAGGCCAAGCACTTAGCCACCGTGCCACGGAGACCATGGAAATCCTCAGTAAACATAATCAGATAAAAGGAAAATAATGAGTGATCATTTGATGAGACTCACTGTAGTACATAAGCATTCAACCTACACTTCGATACGGTTATTTGAATTTCTTACCCAAAAACGATGCGTGCACTGCATGCTTAGTGAGAATATTTACACTAGCACAAGGATGACATGCATTCATCCATGACACTTTGCGTACCTCGGATATAATGAAACCTTTATCGAGATTCCATCAAGCATTGAGAGTTTTGTGCGGATTTTACTGCTTATCCGTTTTGACTTCAGTAAAGCCCGACCGATTCGAGTAAAACGGTATAATTAACCTAAATTCAAACATCTATCGCAGTGTGGTCTGCGTGGCACAGTGCCTTAGTGCTTAGCCTAGCGATCTTTCGGTCCAGCGGTCGAGTCCCGAAATTGTCAGGAAGGACATTAGGACTACAGCATCACAACGCTCTAGATTAAAGTCTGACAATGTCGGCACGTGCAAGCCCCCAGTGAGGGGTGAGGGGGTTGCGGAGTAGTAAAGCCAAAACACTATCACTTCATTTCATCATTCGTATCATTGCGGAGCGAATTGAGGTGCAGAAGAATCGGGCAATTTCCATTGAGTCTACAATTCGAACTATTTTCTTGCATTTGATAAATAGCCAATTTCTTGACATCTCAGGGGAGTGTCGTTGCGAATAATGCCAACTTTGCATCCTCATTTTCAAGGTGAAAAGTCGACAGCATTTTGGGACAGTTCAGGACATTCATTGTCTTTGTAACTCTCTTGGCGAGTTTGTGTCCCAGAGCTTCCCTCCGATCGATGCAAGCATCGAAGATTTACGCACGGACAGACTATATCTAAATTTATCCGATAATCCTCAATTGCGTTGCTAGACGAAGTTGAAAAACGAAATGAGGTCTCTACTTAGTGGAATTCGTGAAAATTCTCGTTAGTCTTTGATAAATGGATACATTTTTCTCTCTAATTTTGTCGACAGCTTTTGATTAAGGAAATCGATTTCCAATGCTTTCCTCTGAAAAAATTCGCAATTTCATTCCTCTGATAAAGACAACTCGTTGAAGAACACGACATCACTGTACCACTTCAACCGTACCACATTTGATCACTAACATCATTGGCATCATTAATTCAAATTACTGATATCTCAAATGACGACATATTCTGCTAAAACATGAAATGATACTCATGCTTCTCAATCTGAGAGACTCTCGTTTGCATTTACTAAACTCTTCTGAATAATAGCTCGACGAGGAGTCTCAAGAGAATACTAGAGAGATGTTGTGAGGCACTTGAGCCCGGTCAACGATTATCTTCGTCTGCTTCGGTGCTTCAAGCGTTGAGCGATGACGATAAGAGTGATTTTATTTTACGGTTATCTTCATTGTATGCGCCGCAAAATATAAATAAGAATTACAAAAATTCCTGCATGAATAGATGAAGATTCGGAGTTTATCTGAATTATATTTTTCATGAAGTAATTAATACATTTGTTCATGCAACATTTTGGATATGCTTTAAGTGAAGTAGCGAGTGATCAACGCCAATCCCTGCACACATTTTCTGCCAATTCCAATGAGTAATTCGAGCCATTCTTCAGTGAAGTCTCCGTGACACAGTGGATATAGGCTTGGACTTGCAAGCTCAAGGTGATGTGGTCGAGACTGCCCGAAAATGTCGTTGGAAACTGGACAGAAGCTATCCCAACTGACTCATCGAACGGAGAAGGCGCTATGGTAAATTCCTATAAGCCAAAGTAAAGCAACACCATTTACATGTTCATTTCTTGCCTTTAATGCATCTGGTATGTGATTCCTTTCTATCTTAAATGTAAATTCCTTGAAGGTCACATATCCTACATACAATGCAAGTTGGTCACAAAGTTTTAGAATTGTGATTTGACTCATGCTGCGCACTCATGGATTACTGAGCAACGGGGTGACGCAATCAAGGTCAGGGCATTATTATTATTATTCTGCTATGCAGATAGATGACATCACATTGTTCTTATCATTTGTTTCCCAATTTAACATTAAAAATTCGTTCAAGTCGACACTCGCCTCCTAAATTACTCGAACTTAAATGATTCTAATATTACGTCAAATAAGAAATTCATTCTGACATCATAGAGTACATATTGATACGCATTTGTGTAGGAAGGTAAACTAATAATTATCAATTAATGAATGACGAGGATGTATCTAGCAGCACTTGCCGTTACAGCCAAAGTCTAACCTACAGCTCATAACTAGAACAGTCATGTGACCTACTAAAATCTTCTAGACACGAATTCGAGACCGCCAACGTGGTTATTATTTGAATTAATGACCTCAGACGCTCCAATAAGCCAGTTGCTGCATACAACAGTTTCAAAGATACTTATGTGAAATGCAACGCAATTTGGGCTGCAATGTGAAATGCTGCAATTTATTGCGCCTAAATAATTACGCATTTCCGTCAGATTTCCACACCAACAAACAAGGGTTTCTGCATAATAAATAACATAATTGGGGCTTAACCTACGGATTTGCATTTAAGTCTCATTGCAAGGAGATTTGTTCATTTATTTCATCATGCATTTTGTCAAATGATAGGTTTTTCATATCATTTTCAGATAATTCAAATATATTGATGACTTAATATTTTGAATTGTTGTGATATTTATTCTTTAAATCATAAATCTTCAAAATTCTATTCTTAGAAGTGGCAGATGTGTGTAGACAGATAACTTTCATACTGTTCAACCTTCGCTGAAACGGCGATGGAAAACTAAGTCAATACTTCGTAAAGCATGCTCCGGAAATGCATTGTCTTCTGGGAGTCCCAAGTTATATCGTCCCCTTTTTATTTCCAAGGACAAGAGGCGTCCATACACAGCGTTTCAGATATATATCAATCGGTTTACTGAAATAGTTCCAATGTTAATGCGTGAATTCAAACATTAAATTCAAATTAAAACTACTAAGTCAATCAAGTCACAGTCATAGGCTAACTCATTCATAAAGAAAATTTGAAACTTGTATATTCCAAGAATGAGCTGGAAGTCCGCTGTTCGGTTTAATTCAGTTCTCAGGAGTATCACTTCGCTGAAAGATACGTGAATATTCTCATTTTTTATCTAATAAGCTTGTAAGTCTTGGTAGGTTGTGTCTCATTGGCACAGTGGTTAAGTGACTGGCCTAGCGACTTTTTGGTCTATAGGTCGAACCTCGATCGTGTCATTGGAAGTCGGCTAGAGGGGTATCTGGACTTAAGCATCACAGCGCTACAGCTTAAGTCTGGCTATGTCAGAACCTTCGAAACCCCCACTGGAGGAGTACTGAGGTAAAAACTTCGCATCTGGAGGTAAAACTTCGCAAAAAGGTCCTTTTTCTGTTGAGCAAGGACTGTTCGAACATCACTACAGTTTACCAACAAGCAGTTAAACAAGAAAAACCTGAATAACACAAGATGAATGCTCTTCTTGACAACATGAAATTTAGGTATGCTTGGAACCATTCTGCATGAGGGAGTCGTGGACTGATTTGCATAATTGTGTCAAGTTAGATAGCCTTTCTGAAGTAATATTCAAGGTGAATATTATTTTACTTATTCATTGTCTTAGTTTTGTAAATGCATGCACGTTCATGAGTCATTTATAACGATGATCATCTAACAATCTTTGATGGTCAATGGGATTGGCAAAATGTGTCAACCACATGTCAAATGAACTTGAGATATTTCAATCACATGTTTGAGAAAACATCTGGACAGGCAGGCTCCTTATTCCCGAAAAGTATCACCATTTAGAACCGGACAATCGTCTGTGAAGCATGAACTTCAAAAACAAAAAGTGTATGGCTTATTTCTCTGTTGACCATGCATTATCCTGCTAACGACAAGTTACGTATGTCTTCTGCAGGAGTAAATTAGCTGTTTTTATATCTTGACGCTTCCAGATTCCTTAACGAGAGCGACAAAATGAATTTATGCAAAGCATTCAAGCAAACTTAAAAAATTGACTTAAGAATTTCGGAGCAAATAAATATGCACAGCAATGTACGCGAATTAACGAAGCACTCTGTACAGGAAAATATGAGAAAAAATATAGAAATAGTGTAGAGTGTCAAACATGTACTCGGATGGGTAGGGCAATGAATCCACACCACAACAGCCAGTCACGTAATTCTATTTCACATGAAAGAATTAAGGTGCCCTTAAGGCGCATTTATCAGGGCAAATATTTTCACTGTAATACTGTTTCGGGATCAATGCAGATGAAATCATGCGTCTATTTGTAAAATGTGGATGAAGAAATAACGATTGCTTGAAAATATCTAATGTTTGAATTCCGTCAATTTTTTATGGCACTATTGTGTATTGTGCATCAATAATCGTCTACTGTTTCTGCATATTCACTCGTGGGAAAATTTCTTTGTCTAATTTTATGCACAAGCATTTCTGCATATTTGTACATTTGATACATTAGTTTGCTGTAATTCTCAAATTTTGTTTAAATGCTGTGCATAACTGATATTTTCACACTTTCGTTAAAGAATCTCGAAACGTCTTTGACTTTTTCCTGAGAATAATATAAGCAGTGGATATTTAACTAACAAGATACTACGGCATCATAGATGAATTTGAATTTTGAAACATAATTGTCCTGAGATCTAAGATAAGAGATATAAACAAGAAGATATTTCATGAAAATTGCATCAATTAACCCTTACTATTATGCAGAAAAAGCAATACATGTTTATTTCACGTCATTTTTGCACACTCTCTCCAGGATACCAAAAGGAACCATGTACTTGTGAGTGACTATCATCTATCTGAAGTTGGTTATCACAAGTCACTCACACAGCTAGTGTGACAGACGCCGATACAAGTCTCGCGTCGATAAAAATGGTGCAGAGGTCAATTCGGATCTGAAAATGATAAATTATGTCTCAGTATCAAGATAATTTGTTTAAATAGATAGAAGAACGCGACCTCTTTCCAGTTCCCGAAATGTTATGTAACCAACAGCGTTTTCAACTGAAACGCAAAGCTACAGCCATATTGACTGTGTAAATTACTTTCTTTCTACCCTTCAAGCACGAGTGTTATTATAAAGCGTTTAATTAGCGCAGTGACCGCTCTATTGTCTAAACTTCTACTATGCAGCAACGAAATGTCAGTGTCTGAAGCTTCACAAAGTTAGCAGAGGTCGATAACTTCAAAGCAGTCATCAATCAGTTGTGAATGACCAATAATACCTACCGGACAGCTTGCAACAATTATTATGGTGACAATAAGTGTACTTCAATATTCATAATTTGCTTAGATTGTATGATTAAAAGTTCGAGGGTTAGGAACAGCTCAGCCAAGCATGATGGTCTCTGACTATGTTTTTAATGCAGTTTTATGAAGTCCCGGATAGTTGACGGTTTTGAGCTGCTGATATCAGATTTCGGTATCACCTTTTTGGCTCAAGAAACCAAAGAGCATACAGCGGATTTTTGAATCTCATTGCAAAGTTCGTAGGCTCGAGGGTCGCAACTTCGAGTCCTACTAGCCTGTTGCTGTGATAACTGATACGTGATGGTGAGGGATTGATCCTGCCAATAGACCCGATCGCATGTAAGCGGTTCGTAGCTCTGCTGGTAGAACACAGGTCTAATCAACTTGGGGGCGCTGTACATCCTTTGCAAGGCAATTTCATTTCAGACTTATAGTCAGCTGCACTACAGGAAGCGGTCTTTTCCGTCGTCTCATAACGTTTCATCCACTGAATGATAACTGCTTTATGCAGAGAGCATGTAGATGGTTCGTGGCAAAAATAGCTCCTGAAACTCAGTTTTGATCCAACCGTTCCAGGGGAAGCATAGAAATAAAATTCAACAATCAGCAGAGTTCCCAGCAACGCCCTACACCTGTGCTTCTGCTTATCAAGGTCATTTGATTTAAAACCCACGTAAACGCAACAATTTGCACACAGGAGTCCAAAAATATTATCGAATCATTTGTTAATGAATAGAATTCGAGCTTGTGTTTAAATGCTGTATCTGACATATGCGACATGTGAAAGTCTGACTGAACAACAATGCATCATCAAATGCCATGTCCATTACTACATTGCTTGAGATTACGCTGACAGTAATTCAATCATATTCTAGTAAGTAAAACAATCACATTTAGTTTTGCGATAATATAATTCTGTTAAAAACAGTAATAATGTCATTAGCTTCCCAACATCCAGAAAAATTATTGCAATGTGTAGTTGCGTACAATACACGGAGTGTCATCACGTAGGCCATGACAAAGGCAACCAAAGAAAGCTAAGATTTCAAGATTCTGTTTTGTATCACAGCGACATCAGGGCTGGATGTTAAATGTACGAGCATTCTGTCTACTAGTTGAGCAGCTATTACAAAATTAACCACGACCACGACTGAAGGTTAAAAGTATAATTATAGTAGTAAGATGCTACGGCAAGATGTCAATGATAAGCAAAGACCATCAGAACATTACAGTAAGCAAGCACAGTCATTAGGAGTCATCAAACTACCAAGGATCGGAATCAAGGACTGTATTAGACTAATTTCGGAAAATTTCGGAAAAACCGGAGAATTGCTATCCTGATCGGAATAAAAGGATTTAGACAAGAATTGCGGAATGAAAGTACGTACAGTATGTTCATATATCCAACCTCTTACTGCTTTCATCGACAAGACAGACCCTGAGTCAAATATGGCAACATTTATCTTTTTACATGAAGATGGGTTTCCTATTTGAGGAATCACCATGAAATTATTTGGCGTGTCTATGAAGTTCCCGCACTGGGCATATTTTGAGCAAGCGGCAAAACCATAGAGTAGGGAAGGTAAAGTGTCGACTCAAAAAAGTATCTGTATACAGTGAAAATTTTTGTATCAAAAGATTCAGTTTCTTGCTGAGATAACGTTCCCGTCGTCCAAAAAATTATTTGAGCACTTTCAAAAAAAGTCAAAATTTGCCAATTTATATATTACCGAGATGACTCTCCTATGTAAGTACTATGAAACTAGTTGGATATCAAAAGGAATGAATATTTGCTGAAAAGCATCCCAACAAAGCGGAAATAAAGCTGATTATCAAGGGAATTCCATGAATTGTATTATAATGAAAGTCTTCATGAAAAAGTCGCGATATTATTCGTGCTTTCTTGGTTGAAATTTCAATTTTTCAATAGAGTTTTCACCGGCATGATTTTGTGATTCACTAATTTCATATTTCATTTCTTGAATCTGAATAGTGATGTGGACCCATTTACATCCTTCAAAGTCAATTGAAATCATTGTCTTTGAGTATGTAATTTTGCTCTGCAAGTGGCAGGTTGCCTGTGATATGATCACTCTTAAGAAGATTCTCTTGAGGTTCAGCATGAAAGCAATAGCAGGTCATCGAGTTGCGAAATTTAACAAACATTACCAGTCCAAGGCTGTTATGGCACGGACGATCTGTAAAATAATATCATTTCCTCCTGCATTACTGCATGATCAGTCAATTCCGTTGTAATTTCCGCAAAACTGCAAAAAATTTGCCTACCTTGCATTTGGTGACAATACCAACTGTATCTCCCACGAGTTTGTTTAATAAAATCGAAAGTGCATACACATTGGGGATTTAATAAATGCGGAGTTACCACTATACCTAATATACTTACTCTATGGGCAAAACTATTCAATCTGATTAGCATTATTCTTAGAAATCCTGATAATTATGCTTTTTTAGAGCCCAAAACCAACGCTCTAGTCGATCTCTTTGTAACTTCATTATCACGAGCTTTGTATAGGAAGTTGAAAAAATCTTCGCGAAATTGTAGAATTCTATGTATTGAAGTGGTACACTTTCAAGACACACTTTCGAGCATACATTTTTCTCAAATTGCAAAAACCTATTGAAATTTTCTATCTTCGACAAGCAAAGCTTGTAATTCCTTTACGTAGAACAGTTTTCGAGAGATGCAAGCGGTTTAAAGAGTGAAGACTGTCATTCGAAGACGATGAACGATGTAAAAAGCCGATCACATTAGTCACAGCGGAAACCGTAATCACTCGAGGGAAATTCTGCATTTTTGCGAAGCATTTTTCAACTTACTATACAAAGCTCGTGTTCATAAAGTTACAAAGACATCGGCTAGAATGTTGGTTTTAGACTATAAAAAAGGACAATTATCAGGACTTCTAAGAATAATTCTAATTAGATTGAATAGTTATGTCGCTTGCGCAAAATATGCCCAGTGCGGGAACTTCATAGACACGCCAAATATAAAAAGGAAACATCACTCGCATCAACCTGACGCAGTGAATTGTTGTGGATTTGAAAGCATGAGGAATACATACTGATCATTATTTTGGAACTGGATGTTCTCTGAGTGATAATTTTATCCCTCACACACTGAATAAAGAACAGAACTAACAATATGGTGGTTGTGTTTGCCTTCTCGATTGGTATGTCAACTGCAAACGGTGGGAAGTCATTCGGCTGGTTTGTTTTCCTCAAAAGCAAGTGGCAAAAGTCGCGAAAAATTTATGATATCAGCTTATTGAGTTGAGTAATTTGTAAAGTCACTCACAAAATACATTCTTTACTTAAGCTAATACTCTCATGTTGAATTTTCCCTTGCGTCAATATGCATGGGACAGCTACAACAAGCAGACGTTTTAAAGTTCTTTAATGATATTCTTTGTGCATACATTTCACTCAACACAAAAATTAAATACGAAAATGTTGTGTATAAGCAAGTGAATGCTCAGCAAAATCTGCAAGATATTACAAGGTTTTAAATAAATATTTTCACTTATTGTAAAAGTCAACTATTCCGCATGAGGAGATACTTCATTGCCCAGAAGCAAATATCGCTCCGAGTAGCACTGAGAAAGACTATCATCTTTTCTATTGAATAACTCGATTATTTTACATACGTGTCAGATGACCTTCCTAAAAATGGGATGGAAATACAAAAATGTCATGATTTTTAGAGCCAGTCCAAAGTAACTGTCTTAATAAACTAGAACGCACAAGATTCGTCGTTTTGCAGCATAATAAAGCGCTATTATTTTCATGCTAAAATCGCTTTCTTTTCGCCAATTTTGTTCTCATGTGACGCAAAGAAAGTCTTTGAATATGTCAGGCACATCCATTGGAGGGTTATTCATTCTATGCATTTATTCCACTCTTTTCTGTGGATGTGTCATTAATCTATTTTGATTTCTGAGCGTTTAATCTGCAGTCGAAGCTCGTTAATTCGGACACGGAGAATTAAGACTTTGGTTAATTAAGATCATCCGGCCGTGGCATATTTTGCATATTTGGCATATATAAGTTGCTGCTTAGTTAAGACTTTCGATAATTAAGACATTGCAAGACTGGCATTTATGGTCTTAATTACCGAGCTTTGACTGTACTAGATTTTATTGATCCACAAACATACTTATATCTACAAAACTGGACAACTCATAGATTCGTGAATATGTTTTCCCACTTATTTTATGGAGGCAACTGTCTTATCAATTCGTATCAAAAGCTACATATTCACCTCGCCTTCGACTCGGAGAATACATAAGATGCTCGCAGATTTTGAAAATTTATCTCTTAAAATCGGTGGGATAATGCATACGAGTGCGCATACATGTACAATAACACATACATCCGGACATAACATGGATAACAACATGACCAGATATCCATGGAAAAAGGTCCGAGATTAGATCAAACCCTAGATCTCAAAAGGAAATATTTCTTCTTAAAACCCTTTGAACAGTTGCTTTTGATCATTGTTATTGCATTCCTTGTATTGCTTATCGCTGTTGTCATTGTCATCTTATGGACGATTCATTCAACTTTTTAAAGTTCTGGAAAATATCTAATTTCCGCAAATAACTCAATGATTGACCATAATTCATTACAGGAACTAGATCTCCCAGTCATTCTAAAGACACTCACAAAATACAATCTTAGTTATACTAACACTCTCATGTTAAGCTTTGACTTGAAATGCATCCCATTGTAAAGATATCATTTCATCACTGTTGATTTTCATATTGCAAATACATGTATATTTTCTATTTCTATTCTGACGCATTGCATTCATGTTTGACCAGGCCCCTTATGACCTAAGACTGTTCCCTACCATACAGTTATGATGCTAACGAAATGGATTAAACTGTGCAGTAAATAGCAGTCCCACTAAAATCAGAAATCAATTTCCTTGGGTGAAACAACTCTCTTCTATAACAGGCAACGCTCACACGGTTATAGATAGTTACCCTTCGATTAAGAGCATTGGGGTACCTTCCAACACGCTAGCCTTGAAACCAGGACATTCTGCATGTGATGTCAACAACAAGTGACGTTCAACCAACTGCGCTATCCTACCACTCGATAAATAGAATATTTGCAGACATTCCGCTCAACATGTGCAACCAACGGAAACGATCATGAACGGTTATGAAACTCAAAACGTGTCGATGCAACCAGTAATCACGATGGACGACCTGCGTTATTCCATTCAATTATATGTCTATAATTGCAGTACTTTCTTTAAACAGCATCGACATTGCCATAAATCAAATTTACGGCTCTGTAATTCGAACTTCCTTCAGAAGCAGTTTCTCATGATTGCCAGCTTTAATACTTTGAACTGTCTCATACATCCAACACGTACTCTATGGCAACCAATATCTTTTCCACTTCTTCATCATTCCGGACATTCAATTGTTCCTGAAGCGTCAATGAAATGCGGACATTTCCATTCCTGATAATGAGGAAAATAGCAAAGAAGAATTATCACTGTCAGATGCAGCAGATGACCTCCTCCTTTTTAGATTCACAGAGATGGCAGTCCAGAGAATGATTAGTGTTAAATCTTAAAGTTGTGAAGAAGATGAAGTTGACAATAATGCAGCACCCATGCTGATCACGGCGCTTGCGTTTCCGCTCTGTCAAGACTATCTGAATTAAACGGAAATAGAGACGTTACTGGATAATAGAAAGAAAAAGTGATTGCGAGAGAGAGGGTGGGAGCGAGAGGAGGAGGGGAGCAGAAGAGAGGGGAAAGGGAGCGAGAGAGAGGAGAGGGGGCGGGAGAGAGAGAGAGGAGAGGGGGGAGAAGAAGGAGAAAAGAGACAGACAGGGGGCAGGGGAGGAAGGGGGAGAAGAAGAGGGAGGGGGAGGGATGGGAGAGAGAGAGTGAGGAAGAGGGAGAGAGAAGGGGGAGGTAGAGAGGGAAGAGAGAAGAAGAGAGAGGGGGGAGGGATGGAGGGGGAGAGAGAGAGAGAGAAGAGGAAGAGGGAGAGATGGGGAGGTAGAGAGGGAGGTGAGAAGAAGAGGGAGGGGGAAGTAGAGAGGGGGGAGAAGAAGAGGGAGGGGGGAGGGAGGGAGGGGAGAGAGAGTGAGGAAGAGGGAGAGAGAAGATGGAGGTAGAGAGGGAGGGGAGAAGAAGGAGAAAAGAGACAGACAGGGGGCAGGGGAGGAAGGGGGAGAGAAAGGGGGAGGTAGAGAGGGGGGTGAGAAGAAGAGAGGTGGAGGGAGGGAGGGAGGGAGAAAATCATGTCACCATCTCTTTCAGAAAAAAGTTAGTGAGGAGGAAAAGAAACATAAATTGTGATAGAAGATACACAAAAACTCTGCAATTCAAAGTGTAAGTCGAATCCTCATTTCGATTACGTAGTTTGCTCAGTCGCACTGATACTCAGATATCATTCTGGATGAGGTTATCAATTGACTGCTGTTGATTTTATCAGTTTGAAATCAAATTGCGTTCAAAGCTAGGAGAAGAGTATAGACCGGTGAGCTAGAAATCGGATAATATCCTAACACGTTAATGAACTCAGTCATGGTAATAATGAGTAGAATAAAATTTTCAATAAGGATTTCATGGATATCAAATTTTGAAGTGGAATACAAACGATGATAGCTCAGATCGATCTCTCAATTTCTACCGCAATTGCTTTACTATTAAATGATCCGTCAGAGCAGTCTGGTACGGAACGATGAGTCAAACGTCAGCCATATCATGTCAATATTCATGTCAGAAGGAATGTATCTTGAAGAAGTGACTGGATATATTAGATGCTTCAGTTTTACTGCCTCTTTTACGACAATCGCACTCACAGACAGATTTTACGCAGAGTTTTACAGAAATACATAGTTGCTTCTGTAACCAAGAATCCCATGAATGCGAGCGCTTTCTTAGGAATTTTCAATCCCTATCACAGAGCACACACAGCCTTGAAAGAAGCTAAGAGCACTTATTTCATTTTATGGCCAAAATAAAGTTGAAAATTATTTGGGAATCCTAGATTCTCTCCATCGGAAATAAGACTTAAAAGCCTCTGAAAGTGCATGTGTCAACATACAGACTCACTCTTCTTCAGGAAAAAACTTTGGAAAACTCATTCCAAAGCTGCTTTATTTATTTATTTACAAAAGTACTTGTATAGCGCACAATACAATGTTACAAGGCGCTCTGTTCGAACAGATAGGTTTTCAACAACCGACGAAAGCTGGAGAGTGTCAAGTTATTGTCCCTGAGATGTAAACGGAGGCTGTTCAGCAGTCGTGCTGCAGCAACAGCGAAAGCTCTGTCACCCACACGAGTGCGTGTTCGGGGCACTTCGCATGTTCTCAGATCCCTCGAGCTCATGTCACGCGTGCTGTGGTCCTCCCTAGGGTGACATTTGTTCATCAAATATCGTGGTGCCTGCAAAGAAACTATTTGAGCGACACACTGTAGTGTGAGAACATTCTAGGCTCACGTGCTATCACGTGCTCGTTCAGCGAGTGCTTCTGAAAAATACCAGTTTGTTGGGTACACACTCATTCATTTCAGAGTTGCTTCTACCGAAATAGCTGCTGTGTAATAGACTAAGTGAGGTCACATCCCGTCTGACGAAGAGCGACTAAAAGTTGATAGTGAGGGGCCTTGACCGACCATGACAGCGCTTAACTCTCTGCCATAATCAATCATTTTTATAAGCACAAGATCCAGAGTTGAACTCCTTATGTTATGTGAACTCCTCATTATGCAAGTTCCGACATAATAATTTCTTCCTACATGTAGTTGTCTCCGTGGCAGATTGGCAAAATGCTTGGTAATCATTTGGTCGTGTGATCGAGCCCCGAGAATGTCAATGGAAGTCGGCTAGAGATCAGCCGGACTAAAAGTATCAGACCAGTAAAGTACCAGCAATTGAGGAGTAGTCCCGTTGCAGTGTTCAAAATGTTAAACATACTGCCTGACGCTAAAGTCATTCATTCGAGAAATTGGATTTATCTTTTGATGAATAAATGACTCTTTCTATATTTCCTTTGATGCCATATGCCTACATATAAATTCTCTGTTATGTCGTGTGAGATTTTGCTACGACGTGATCGCCGTTTGCTGCATAATCCCCACGCATAGGCCTATTTCTGAAAATATAGACCATTATGCAAAAGAAACTCAGAAGAATTTAGAACTAAATGCTCAAGAAAAATCCCCAAATAATAAAAATGCGATAAATGAAGCTCAAGATTCGTGAGAAATCTCAGAGCTAAATGATGAGACAAGATGTACACGACTCCCATCTCGTACTTCATTCCTCCATATTTGCTCCGTTTAATATCCCGCATCTTCATTTTCTCACATAGTTCTGCCTTCATTCACTATTCACATGACCTTCCTTTTGCACCAACGCTCTTGTGTTGAGGATGAGTCATTGGACCTGTCCAGAAAGTCGGAAGTTATTTCATTGTGAAGTGTTTCACGAATTGAAATCAGTAATTAATGGCCGGTGAGTAAGTAGTGGTTACAACTCTACTAGCTATTGATTACGCAAACCAATAATTCTGCGGGATTTTCAACATTTCAGATACTGGTCGGCTTCCAATGTAGAACTTGAAAGTGAACATTTGTTCCACCGTCATTTCTGTACTCAGGAAATATTTCTTTGAGAGTAGGATCAAATTGAATGGATCGCAAAGGAGTCGTAAAGTCTGGCTCTGTTTCCTACATGGAGCTGATATAGCGTGTGTGTTCAGCATTCCTATACAGGTCGCATTCTTGTCTGCACGCGACCATCCATCAACTCGTTAGTGTATTGATGACTCATTCAGATCTGCGTGTTGATCCCCCGGTGATGTAATCATCAGTCCGATGTCAGCATAGAAATAAACTGTTTATCTGAAGTTCGCTAGAATGGAAATTGACTCAAGGTCGCGGCACATCCGAGGGAACTAAGTTGGGGCATGAACCACCAATGAAAAGCTTCGATTTACACATGTGACTGATTCTAACCCAATGATACAGACGTTGGCAGGTGCATCTAAGTGAAAATGCGTGCGATTTATGTGCCGTTATTGTGCATTGCATGAAGCTTAATTTCCATTCTAGAGGTTTTATTGTTGTCAATTTCTATGGATGTCAGGGATCAACGCCGAGATCAGTAAAGCGCTGATGTGTGTCGATAGCATTAGCATAACTGCACGAATGACGTTACTACCGGCGAGCGACGGATAGCGGATAGTGAACGATTAGGCAATCTTGTATGCGCCGCTGCAGCGCCTCTGTAGCTCAGTGGTTAGAGCACTGGTCTCGTAAACCAGGGGTCGAGAGTTCGAATCTCTCCAGGGGCTCCCCAAATTTTTGTGATTTCTGAATTCGACGTCAAATTCATTACATGCTCATGAGTTGATGCTACAGACAGCAGCAGTTGATTAAGCAATGACTTTCACATCAATTTGAGCCGGAAGTGTTGAAATATGGAAAAGGAGTGTGTTAACTGTGTCATTTGATTGTGGATTTGATGAATAGGACAACTTATATACAACTATAACATAAAAGTGGAATTTCAATTCATGGATCTTA
Source organism: Prostheceraeus crozeri (assembly GCA_907163375.1). Lineage (NCBI taxonomy): Eukaryota > Metazoa > Platyhelminthes > Polycladida > Euryleptidae > Prostheceraeus > Prostheceraeus crozeri. The sequence goes on from CAJQUW010004833.1 coordinate 273,823, forward strand.
TATAATATTGTAGTTTTTTGTAGTTCATTCATTGACATGAGAAAGAGAGTCACAGACAGATATGTAGGACTATATACACGTATATGCGCTCGTATTATTGACACATAGTTAACCGGTATTGGCTTCACAGTGATCAAGAAGTATGATAAAAAAGACAGATGAGAAGATGGGATTCAAAAAAAAGGAGAAATGTTCTTTTCGCGCGGTGCAATTTGACACTCAAAGTTAATTTGACGTTTAACAATACCTAAGACTTTATACATTTAATTCAATAAATGGCCGCATGGCTGGCGTCAAATGGACCGACCGGGTCCAGAACGAGGTGCTTCGGGCGAAGACCAGGGTGGAGGATTCGGAAGAAGAGATCCGAAGGACAAACAAACAATCGATGGACGCGAGCAGTAACCGAGTGGATTCCGTTGGAAATGAAGCGCTCGTCGGGTCGGCCAGCTACAAGATGGCGCGACTCTCTAGGACAATACTGGACAAGATTATCTCAAGATAGATAATCTTGGGTCATTCGTTGTGGTCTGCGCCGATCCTGATCGGCGATGACAGACTGATTTGTGAAATAGCATCTCTCATGCAGCCTTGATATCCCCTAAAAACCGCCGCATGTCCGTTTTTACAGTGGATCTTGGTTCCTCATGCTTTTGTTTACATGCATGACATCATAAGCTTACATACAGTAAGTTGTTTGGCCAATTTTTAAAATGAAACCAAAACGATCGCATGTTCGTGGGCCACTGAAAAGCCCTTCGCACTCGCAAAGCGCTTTAGTGATTCGTTCACAAAATTTTGCTCATGAAAGACTTGTTTGATTTTTATCTAACTTTAACATTGACTCTCACGAATGTAAGCATATTTTATTCTATTTTGACTTTGTTGACGACACTTAAGAATCCTATTATTATCATTATAGTTCACTTGCACCACTTTTCCTGAAATATCATGCATGTTTATATTACTGTGTGATGCTTACAAGACAGAATGAGATCAGTGATATTCATAACTTCTGACTTGATATCAGATCATACTTTGCATGAGTGAATGATAGTTTAGCGTCACTACTTCCCCGTACTGGGGGATTGTACGGTGCTGACACAGTCAGACTTGAATCTGGAGCGTTGTGATCTCTTAGTCCGGATGTCCTTCCTGACGACTTCCAATGACACTTTCGGGGTTTGACCTCTGGACCAGAAGATAGCTAGGCCAAGCACTTAGCCACTGTGCTACGGAGACCACATTAGATCATACTTTGTTCGCAAAAATATAAAGCTTTTATGTTAGCAAGTCTCACTAATGCTGAAAGGTTGCGGTTTGCTTTCTGTTACGTAAGAGGGTTTCAGTGCTACCTCTTTACACGATCAGTTTCGAACACATCTTCTGTCTATGAGGCCAACAGGACACTGACTGCATTTCAGTGTGCATAGCCGGACTTGTCAGATTGATGCTTCAATATTTCTTACATGCATCTTGCATCTGATCAGCCTGTCTCTTAGATTTCCATCTAACAGTTGCACTTTGTAAAAGGTGTGTCAAGCAGACAGCTGACAAGTATCATTCAACTAACATGACAGACATATTCAGGTTCCTGCCATCATTAATGCGACGGCATGTTCATTGAAGAATGGTCAAATGGCTGTTTTAAAAAGTAAGATGCCTTTTTATTGACTTATTGCAATAATTTCGCGTTTCAACTCTATAAATCTGGATTCCTCCCAAACATTATGATGTCTAACACGATTGCATCAGCAGGCATCTTAATCTTAGATGAAGAATTTTGTTACCAAGTAGCCCTTAACATACAGTAAGACCTCGTTAATCCGGACGCCGATAATGCGGAAATCTCTTCGCAAACCTTCCATCGTAGGTTGACGGACAAAATCTAGCTTTTTGACACGCATGAATCCAATCGTTAAAAACAAAAGCAAGAGATGTCATTACATGCACAACATATAAAAGTATTTTCATCGAAAATGATAAGCAGCAAATGACACAAAATATAAAACAATTAGATGATAGAATAATTAGAGTGAACAATAAAATCAGATGCTTAGTTTCAATCATTGTGACATTAACAAATGTACTAACAATCTTCTGACAAACAAGTAAGTACTTGTATTTGCCTGTTCACAGTTCAAACCCTATCCACAAGCGGACGATTGTAGTCCATAGCTTTGTCTACACAAATTTGATATGTTAGAAACACCATCCAGAAGACCAGCTTCAATGTTCCAGAAATTCCGCCTTTTTCCCCTGAACGTCTGTCTTAATGAATTCATAAGTTGATAGAGCCCTTTCATCTACATTTTCGAAGATCCATGTGCTATTTTGTTTTTTGAGCATGCATACCGTGCCATTGTTTTTCCATGCTTATATATGCCCGTCAACTCATAAATAAATACTTTACTTCTGCTTCTTCACATTTCCAACAGGCACATCATTGTTCAATGGCTAAGTAATCTTGATTTCTGAATAATCAACGGAACATACATCAAAATTGCTCTTTCAAACATCATAGAATGCAGATGCTTGTTCAAAAAATCTATTTTCATTGTGATGTTGACGATCTTAACGTTTGCATGACCTTGATGAATATCTATGGTATGTCAATTCGTTTATAGGAACACTGGCGACGATTTTCATAGCTTAACAGTTGAATCACGCATGAGTAAGGTGCAAGTCGAAACGTCGCGCTCTGAATAATAAATTTGTGTCCAAGAAATTGGAAATTTTTCACAAATTTCTTTGCTAATTTTCATCATACTCCGGATACGTGGAGAAATTCCATCATGTCATCTTAGCGATCTTATAACAGTTTGTCAAAATGATGAGAAATTGTATACCTGGCAATCGATAATCGCTATGATGTGGAAATTCAATATGCAAAGATCAATCAAGACATGGTCAATACTTCATCGTCACTCGTCATAAACTCTGCTTTACTTCTTCAAATCTTGTATTTCCAGTTCCTCGTCACTGTCATATTTCTTCATTTACTTCCGTCTCGTATTCCGTCTCTTCATCAAAATACACAATGTCTGTATTTAATCACTAAAAATCGAGACTTAAATCACAAACTCGAAAATTTATTCATACGACTCGAATAGAACTCGCACTTCAATAGCAAGTCAAATAACTCGCAGGTTGTAGGGCTGTAGAAGTCCGTGTTGAATTAAACAAACATCTATGAATAATTGTTGAAGTATTGACAGAACACGGATTCTTTTTATACAGTGAGTTAAGTGCAACATCATTCTCCATTTGAAATATTCGCAATTGAACATTGTTGGATGCATAAAAATGAATCTGCAATTTAATAAACGATTCGTGAGGAAATTTCCATCTCGACGATAATAATCATCGAATTCATTCGGATAGTGATATGAAAATTTGTTATTAAGTTTGCCAGTTCGCAGATAATTATTTCTATTTTCCATTTAGTCATGAATGGACATGGAACTGATATTCCATTATCAAATTTGAATGTTGATGACTAGAAGATGATTTCACATTAGACATTGCAATAACATTGATTGATTACCTGCAATATTATAAGTTGAGATACGAGTATAAACTATGATGTTCAGGTCTCCGTGGCACAGTTGTTAAGTGCTTGGCCTAGCGATCTTCTGGTCTAAAGATCGAGTCCCAAAAGAGTCACTGGAAATCGGCAGAAGGGCCACAAATCTTCGGATAAGCGACTCACTGTTCAAGACCCCAATATGAAGTGTATTGACGCTTCAGCTATGATGATATAAGCATCCAATATTCGGATTATTGAAAGCCATGCTACGGCTGCAATCTCTGCAGTTTGTACTCTCATGAGGTTATTTAGGTAAGCCTTCAGGTGCGCGTAGTGGTACCTCAAGTTTCGTTCAGTTCCGAAACCGGAATCTCTACGTGTGAAGTCATAGTACCCAGTCGATCAACTGCCTCAATTCCCATTTCCGCTGGCTATCAGCACTGTCGATGGTTTGTAAGCGGTTGACACCGGAGGAAATGTGTGTCACTGGCCCAAAACCCATCATTGTCTTACTGAGGTCATCTGCTGGTCTATTTGAGCCGAATCAAGTCCGTTAGTAGCGGAAAGTTTGATACTTACTAATGTATACTTAGTGATGTACTTACAGCTTTTTTGACTTGTATTAGAGCGACGCTTCACTTTTGACGATGAAGCAGTAATTACAGCTGAAGTTGATTAATGTCAGAAATGTCCTTAGTTCATTATTCAAATAAACACATTACGAGGTATATCTAGCAAGAGGACATAAACTAGGCATAAAGGAATAATGAATCTCTTTTTCTTGCTAAACGAGCATATTTTTTGTAGTTTGGTCAGTCAAGGGAATGGCACGAATCATGTCAAGCAATGACTTAAAATCCTTTATTAAAACACTAACAAATTTCATCGTGTCAGCTAAATTCGACTAATAGCCAACTGTGATGCCAGAAGTATTTCTTTGTGTTTTATAAACTCTGTTAGTCTGTTTATCCATGTGGTCACTTCTTTCTTTTGTCCTGTAAAATTACTTCGCCCAATCAATTACATTAATCAATGATACATTTAAATTGGCAGAGTACCTGGAATATGGCTCTATAAACATGCTTTGCAGTTTATTTATAACCGTCTGCATCACATGTTTCATTGAAGAAATTGTTGCTTACAACGTTGGATGAGTAATTCCACCATGAGAAACTTCTGCCTTAAATAATTCGCAATATGCATTATCAAGGCTAAGATGTGAAAAAGATGTTAACAAATCGATTCGTCCTGTCTTGCATATTTCAATCAAATTCTCACCTATATTCTTCATTTTCTAATCCCACCACACTAAGGATGACTCCTCATCACACCGGTAGCTATCCACCGAGCGGCCAGTCTCGAACCTAGGACCTTGCATACATGGTTGCCACTCGCTTTACCAACTGAGCTATCCTATCATTGACGCTATCTGCTTCCTGTTGACTTCTAATAAGGTGACTCGATCTCTTCACTTCAGGATTGGAATGTCACTGTCTCACAAGGAAACATTGCTCCTTACTCGGTCATAAATTCTCTCCTATTCAAGATGAAAATCAGAGCTGCATTAAGACAAAAAATGTCAGCTACCTGTGTGCGAACGATAACGACCGATGTAAGCCGGCAGCTGCAGTCGGAGAAATATTTTGCTCATCATGTACATCAATCATTCGATTATCAAAACTGACAAACGAACGGATAAGAGAATCAATATGCTTCTTATCTCATCGTGTTATCTTAGACAATCTGTAGATGAAGTTGCACGTATCACATCTCTCCAGGAATAAAACAAGGAATCTGCTTTCAAATAATTAATTTTGTACATTAGTTAGATAGATAAGACTATTGAAGTATCCGATGACAGACTTTAGGCTGAATCAACAATTTGATCTCAAAGGAATCCGTCTGCTATTGACAGAAATGGAAGCTTCAAATAGATTCCTTTCAAGTCTCACTTGTCTACGTAAGTGAAAGGCGTTTAGAAGAGAATGAAACTATTCAAAGGTTGTGTTTGAATTGATATTTTTCTATCAAAACTTATCTTGGTTTGAAAATTTCAAGTCATTATTACCAAATCATTTTATTCCAATGAAGAAAACTGAATGATTTGAATTGCCGATGCAGCGTGCAAGAAAAATGATTGATCTTCAATTGATTCAATGGTTCCTCCGAGTCATGCCCGACTCCTGGCGATCGTAGAAGAGACGTTCGGCCAGCAGCCAACCTCACGTTTGCGGCCTTCTTGATGTCATCCAGCCATCGACTTCTGAGTCTTCCGCGCGCCATTGTTCCTTTCCCCGTAGAACATAATCTCTCCACACGATGCGTACCACAGCTTCCTATCAAAGAAGACGCCATCCAGGGGTGTGTCTGCAACCTTACCGAAACGTTTGAGAACATCTTCATTCGAGTGTGGCTCGTCCATGATGCGCAGGAGTCCAATTTTCGGATCCATGTCTTGACTTAGCTAGTCTTCGGTTTGCCCGTTGATGTCGATGGCGCCCTCACAAATTGTCTTTCTCCATAAATCCGGTCATTTGCGCTCCTCCTGGTGTTTTTGAGGCTCATCTGCGTTCTAGCATCATCCGGCCACACTCTTGGTGGTCTTCCGCGCTTGTTGTCTCCTTCGACTATGCCCACCGTGGCTGTCTTGACCATTTGGTTATCAGACATTCGACAGATATGTCCGAGCAACCCCAACTTTATGGTGATTATAACGCTTTTTAGTCGCTGTTTTGGTGAAAACTTTCTCAGGACCTCTTCGTTTGTGGTGAAACTGAAGGCGACGGAAGCAACTCTTCTCAAATGCCTGCAGCTTGCACCAATCTTCTATACGAAAAGTTCATGATTCGCAGGCGCATCAGCACACTAAACCCACAGGTGTGAAGAACTTCCTTCTTCGTTTCGTCAGATGGCCCTGCTGAATCCAAATTTTGCCAAATCAGCCTAACGCGCCGCTAGCCAGTGCTATCCTTCTCCGAATCTCACTTGAACACCTTCCGTCCTGCGTAATCTGACTGCCAAGGTAGACCAACTTATTTACGACTTGTCCTTCCTCATGTTGTATTCTTATCTCGACGTCAGGGTCTGCTTGTGTTCATGGCACATGATAAAAAAACCAATGACTTGACAAGATGGATCTTTGTCTTCCTCATTCTAGTGAGCCTCTTCAAAATGTTCCTCCAAATTTCTATTCTTATAATTGATCGCTCATGAGATTTGCATCATGGCATTGTTCAATGCATGTAGTCAAGACATTTAAATACAATTGGAATCCAATCGACTGAGCTTATTTCATGCTCTGAAATTCAGTACTGAAAAATCGAAAAATTGCCTTGAGCTGCAATTTCAATGTCTCTACTGTCAAATGAATCTAAATTCAGTCAATTGATTTGATTAAGTTATCTATTTACAATCAATGTAATCACACACTGCTTATGAACTCGTTGAAGTTTATGTATGACGAAATGCTTCGTCTATTGAATTGCTTCAAATAAGTATGCAATTTTCTCCTCTGAAGATATTACTATCTATGCTGGATCTGCGTGGCACAGTGGTCAACTGTTTGGCTGAGCGATCATTGGACTACATTGTCATCCAAAGTCGGCAGGAACGGCATCCGGACTAAAAGTGTCGCAACGCTCCCTTCAAAGTCTGTCATCACCGTCCATGCAGAAGGAGTAGTGACGCTGAACTTTCGTATCTAATTATTTCAATTTTATTGTTGTCAGTTTGCCAGACTGAAAGTATGACAGCGCTCAAGTAAATTCAGGTCATCATGGCAACCTCTAGAGTCTAAAGGGTGAGAAATTGCTTCAGACCACAGGATCATAGCGACCAGCCAAAAGCCCTTGCAGCGAGAGAGACCTGCTACATGGGCCTAATGCACCATATCACAACTTCTGGTGACTTCAATCTCTTTAGGTATTATGAATGTTATATGTCACACTGTTACCCGTTTCTTCTAGTACTTAGGAGACATGTTGGATTCCGGTGGTGGAACGGAGACAGCCGTGACTGCGCGAATTCAATCGACCTGGAATGAATTCCGAGAGTTATCGCCTGTCCTGACCAGTCGTGCTACTTCATACTGGAAGAAGGGAAAGATCTGCGACTCATGCGTCAGAGCCTGCATGATTTACGGAAGTGAGACTTGGACTCTGACAGCTGTAGAGAAGAATGGAGGTAGCAGACAGAAGGATGATCAGATGGATGTGTGGAGTGTCTCTGGAAGACAGAGCTGCAAGCGAAGACATGGTGCGCCTGACCCTGCAATCGATCGATGAGGCCATAAGGGTGTGCAGATCACGTGGCGTGGAAAGACAACAGCGATTGGGTGAAGAGGAAAATGAAAATCAGCGGATCAACACCAAAAGGCCGCCCAAAGAAGACCTGGGAAGAAACAATGTCCGCAGACTGTGGGCAATTTTCCTCAAAGAAGCCGATGGAGGCATTCCATGAAGAATCGTCGTCCGACCCAACGGAGGTGGAGAAAAGGACGTTAAACGGACAAAGCAAAGTAATATGCCTCTCTAATATCACAGAACAATGAGTAAAACTATTGGTAATATTCCTGGAGAAATTGCCTCAAATTGTGCTAAATACTGCTATCTTTGTTGACCCATCCCGTCAGTGGAAAGGTCGAATTCATCTCCAATAAATCTCTATTCAATGCTCCCACTGGAATACAATAAGTCACACAATGTGGACGGACAAATGTCACTCGTAAATGTGTTACAGTCAGCTGCTGAGTCTAGACTGGAAGTTATTTCCAATGTCTGCGGATTACAGTGACAATTTGAAGTTCAAGACGGCGCATTGTTCAGTTCTCACCATGGCAGTGAAGTCTGTCTGATGTCTATGTGCTGATCCCGAAATGCAATTCATCGGGTCGGGAGTACGGCTATTCTAACAATTCTGAGGAGGTATATTTCATCTCTGGTAATTGAATTCATTAATGCAGACTTCACTTGATGCAAGTTGTTGAAAATCAGCATGAAAGCAAGAAGGAATGTGTACAAGCTGCCAATCAATTGAAATGAATAAATTGTCTTGATATTTCTGTTGTGTTTTGATGATCTTCAAATTCCATTAATCGAATGAATGAACTTTCCAACACTTTAACTGGTGAATTACCCTCGCGAAAACAATGAGTTTCTCGAATTTTCAAAGTGTGTAACAAGCCGTGCAAAATCCTTCTCAGATTGTGTAAATTAAATTTCAATCACAATGCTAATGTTTCTAACACCTGGTTATCGATATATCGGCATTTCCGTTCAGTGCACCTTAATTGGTCGTTGAGAGATTTGAACCATTCACCCTCGGGGACATGTACTAATTTCTTCTACGCTCTCTGTCTACAAGGTCACTACACTGTCTGTTGAAAGCGCGAAGAACCTGCTGAGGCATTCCTTAAACGTTAACATGTGGAGGCCGCTGAGCTTCACTACCGGCCGAGCCTCATTAGGCTTGTCATCTTCGCCGTAACTAATGACTCGATTTAAACTAGTCATGTACCAATCGAAAGAACTCTTCAAGACTCTTCAGATCACTGTTTAATCTCCATAGAGGATTTCTTTTCTAAGCTTCAAAAAAAGTTGACAAAAGTAGTATTGAACAACTCATGCGACCAGAACAAGTGGAAACATTCATCACGTAGCATTTCCACTTAAAGATGTCATAATTCCATTTTGAATCCTGGTTGTAAATGTACGACATGTCTACAACTTTATTCCGAAAATTTATGTTTAGGATAAATTTAAGAAAGAGTGCCTTTTCCAGACTTCACTAATATTGCAATGAATCATGAAAAGTTCACGTAAAAATTTTTTTGCGCGTCTCTCACAACCGCCGAGGAGACGATAATATCATTAAAGATACATTCGATGACGTCACTCACCGTAACATGAGGCTGCACGCTGCCGTTATTCACTCTGGCTGGCTGGAGAGGAACTCGGGGCTGCTCCACTCTCACGTCTGCCACGTGGTTTTGATGAGGAGGCGGTGGAGGAGGTTGAACACGGCTGGGAAGACCTTCTAAACGTTGTCTGACGGCCGATGGTTCTCGTGGGGATTCGTCTAGGGCCAGACTAGACGCGGATGGGCGGCGATGTGCCGAAGAGGTCTCGGAGACAGTGGGAGGTGTGGGAGTGGTTCTGGTACAGCCGTTACTATTCCGATCAGATTCATGGCAGCAAGAATAATGGTTCAACCGTCTCTGCCACACTCCAGGATGAAAGAGACATTGGAATCGTGCCCCACGCTCCTTAGCGACTGAAGATGGAAACGTGAAAATATTGCAATAAGAGTCTTTGAATCAATTTGGTAAAAAGTCGGACTGAAAGGAAATTTTTCATGTACAGTATGCGAAATGAGATGCCTATACTGCCGAAATAAATAAACAGCTGATTTAAGCAAGCATCATTGAGAACTTCACTCTCTCCTACCGATCATTCAACTCCAAGACACCTCAATCCAACTGATGACACCTCAATGCTACCTGATGATGACTCAATACTACCTGATGATGACTCAATCCCAACTGATGATGACTCAGTCCTATCTCATAATGACTCAGCTCCAACTGATGATGACTCAATCCCACCTCATAATGACTCAATACCAACTGATGATGAATCAATCCCACCTCATAATGACTCAATACCAACTGATGATGACTCAATCCCACCTCATAATGACTCAATCCCACCTCATAATGACTCAATACCAACTGATGATGACTCAATCCCACCTCATAATGACTCAGCTCCAACTGATGATGACTCAATCCCACCTCATAATGACTCAATACCAACTGATGATGAATCAATCCCACCTCATAATGACTCAATACCAACTGATGATGACTCAATCCCACCTCATAATGACTCAATACCAACTGATGATGACTCAATACCACCTGATGATGACTCAATCCCACCTCATAATGACTCAATCCCACCTGATGATGACTCAATCCCACCTCATAATGACTCAGCTCCAACTGATGATGAATCAATCCCACCTCATAATGACTCAGCTCCAACTGATGATGAATCAATCCCACCTCATAATGACTCAATCCTACCGGATGATGACTCAATACCACCTGATGATGACTCAATACCAACTAATGATGACTCAATCCCACCTCATAATGACTCAATACCACCTGATGATGACTCAATCCCACCTGATGATGACTCAATCCCACCTCATAATGACTCAATCCCACCTGATGATGACTCAATCCCACCTGATGATGACTCAGTCCTATCTGATGATGACTCAGTCCCACCTGATGATGACTCTGATTTGCATTTCCTAACTTTTGCGGAATTATTGACAAATGGTTCAACAAGTTGGTCTGCGCTATTAATCTACCTGCTGTCTTATAGCACCACGTTTTACATATTTACGAGTAAATGAAGAATACACTTTCCATTCTTTCACTAAATTCACATTCCCTGTAAATACAATCAACTTGGATTTCTCGGCCGATTTGACGCTGATTCAATCACTGATATACTCGTATAATTTTAGCGCTTCGCCTTCAAAAACTCGATCATCTACAAAACAGCGCATTCAAGCACATGATCAATAACTAGTAAGTGCGCCATTAAGGTGCGTTTTCGCTACAATCAGAAAAACTGGTTACCCAATAAACCATTCGTCTCAGCATTGCTACAACTCATCGCTTCTACCTTCCACCTCAGATTGAAATATCAAATGCTTAATCCACTACATTGTATCAAACTCAAGATTTCTCTTTGAAACTTCCAATAAAACTGAATCTATCCAATTTCCAGTGTTATTGCTTCTTTCAAGAGAGCTGAAGCGGAGGGAGAGATTTCATGTGCTGAATTTGTCAGACGAAAATGTTCCTTTAGATTAACAATTTAAATGTAATGCGTCATTACAAAACTGAAACACAAAACACAATCCTTGATTTCATCTCTGGTAAATAACAATCACAAGCCAACGCAATACTTTCCATACTTTGAAATAGGATAGCACTTTTAGTTTCCATGCATTAGAATTTCCTAGCGTTACATTTTGACAAGCATCGACTTGCCATAACCACCGCATAATTCTGCGAGGAAATTTGTCGATAGGCTTGAAAATGGCAATAAAACTTTATGCAACTGAAACCTCGTAAGAATGCGTCAGAATAAGTTGATAGCCTTTTAAGTACAGCATTTGAAATCACTGACACTATTACAAAACAACAGTCTACGCGGGTGGGATTAGCAGGGTGGTGGAGGCACAGTGGGCCAGGGAAGATAGGTTCAGAGTTCCCCGAGTGAGAACGGTGCATTCCCAGGAGCTTTCAGGGCACCGGAAAAGGATCGCGAAAGTAGAGGCGGTGGAGCACATTATGGGATGCGTGATAACCATCCTGATATTCGGGGGTTAGCTTGGGGTGTGCACTTTGATTGTGATGCTTCCTTTTTTAAATTCTCCAGACCATGGGATGCGTTGATGCATTTAAAGTGAACTTCGGCCGTGAATGCCCACAACATCAGCAACACTATCAATAATTGACGCTTTCTAAAGGTGGGACGAAATTTCTACTTCAAAATAGATGTAGTAGAGCGTCGGAGATGACAAGAAATGTCAAGAAGCGCACTGATCCAGAGGTTCGACTCGCTCTCTCACCCAAGATCCGGACCATTCAACCAGTGCCTGTGCCCAGCCAAATCGAACTTTCTTTTCGACAAAAATTATAACGTGCATTTGACAGACATTGACTGCAAATTTCTGGACCAGACCCTTTATCAACGCGAAAATGGCATTTTGCCTTTTCGGCAAGGAGTATACATAGCTTTTAATACTCGCAGTTGAAAACATACTTTCTTATTTTTCCCATACATAAAGAAGGAGATAAGCAGATATTTATCGAGATATCATGCAAACAATTGGAAATAATACAATGCATCAGACTGATACCATGCAAATAATTCGCTGACACATTCAGTTGAATGTGAAATACTACTTATCAGTTAAAAAATCGCAAAAATCCCACGTTATTAATATATTTACATGTATTACTTTCGAAGCAACATGAAGCCCAATGAGTTTGACAGAAAAATCGTCCAAGCGATTATCTATGACTGTATCATATTGTACTTGTAAAACCCGATGCGCAGAAGGGTAGGACGATCGGCATTAACACATACCGATACACAGATGGTAAATAAAGCTCGCATCAAAACATGAAAAGCGTGGACAAAGAGAATTACTTCATAATGTACAAAGGACAGAAGGACAAACATAGAAGAAATAGAAGACACAGTCTACCCGAAAAATGAAACAACGACAAGTAAATTACTAAGTCATTCTATTTACAAGGAAAAATCATAAAAAGAGAAAATACAAATACAATCACCATGGAATTCTCAATGAATACCAGACACAGAGAAGTAGGCAGATGTGAAATGAATAGATTCCAAAGCGGACAAAGTGACTGGAAATCAAGGGATTGGCAGGTTCTTTTTTGGAACGAGGATTTTTACAGGTTTTGGACTTCATCAGTGACATGTAAAACAACTAACGTGAACTAGTGATTTCAATAGTGACACAGGGACTTCAAATGAAGACATCGAGAATTCAATTGATGACATAGATATTTTCATTGAGAAATGGGTCACATCAAGAGTGACATCTGGTAATTCATCAAAGATCTTGCGAAAACAGTAATGACAGCAACATTTGAATTGGTTAATTGACATTCAAATGCAAATTTGTAGCAAATGCCAATTAGGAATCCTACCACTCAATTCAGCATTGTCAATACAGAATTAAACATACGATCTATTTTGAAAGGTAGCCACAAGAAAGCGCCTTTGCAGTGCATACAGCATCCCCAGCTGATATCCCAACAATTCATGTATTGCAGAATTGATGAACCTGACTAATTAAAATGCAGCGCAATAGAAGAACACCTTGCTATCCACATGTCTATATATTATTTCTTATAGGCTTACATGCACTTTTACTGATGAGTTGTTACATCTTGAAGTTGCAGCATAGATGGAATGTAGGTGGCTGTTTTCTGAAATGAGTTGGAGCAATGCAGGGCCGTTATTTCGCTCAAATTTTGGGAGGCAATCTGTAAAAGTGTCGCTTGCTTTTGTTGCGCAGAATGTCCTCCCGATTTCTGTCTTGTGGGACAGTTTGTAGCTTCTTCAAAACGATCAGCCGGTTTTTTAATGTCTTAGCAATAGTTGATTTGGTAACCACTGGCTTATGTGGAAGAGCAGATCTTAATTCAGTGTTGATCTGAACCAAGGTGTATTCGGCATGTTCCTCCACGATTTCCATCATTTTAGCAATCATCTCATTGTCAACTTTCGTGTTTCTTGCTCCACCACGTCGACGAACCACAAGTCCAGTCAGTTGGAATCGCCGGATGATTCCCCAGGCTGTTGTTCTGTCGATACCAAGAAGTGTAGCTGTTTCAACATAGTCATCATTTGTGAAGGCCTCAATTATCCGACGCTTGTCTTGTTCTGCAATTCGACTTCTTGACATTGTGGTAGCTCAGCATTCGATAACAATGCATCCATCTGGCTAATTGAAATCCTAATGCCACTCATGAACATGCTTCACTTCTACAAAACATCACAATGTCCGAGTTGAAAGCCTTTTGTCACTCATGAAATCAGATTGTCGATAACCAACGCATTATGTCTCTATTGAAATCAGATTGTCACTGATGATTTCTAGGCAGTCCTTCTTGAATTCCAAAACCTGTATTACTTTTGTTATCATCATTGCTAACCATCCTAATTATTGCGAATTACTCTGATATTAATGATTGATGTCGCGAATTCCCGGATTCTATTATCAGTCACCACCCTGTTGCAAGCACTTTTAGTTTCCAAGTGCTATATTTTGGAAAGTATCTTTTAGAGAGCATAATAACCAGCACCGTGAGGTAACTTCTCGTTAGGTTTGAAACTGCAATAAAACGTGATGCAACTGAAACCGCATCAAGCAATTACGTAATACCTCAGCTTAACCAACTAGCTGTAATTTCAGAAGCAATTAACGACCTCAAATCCTAATTAGGACATTTATCACTTTGTTTTGGAGAAGTGGAAGAGCTAAGGAAGAAAAGTTATTGAACAAACTTACGCGTCCGTACAGATCGAACCCATTCTTCTCTCTCCTCTGGTGTAGCGCATACGACGTAGAGAAATAGTTTCTCCTGACCTGATTTCTCGTCGGTGTAACAAAGCTGAAAGAAAGCAAATATGAAATGGGAATTCACTTGCTTCAATAATATATTATTACCTGAAATACGTTGTTCCTGGCATCAAGATGACCATCGTTGACATATTCCACCAGCCGAATCAGTGACAGCGGAATCCGACCTTTCTCCCTACCACGACTCTGGAAAATCAGAACAATGCATGGCTCTAATCTGTTGCTTCCGATAGGATAGAAAAACTGAGACTATTTTGAATTGAAATAGAATTCTGATAGACCAAGTATTTTGCATCCCAATAAAGATACTCAAATAGCAAATGAGTAAATGAATTCAAAAACAGAACTAATGGTTTCCTATGTCTATGATTGTACAGTACGCGACAAAATAATGGAAACCCCTACGAATTTCCTAAATTTCTACATATCAATAAAAAATAAGTTATTATTCAGAATAAGTTTGTATTACAAAGTTCAAAAAGCTCAGTATTACTTAATGATATTAATGATATTAATATTCCAAACTTTCAAAATGTTTGAAATCTGTTCCTGTTTTGATGAACATTTCTGAATTCTCAGACGTTGTTTTACTTCGGTCCATGCGTTTTACGGAGAAGCGGAATTTGGTAGAATTTGATTCTCTCCATACTTAGGCGCATTGAACAGGCCATAAATCAAAATTGTGGTCTAACGGAATATTGACAGTTTCAAATGATTTTTGATGATCCTGAAGCAATATTGATCTTTTTTGAACTTTGTAATATAAATCTACTCTGAATAATAGCTTATTTTGCATTGATATGTAAAAATTAAGGAAATTCGTAGGGGTTTCCCTTATTTTGTCGCGCACTGTATGCATTTTATAAGATGGCAAATAGTAAGTTAACTATCCGCCCTCTGTGAAAGCCAGCTTCATTTCCAGATCGATCTTCCTCAAATGCTCCTTTGTTAGCGGTTGGACTTGAACTCCTTACCTCTTGATTGCTATTCCATTTCCTCAACTACTAATGTACAGTACCTCGCGGAGATTTGAGCTAAGTTTTAACGATATGCATGATTTGATACATGTAACTCAGACAGCATTTCTCATAGATGGAGACGCTTCATTTATCAGCAAATACGACAGTAATCTGAATTTGTGCCTCTTTCAGCAAAAACCCGATCACTGACTTGATGTTGTTCAAAAACAGCCAGACAGACAGATGTCTGGAAAAGTCACTTTGATATGTTTAGAAACGCAATTACCGACTCTCAAGCGAAACTGATTGCATGATTTTCAGTTTACAAGCTCGAAATATATTCCGATGCGGATAGAAAAGTGATGAGTTCGTAATTATTCAACTTTTGAAAAGGAGAGATCGTTAAGGGGAGTGTTGATACTCCAGATATCATGACAGTTCAGAATTTCCTGCTTAGACGGATGGATAGTTATCAGTCATAAATATTTGATTGCTGTCGCAAAATTGATTGATGTTCATTTCTTTTCAATTGAGATCATCGACAAGGAAAATATAATAACAACGCTGATTTCAGAAAAACTGAACGAAGCTGAAACCATTATTATGGCAGATCAGCTGATTTACTCAAAGACCGAGAATTAGTCGATCTAACCTTTTTAAGGTGGTCATCATAGCTTAAAGCAAATTGTAGATGGGTGCAAGGTCTCCGTGGCACAGTGGTTAAGTGTTTGGCTTGGCGATCTTTCGGTCCGGAGGTCGAGCCCCGACAGTGTCACTGGAAGTCGTCAGGAAGGGCATCCGGACTAAAAGTGCACAACGTTCCAGGTTAAAGTCTGACTGTGTCAGCACCGTCCAAGCTCCCAATAAGGGGTAGTAGTGAGGTTAAACCATCATCATTTCATCAGCTGTTTTGTTCTAAGACCGAGAATTTGTCGATCTAATATAATAATAATAAAGAGACTTTATTCACCAATACAACGAGCGGTATATGGCATGGTTCACAAATCATGAAAATTTCGAATACTTTATAAATGAATTGTTGTAAACAGACGATCTCCGTTGAAAGCATAACAATTTTCTCCGAGATCTGATTTGGGAATCAGTGGATCTGACAATGAAAAATTCAGATAAAGGATGGCATGCAGAAAACCTAGAAACTTTACGAATCAGTCGTGTACAGATGTTATCAAGCATTTGATGAAAATCACATTTAAAATTGATATTGGCCCAACGACGAGCAACGCGATCAAGTCGTTCAAGTTTTTTCACATGGGACTTCTTTAGGTCGCAAATAACGGCCTAAGCTTTTGAGGTGGTCATCATTGTTTAAAGCAAATTGTGGATGGTTTACAAGTCATATACAATCGATTCTTATGATGTTTTCAGTGCAAGCTTATCAGGGGGAATTGTAGACGCTTCAATCTTTTAAGGTGAATTTATGTACTATTTACTATATTTAAAAAAATTATGTTGCTGGTCTCCTTGTCACAGAAGTGAAAGCCTTAGCCTAGCGAACTTGCAGTCCAGAGTTCGAGCCCTGATGGTGTCATCCGGCAGGAAGAGCATCAGAATCAAAAGTACTACAATGCCCCAGAAAAGTCTTAATATGTCAGAACCGTCCAAGTCCAGAGGATAGGGAGTACCGGTATGTAAATAAAAAAATTGAAGCTTCTGTAGCATTCACAGAAATAGATTGTTTAAGCGTGTCACTTTGTGGAAATGCAAATTGATTCAAAACGATGGAACATGCAGGAGCTCACTAAGTGGGCAAAAAGGAATCCCTAATACCTTACAGAGATAGGAAAAATAGTCGCGAGTCGCTTGCGGATTGCTGTGAATTCCTTCGAAATGCTCCGATCGCCGCGATTCCTTCAGATTCGAAGAATTCAGATCATTGCCAAAAGTTTTCTCGATAATGTTAGCGATGGCAAGCGCACGAAAAAAACTTTCGAAGCTTTTCTCTTGAACTTGACATCGTCTGTGTCTCTTTGCTGTGTGATCCGGTTGATAACAGTCACTGAAACTTCGCAAAATTCGGCGTGTTTAATATTGAACTGGCTGCTCGTTGTTCGATTGCTATGATATTATGTCAGCAGATTGTACCATTTCATTAGCGTTAAATGCTCCAATGTTTCCTTTCTAGTCAAACAGAAGAAGAGACGACCTGTCCAATACTGTGGTATTATTGTTTAATCAGTTCTGCTTTTGTATAATACATCTATGTTCATTCTCATTGCTGCAAATAGAAAATTGCTTGAAGATGGACCGTAATGTGACGAATTGGTCTGGCGCTGCATTCCAACGGCAATGACGGTCGGTATACGAAGGATTGACAGAGGAAACTTCAGCTGGTTTGAAAAGAATATGCGACATGATGGCGATTCGCATGAGCAGTAATCGGATTTTGTAACTTTCTTATATAATACAGTTTAAATCAGGTTTACAACATTATTTCACCGGTTACATTTGCACGCAAGGCTGCGATGAAAGTCAGGGTAAGATGCAAGTGCGGCCTTAACGATGAAGATTGATGATGGGTTGCTGAGGCTTCCGCAGAAGTAAGGATTGCGCACCCTTGTTCGATCACAATGACAATAACCTGCAAATAGGTTCAAGAAGTATACTGATGAAATCATTATGCTGAACTAATTGCCATCACATTGACAAAATGGGAACCGTCTGTGGTTTATTTCACCTTTTATTTATACAATCAATTAGATGCAAAAAGTTCTGTTGTTCTTCAGTGACTATTTGGATGAAAACTGAGAGCTGACACAATTTCTACACTAATTATGGACTACCATTGATTTGCTCCTTTTCGCAGTTGGCCCTAAGTTCTCTACACAAATTTATCTGCTATGGAACTTCTTCCTGCCAACACTGCACTAAAATGTTCAATGAACCTAGGTATCTTTACCACACTTTGAAGTATTGCATCGACCTTGCTATTCAGATGATATAAACAGATTGCTTATCAGAATACTGTCAGTTGAAACAATAAGGTTTCGCTTGGATGGAGATGCGCATACATCAGATTCAATGAAGAATATTGTAATGTTGAAGGAACTGAGAGGCAGCAAACTTGTCAGGAACGTAATGACAAATTCACGACTGTAATCGAGAAGGTGCTTTCTTTTCATTTGAATTTTACTCAATTTCACAATATGTTTTATTTACTTTTGGCTAACAGAGACAAGTGCATGAACCATAAAAGGAAGAAATAAGTCACGATTGAGATTTTACGTCGATAAAAACGTTCTACTTCATTATGTTCAAGCAATTTTGATCTGTGAAGATTTGCCGAGAACCGAAGGAAAAAATCAGGAGATGAGAACGATGTTGATAAAAATCATCACCGGAACAAAAAACAGTTTTTGTCTCATCAGTGCAGTACACCCTACTGTGAAAGGTCAATAACTGTTTGTGCATAGAACGCAAGCATGAATTCGCATTCGAGTTTGCTAAGTTCAAATTTTGGACACGAGTTCAGACTTCAGACAGTGAATTTTGAATTATTTCAAGAGTTGTAGTTCAGATGACGATAAAAGTAGCTTTGATTATATAAGTCAAGACTTGAACTCTACTCTTTTCCTCGTCTATTGTCTCTTCTTCCCCAGATTTGAGAGTTGGACACTGGGGCTGTGTCGGTTGTCGTTGGGATGGATGCGCCTTCTCCATTCTGGTCGGTCTTGCGTCAGTCGAGGGCCCAGATGCAGGAGCTCAAGATCTTTCTTGACATTGTACCACCATCTCTTCCTCTGTCCATCTCTGATGTTCGGTCCAGCCACTTTATGATCTAAGATTCTCTTTGCAAACTTGCAGTCCAGCATCCGTTGCAGGTGACCAAACCAGCGCAAGTGATTTTGGCGTATGATTGATTCCAAGTCATACAGGTGGAGCATGCCTCTCAGTTCGCGCATGGAGCGGCGTTGACAAACGTTTGATGGAACACATGCATCGGATCATAGCGTTCTCATTTCTTGCCAGGCGAGTAAGGTCATCAACTTTTATGGACCATGTCTCCGACGCATGCAGCAAGAAAGAATTTTCTGATCTTCGAATTCACTTGAAGAACTATTTTTGTCATCAGGAACAATTACGTGATGTTAATTCACAAGAAGGGTCAAGTAATATGTGGATGTTGAACGTGAATATCACAATTTCATGCAATTGATTCAGATTCTATTGCAAGAACATGCTCAGTGATTTCTGATTTTAAAAGCAGAGGCTCTTGTAATAGTAGACTCTGGCTGTTGCAAGAAGTAACTATCCAAGTAATAAATGTCCTGCCACGCGCTTCTATTTTCATCTCAACATTGCTAGACATTGTAATTAGTATATTTTCTACATCTATTATATTTTGCTATTAACTTCATACCAGCGTTTTTCAACCTGTAATCTATCCTATTGTTGAAGAATTATCTCTTCCCGTGGGCTGTTTTCAAAATACAGTTGAATTAGATTGTAATGATATGTCAGAAATTCTTGCAATCATAAAGGAAATATTTTACACATCATGAAATATCGCAAGCGTTTGAAAATTATCGAACACAAACTTCACTACACAAGAGCATCATTCGCTGATGCAGAGGCATGCGCTCGTGACATGAGCACCATACGAACACGATCGAGTTGCGTGTCGTGTTGGTTGTTGCCACCCTAGCCACTCCTCCACAAGCGAACGTGCATTTCAGCAGCGAAGAAGTCTTCTTCAGCGATCTCTAAGTCCAGAACAAATTGATAAACAGCTTTTATCAGATCGGTTTCAGACTCAGCTCTACAGTCTTTTGACAGAAAAATGATCTGGCGAGGCTGTTCCACTGAAATGAAAAAGCGGTTTAACGTCGCTACTCCCCCTTGCCTTGGACGGCACTGACATATTCAGACTTTTCTGAAGCGTTGTGATCTTTCAGTCCGGATGCCCTTCCTGAAGACTTTAAGTGACAATTTCGGGGTTCGACCTCTCGACCTCTGATGGCTAGGCCAAGCACTTAACCACTGTGCCACAGAGAAACTTGTTGCTTTGCATTAATTTGCATGCTTTCAATGAATTTCTCGGAAATATATCAACGGTTTAGACTTCGTGATCGTGTCGTGTTTCGACTAAAAAAACTTGTCGTGTTGAAAGCAAATTTCCGACGACTGTGAAGAACAATGAATTGGTTAGATTGCACTTCTGTACTTACGTCTCCCGACGAAATTTCATAGTAAAGAAGATTGCATCTGGCGAGAACGAATATTCGTTGCTTGTAGTTATCGCGAGTGTAAAACCTGCGATTCTGCGAGCGTTTGATCAACCTCGCCACCTTCACTTCCGTATCACTCGACATCGCTCCCACACTGCAATGAAACAATGAATTTGATAGAAATCGCTTAGAATTGTCATCAGAGGAACAATGAAAAAGGAATAAATGACGTAAGTAGAACATCAGGTCCAGATGAAAAGATCGTGAAATGGAGAGATAGTGGTACCATGAGTTCATGAGGGGATGCCCAGCAAAAGAACCAGAAGATGAATAATGCTGAAAATAAGAGTCTAGCATGCGAGAATGCTGATGTGAACCCCTGTCTATCGATGCAATATCTCAATACACTTGAATGTAGCAATAATCTGCGCTCATATATTCAGAAGGTTTGACTTTTGCATTGATTGACAAGACCCCACCATGTATGATAAAACCAAATAAAAACTAGCGATGAAATTGCCTCGGAAACCATCAACCTAAACAAAGTTTCCGCTACAAGGAGGCTCTCCGAGGTTCGCTTTCATGTATAGATCTTACCACAGCTTTCCTGAGTTCCCCGTGGTGCGGTGGTTAGGTCCAGTGCTAGGCCTCAGGATCTTTCGGTCGTGTGGTCGATCCCCCCTCATTGAAAATGCTGTCGGACGAAGAGGACAGCGCTCCACACAAAGAATGGATATGAAAAGTTAGAATATAAATAAAGCATCCTGTCAGCCTTTGTAATGCTAGAACAATAGAACCCGCTCATCCTATTCATGACTATTCAGTGCAAGGTGAGATCTGACTGCACTTTACACAATGTCTCATTCAAAACAAAATTTCTGTGATGTGTTGCAAATACAGGACATTTAGTCTGGATTTATACAAATCTGCGCGTCTGCGTGATTCCTCTTCTTGTCAGACAGGATCAAAGAAAAGCCCATATAAATTCAAAGGGAAGTATTCAGCAAGAATGATTCTTTCTATGTTTTCTCTGATAAAGTGAAAAGTGACAACAAAGGTCTGTCGCAATGCACTGAATATCTCAAGAGAATGACAACTATTAAGTCAATACAAGACACCAACACCCTTGATTCCACGACCGCACTCGCCCTAGGAATCGAACCGAAGTCCGCGGTGGAGACGAGCTCGCACCTCCTTCACTAGGCCACACTGACGGTTCAAAGGGAATGCGAGTGAAGGCAGAAGTCATCTCTAAGTATTATCGACAGCTCATTGTCCTATTATAAGCTATTATCGAACCGTCAGCGTGGCCTAGTGAAGAAGTTGCGAGCTCGTCTCCACCGCGGACTTCGGTTCGATTCCTATGTCGGGCGAGCGCGGTCGAGGAATAAAGGGTGTTGGTGTCTTGTATGGACTCAATAGTTGTCATTCTCTTTAGATATTCAAAGTGAAAAGTGCTGAGTCTAACTAAGCCATAACTTTTCACAAGAAATGTCTAAAAATCACTTCCGATCATATGTAAGTGTTTTTAGGCTCAAAGAGCAATATAATTATATAATTAATTTCCGAAATTCATGAAAATTTATCTTGTGAAAGTGAAAGGCCATAATTCCCATTTGGTCAACATGTTTCCGACGGGTAACATTCGGACCATCATTCGGCTTGCCGGCCACAGACTGTCCAAAAAATGAATACAAACAATCATTATTTCAATCCAATCACCTCCTATGTTTAAAGGAGGAAGCCCCAATGAGATGCTGGACTAATACACGTTCTATCGACCTGCATTCCGCGGGCGGGTATGTCCCGTATTCAAATCTGAACCAGTTTGAAACTTCATCAGGATAAAGTCTTGCGCAATAACATATTTACATTAGAACGCTTAAATAGTGATTTATCTGTTAAATCTCAGTAAATGATATTTTTCCATTGCATAACAAATAACATAATGAATGAAAATATGAACTTTGATAATATTTAAGCGATCTAGATGAGACCGTTCTCAGACAATAGGATGAAGATAGCATTACTGACTCGGCGATTCCACTCAAAGAGTCAGCGCCTTGTGTTCAACTTGAATGCACTTAATATTGAAGAAATGTCAGAAAAGCTGAAGGCGACAATCGCATGCGAAGATACTTTTTACAAGATGAATAGAGATTTCGTTATTAATTCTCGGGAAAAGATAAATATATTTCATAAAAGACGTAAGCCGCCGAATAATGTACATGAGCAGACTGTACAGGAGAAATATGATGTTATAAGTGCAGCGATTCCCGCAAGTCGTTATACGATTAAGAACTTAAAACGCAAAATGTAGAAGTGAAACAGACAGAAGCACAGTGATCTATTTTTCATAAAACGATAGGATTTGAGCCAAACATTGCGAACACAGGTACTTATGGGCTATCTCCCCCAAGGTTTTCAAATTTGTCTGCCACCATCGTCGCCAAACTTCAGGTAGAAGTACTCAAGCATATTTTCTACGCACATGCAAATGCAAAAGTTTATGCAGATCAGATATGTAGTTTTTGCATTAGAGACGATAACGTGAAATGTAACGATGTCAACAGCTTGATATAACTTCGTCTGTTCGACGCATTATTGTTATGTGTGTGCAATGTTCTCTCTTCCTCTTTGTCTCATTGATTGCCATTTGAAATCTCATAACCACTACCTTGCCACACATTTATTAAGTTAAAAATGTTGATGTAAGGGATACGGTCTGGTCGTCATTACTTCACGAGTTGTCAGGAAACGACTTTGTTGACCTTAACTGCTTCCTGCTCAGACGATGAAGTCAGAAGAAGTCAGATCAAGCTGCAGACATCGACGCACTTCAAATTATCGCCCCTAATTCAAAAAGTACTTGTCCGATTTGCACAAATTTTGCATGTGGGTAGAAAATGACCTCACTTGCGTGTACTTAAGGTTTTGTGACGATTGATTGATTTCTACGGATTTCAGACAAATTTGAAGACGTGGGGGGGGGGATAACCCATAAGTACCGAAAATATCAAATTAATCCAAAAATTCACCATGAAATCTCTGTATATTATTTACACCAGTTCGGAAATCACTAGATGATCATTCTATTTCTACTTATTCAACGGAACTCTCGATGTATTGCTTTTAATTGCGAAAATCGATGAAATCACGTTAAGAAGGCGGAAGATCATCCTATTCGTCAGCTAAACTCTTCGCTGCTTCTTGTCGCGGACACGATAGAGCAGACTGGACACTTCATATTTGTACACCAATGACAAAGAACGTCTGAACAAAGCATGTAAAGACACAATAAGATCAAGTTGGTGAGTCAATGAAGTAATATCAGGGATAATGAAATAAGAAAATATGGGAGAACTCAAGCTAAAGTGCAATCGTGCAAGTAATCTTTCTGATCACTTAGCACTGGTCAGGTGAAGCAACTGTACAGATTCAGCGACACGTAACTCATGCGGTTAGCCACACTGTTTCACAATTGAGAAAAACCGTTTGTCAGGCACTATTGTACAAGACGAAGCATGTTACAGCAAATGTTGGGGTGGCCCTTGAACGTGGTCGATGTGCCCAAAGCATTTGTCAATTTCGCTGCGAGGGATCTTCTAAAGAACTTCAAAATGGATAACTCATTCTTGCTATTCTTTATCAAACACATATCTCCTACCGGCCGTCTTCAACATTCGTTGTGGCAATTCGTTTAGTCGACTGTGAATAGAGAATGTGCGCAGGTTGACAACTGTCATCATTAGAACTGCAGAAATGCAGCAGCAATGTTTGATTATTCAACATTATTCGTAATGTCAGTAGTGTGTAAAAGCAGAATTTTAAAAGAATTAGGGTCGCATGGTCTAAACCTTGCAAAATTCATGTAAATGCATGTAAATCCTCTAAAACTGCGATCATAAGTCACGTCAAATGTTGTGACCAGGTGCAAACTGGCTTCAGAATGGACAATAAACACACTTGGCTATCCTTTCACCTAGTGAGAAACCGAACAGAATACTTTCGTCTAGTGGTTGGAATTAATGTAATTGGACACAATATTGGCTGATATTTGACAATTCCAAGTTTCTATTATTCATCAGAGTCAAGTTGTTAATATCCTGTGTTAGTAATGTTCGGTAGAGCTTCGAAAATCGGAGAAAACGCGGAACATCAGCATGCCACACAGAGAAAAACAAGTGATGTGATGACAATAATATCAGAGAAATTCATGAAAAATGAGGCCTTCTATGAAGAATGAATTCTGGAGAAGACGTAGTCCTAGCAGGGAATTCTATTTCAACCGCAGATCCATTTGTTTGGATAGAATTAACGAATTATTCAGGCATTTTTATTGAATTGAGAAATCAAAGAATTCCATCACAAGTAAAGGTCACTTTCACAAACATTCTTCCATAAAGCAACTCTTCAAACTGAATGGAACTGAATGGTTCAAGAGAAGATGACGAAGCGTTCGTTGAGTGATAGACTTCCAAACTTCCAAACGTCTGCTTCTTCCGTTGAAGCTACCAATGAAACGGCACAGAACGCTCATTTCACAAGCTGAACTTGATTATGTGGCGCACCAGGAAAGAGCTTGCATCAGAATAATCTCTTTGAACTTTTGAAACTTGCTTTCAAGTCAATTTTATGTGGTGACCTCTTTAAATTTTCTGAATGCTTTATAATTCAGCTCCTCCAGCTTCTTGGAATAGAAGACACCAGCACTGTCTCGAAAAGATAATTTATGTTCTCCAGAAGCCAGAAGATAAATAGGGTCAAGGAAGTGTATTGCATTGAATCACCACTAGTCAAAGCCGAGAGGCTGTCCAAAGAACACGCGGCGTGAAGCGGCGTTCGCTGATTGCAAGGAGCTTTGTGTGGAATTGTGGAAAATCTATTGGGAAACCTGTCCTCTCTTGCGATTATATTCATAATGGACGTAAACGAAAAATAAAGTAAGGACAGCCTTTCTGTAGTCTTTAGACTATAGTGAAAACCTTCGATGATTATTTCAGCTTTTATTCCTTATTTAAGGGAGCTAGGAAAAACATGACATCGTGAATTAATTGACGCTGAATTCCATTTTCTCCGTGCGGAATTTCATGCTTATCTTCGCAGAATTCTGGAGTTCATAAAATAAAGGTATCACGCAAACGACAATCTGTTTTGCGGATTCCCTTGGAAAGTTATGACGATAACTGATGATCCTCTTTTTCAAACAATTCATGAAACTGTTTGTGTAAACTTTTGGCTGAGCTAATATCATGCACGTTGCAACTGTGTTAAGATAAAAGAACTTTTTGAATCAAATTTACATTATTTTTCAAAAAATGAATGATTTTGAACTTTGTCTTTAGAAACTCAGCGATGTGACATTTCTCGAAAATCTTCAAAGACCCCTGACTTAGAGTGCAACTCGATATTTCCTATCGAAATGATAAAATAGTCATGAAGTTATCGCTTGATACATGATAAATCTCTTTCGTAAAACTACAGATATTGACGAAATTGAGAAGACGTGTTACGCTTCACGTGTATGTTTCAACGGAAACAAAATTGGAACGGAATCAGATTAGTGTGAATAATCCTCAATCCGAGTATGCTGCAGTTTTTGATATTTTCAGGTTTCAGTCGAACGAAGCCTGGGCGTGACAATCTAATCCTCTGACAAGCCCAAGCAGAAGATTCATTTAGTTTCATGATACCTCACTTATTACAGAAGATAGAACACATCGTGGGAAACTTTGAGGCAAAATGTAAAAATGAGACGAAGGAATTTGCTGTTACCGATGATGACTGGATGATGAGGGGTTTGGGAATCAAATATTTCATATCAGCAACACGAATGATTATCACACATAAGTGGGAAAGATCAAATTTCTAAAAAAACATCACAAATCTCCGGGAAAGATAACATGGCCAGTTCATTCAACTTCAAAATGTAAGCATGATAGGTTTGGACGGGTTGGGAAGATTTAACATCAGATAGGTGCAAAAGGGCTTAAAAGTGAAGTACATACCGCTCGTGCAAGGAACTTCCAAAGCAGGAAGTAAAGTGAGCACTGAAAATATATCATTGAATGATAGGACAGCAAACACATAAAGTGATGACTAGATCAAGAAAGTTATTTATCAAGTAAACTACAAAATAAGATACGTAAATGTAACTCACAAATTCAATGCAAATCAACAGATAATTATCCCGGGATGTGCTTCGCCAAGTGTCTCATCAAGTCAAGGATAAGTTTGAACCAGGGATGCTGTTTTAAAATAAAAACGACAAGTGTTGGTCGATCGATTTCATGTCATTATTGGATATATCTTCAGGACAAAGTTACAATACGGATGAAACCATTAAATACATCAATTGAGAACTTGTCAAAGCTAAAAGAACTCTTGGCAATTGCGTCTAAAACCACAGAAATTGAATACATGCTAAAAACAATACAATAGAAACTGATTGGCATTTACAATTACGTCTAAACTGAGGAATTCAATGTCAAATGCTAAAACAATAAAATTGGAACTGAAAACTCGTCTTCGTTCATCAAGGTTGAACTATTAATTTGTTTCATGACCAGATTTTCAGCAGTGCGCGTGTGCTTTGTGAGAAAACTATTTGGAAATTGTCATAGCCATTTCTATGAACGTGTTTGGTTATCTCAGTATCTTTAGGTCTACCTTCTAAGTGTTCACGAATTCCGGTGATAAAGTCTTTTACTGTTTTAGCATTTGACATTGAATTCCTCAGTTTTAGACGTAAATGTGTAACGCAAATCATTTTCTATTGCATTGTTTTTAGCATGTATTCAATTTCTGTGGTTTTGGACGCAATTGCCAAGAATTCTGTTAGCTTTGACAAGTTCTCAATTGATGTATTTAATAGTTTCATCCGTATTGTAATTTTGTCCTGAAGATATGTCCAATAATGACATGAAATCGATCGACCAACACTTGTCGTTTTTATTTTAAAATGATCTCACTGGGTTCGCAATCTCACCAGGGACGGTGTGTAGCTGCAAATGCAGGCACAACATCGAACCATCGGCGCTGTGACCTTGTGGTAGAATGCTTGGTCTGCGTCCGACAGACCTTAGTAGAAACCATGGAAATAAACTGTTTATCTGAAGTTCGCTAGAATGGAAATTGACTCAAGGTCGCGGCACATCCGGGGGAACTAAGTTGGGGCATGAATAACCAATGAAAAGCTTCGATTTCCTCATGTGACTGATTCTAACCCAATGATACAGACGTTGGCAGGTGCATCTAAGTGAAAATGCGTGCGATTTATGTGCCGTTATTGCGCATTGCATGAAGCTTAATTTCCATTCTAGAGGTTTTATTGTTGTCAATTTTTCTATGGTAGAAACATTGGTCCGGTCAAGCACTAAGATCTTTTTAATTAGGTGCACTCTGTATTTCCTCTAAGTATTTAACGCAAAAGAATGAGAGTTGGGTGAATAACAACTCTGTCATGGGGAAAAAAGGCTCCGTGCCTAATGTGCTTCCGAGAATAAAACAAGGCTTATTTATTTATCTTTTAATGGTCACCTGGCCAACTGACAATAGCGAGAATTAACGATTAAGACATTTCTTAACGCAGGCACTTATTTAAATGAGGTATACTATCAGCATGATTCATTCCCACTGCCAACAGGTGGTTCATTGGCCTTGTGGTTAGAGCGAGCGCTTATATGTCCTTATCCTACAATATCGCTGGTTCAAATCTGTTGATAACTGATGACTGGTCGAAACAAGTCTTTGGTGACTGCATCTCTTGAGTTGAAATGAAATTTACAACTTGCTTAGATATCTCATGAAAGTTCACAAACTTTTTTGCTGATGAGTGATTTAGATATAATATGATATGATGACATCATAATACTTAAGTTGCGAATATGAGAAAATGCCAAGTGGATTGATGAACACAAGAGAGTTATGGAAAACAAATGAAATAGAATGGAAGCAGTCATTTGCTTCATTTCTTCACAATTGAACGATTAATGAGTCAAACATGTCAATTTTCTACAACTAGCCGCTTAGACGATGCTTGATTTGTAATTTATTATTTTATTGTCATATTAAGTGCATATACTTGAGTATTCGAAGTTGTGTGAAATATTCTAGTTGGTCTTCAAAGAAACAATAAAAAATATTGCATTCTTAAATTACAATTAAGCTAACAATTCATCATTTTTGAAAAACAAATCGTAATAATATATTGACTATATTGAATTGTAATTGATCGAATAATTTTGACATCATCAATTTTCGGCTTATACATATCAAATCAAAGTGTGCTCCAGTCACCATTCCTCATGATTGCACATAAAGTCTTGGAGTGTGGTCAGGGTTGCTGCATGCTTAACCAATAATTTCAGGTTTTTGTGTACATGTTAGTGTTACATATCACGGCAAATATAATGAATTTCGGTTAAAGCAAGTATATGATAACAACATATAGCGCTAATGTGCATGAATTCATAATATATTACATTTGCAGTACGGTGTTCATTGATACAATATGATGGAGAAGTATCTCTAAATCCATGAGCTAAAAACAGGAATAACAGCGATGCGCACTAATCGAATTTACAACACATCGAGCAACTTTATAGGATGATCATGAATTGTATGATACATCTACCTATGACGAAAACCTGAAGTGATAATTCAATTATTGTGCATTAAACGATAGAACGCTTTCGATTTTCTAAGACGACTCTTATTAGGACATCTTACAGAGTTCTAAGACACATTAGTAACTTGCAATAATGATTTCAAGTCAAAAGTTATATAAGAAGTCGAATCCGGCATGTTCAATGCAACTCGCAAGAAAACAGAATTTATCACCCTTCTCGGTTATATTGATAACGTTACCCAACAAATGCCTTATAATAAAAAAGAAAGCTCGTTAACCATCACGGAATAAGATAACATAATGCACATATTTAAACGAAATTCAGTTTCAATTGACTGGCAGCGGTAGATAATGCCTATGTGCATCACACTTATGATACGCTGACAAACTGCATGAATTGATCTGCAACAAGAACGGAGGGTTCGTCACAAAGGAAAATCTTGATGGATATTCCATCTCTATTACGGGAAATGTTCATTAAATTCATAGACTGATCATAGACATCCTTCTCCGGAGACGAACACAAGAATCAATTTGTAATTCTACAAAGACTTAACTTAACTTAAGACTATTGCTGCGTACTAGATTATTTCTTTGACGTCGAAGTTCAATCGAAGCCGTTTTCAACCAACAGTGGTGTAGATAGCACAAGTCTCGAAACACTCCGAAACATATTCTCATTACCAAATTACGACAGATAAGTAAGAAAACTGGAGGCTACTTCCTAAGTTGCACTAATGCGATACAAAGCTCCATGGCGTGACAAGCAATTCATTAAGGAAATAACAAAGTGCTAAATGCATGCGCTCGCTTGGTTTTTCGAGTCCGCCGTCAAAAGTCTAGGTCACATTACTCCATACCTAAAGAAGCTGAAATGGTTTCCGATAAATGAACGTATAAGACTCAGAACCGGCTGTTTGCATTACAAATGTTCTTTTTTTAATTCGCTTGAGTGTATTAGTCAATTATTTAATGTACATACTCCCAGCTCTTATCTTTGATAACCTGAAGGCAGTTCCTCATCAAAACAACATGTCTGGAAGGTTCCACGGTCCATCTGCGTCGAACTGTAATCCTCTATAGATTCTTGCTCAATATGGTTTTCTTGCGAAATGGCCTTGACTCTCGATTTTTGTAGAACTGTCCCAGGGAAGTCCATGGAATGAAATCTACATAACAGGAACGTTCTTAGAAAACCCAATACTCAACTTTCTTATAACATTTTAGTCACAAATTCAACTGCCTCTTACAGTTCGTGGAGGTCTGCCTTTAAACTACAGGAGTCAATCAATTTTCCGACTGAAAGTACAACACAAGCGTACATTTTAGATGTTGCTAAAAACGTTCCTGCTATTTAAATATTTTTTGAGGAATTCCCTGGAACAGTTTTATCAACACCATTTTGCATGAGGACCATTTCAACATGTTACAGCTCTCGATACTCGGTTACAGCTCTCGAGCAGTTTGGTGACTTTCAAGCATAATCTAAAGAGATCCTGTTGGTTAAAGCATCTTCCTAACTTAAATGATAATTTCTTGAAACTTGTGATTTCAATTACAATCAGCAAATCACAGAAGGGGAGCTGTTAGTGTCCTTACATGCCAAACATATACGAAAAGATGTCATTTTCGCATGAAAACATGCCAAATATCCGCAAATCTACGAGAATCTCGCTCAGGAGTTCGTCTCAATTTGTAAGTGAATTTAGCATCGATTTCTATATGACTTTGGCATCCAAAGATTTTCAGTGAGCGCTGTGAACTCTTTAAGGGTAAAGTGCATATCAAATTGCAGCATATTCAATACAGTAAATTAATGTTTCGGTGTTGCATCGCTGTATAAAGAATTTCAAATTCGCGCACTTTCCTAGAGAAGCTGATAATGCAATGCATGGAGGATGAGGATGTTTTCACCACTACGACCTTGTGCCCTTCGATGTGATGCTTCTGAAAGTTCAATTTCAGCACATCAAGGATTTCATGAATATTGGTAGCAATCTGATTATTTAATTTCATTTCTATGCCTAAATAATTGATATCTTGATATCTCGCATCATCTATTGCAAGAATCGCTACAACAAGACATTCATTCCCGTTGATTGTTCATTGTCAAGAATGCCTATCAAAAAATGATATTTTGAAATGCTGTTATTGAATAGGAGAAACTAATTTCAACAGTTTAATAGTTTTCACTTCGTTGTTTCAAACTCTGACAATTCCTCTCTACCCACTCGCACGCACACAGATTGTATCAATTTTATCGTGACAAACGGAACATTATATGAACGCAAAATCCAAGTTAAATACGTAACAATTTCTCTGTGAGTTTGAAATTACAAAACGGAGTAGGAAGGAGGATGAGTATATGAATTCCCTTCATGTGAGTAGGTAGGGTGTGTCTTCTCACGCCTGTAATGCCTCAGCTTGAGGCGAAGTCAAAATGTTTACCTGGAAGCGGGCCGTTTCTGCCATCTGTAAGTCAGAAGAGATCTCTAAACAAAACACACGAGAGAGACAATAGACTCCCACAGCAATGCAAGATATCTTTATCGATTCTCTTTCAATTCTCACTGATCAATATCTATGGGAAAGATTAACATCGACACATCAAAGATATTCAAATATTCTTCGAAAGGATAGTTAGTTGTAAGTGTTCAAGTTATCTCCGGAATAGTGAAATATCTCTATTCCACGAAGGCAGCTTATTTCACTCGGCACGTCTTCTCGTTAATTTGACTTGAAGATTTTTGTTCATGAAAGCTTGAAAAGAATGCGGAATGCGGATTATCTCTCTTACAAAATGAGCAGATATGCTATAAACTCTGTTAACAGACTGAATGCACTCAAACAATGTCAGAGTCGATACATTTCATCAAATATCGAGCAGTCACAAAACTGAAAATAATGCAGATTCACTGTAAACAGGAAATGAAATGAAAATGTCAACAAATGAAACATGATAACAGATATTGCAACATATTGAGACATTCTATTGATATTTGAAACCCCTCTTTGTTCATAACATAAAGTCTTTCTTTTAAAGCAGTTTTAAACAGAAATATCCAAGGTTGCAACTCAAAATTTGAAAAGACAGAGGCTGACAGAAGATTCAGCCATGCTTGAATTATTTTACTTGAATATTTTTCGTACATATTTGGATACTCCTATTCTTCCACAAAACAAATTGCAGCACTTGTTTTGTCGTTCACTTCGGACAACAATCCCAAGACTGGTTTTCCATAACGAAATCATCGGACTGTTACACTTGTTTAAAAAAATTTGGTTGATTTAGTCGCTGTTGTAAAGCTGGATGGCAAAAATCGTCACTGCTGCATCAGAGACCAACCGCTGAACCACTACAAAAATCTCGTGTCTATCTGTATAGGCTATGCTACATATCTGCACGTCCCATAAGTCACAACAACTTTGAAAGTAAATAGTAATCAATTAAATAAATGTACTAAGAAATGAATTCATTCCAGCCCTGTTGATGGTGGCAAAAATAAGTGATATTATAGAGCTGATTGGCAAAGTCGTCAATATTATAGAGCTGATTGGCAAGCATCGCAGCAGTTTTGAAGTTGATTGGTCAAGGCTTAATTTCTTCATTGCAGAAAATCATGCATGCAAGTCATCATTGTCTAAGGCCAGATAGAAATCTAGGGTTAGGAAGCTGAAGGATTGCAGTGCTATCTGAATTCGTGGAAGAATATAAAAGTTATTTTAATTGATTTTTATTAGTATCAAGCTGATGATGCGTTGCCCAATATCATCTTTAAAATTCCATTATCACAAATTTGGATTAGTAATTAATCCCTGCAATCATGATAAATTTCAATAGAAAATGACCGAGACGTTTGGTAACTCATTTTAAGAATAATTGGAATTACTCATAGAAAATAGATTCAACGCTGTAAAAACATGATGCAATTTCATTTCTCTCCAGACCAGAAGAAAATTTTTAAGAACCTAATGCTTTGCGAGTGCTTCTTTAGATTTGGTCAGTGTTCTAAAAGATCTGAACTAATTTTTACTGTTTGCAAGAGTTTCAGATATGTTTGGTACAATGCAGATTTCAACTAACAGCATAAAGCCGACATTCAGTCTCTGGAATCGGAGTAAATGTGAGAGCACAATAAGACACTTTCTAGGACCATTTGGCCAGATACCATCAACATTTAAAGACCATTTTAATTCAAAAGTTTTAAAATCATGTGATTCACTGCACAAGGCATCGTAGAAATTGGAGTGACAAAATTATTTCACAAGAAAATGAAGCACGTATAGGTAAACGGATAGATTATAAAAGCGAATCCTCACTGAAACTTAGACATCCGGTCGTGACAATTCAATTGCTTACTTTGTAAACCAAATGGATGGATAAACTGTCAAGCAGTCTCATACATTGATTCGTTAAGTAAATCAAAATCCGAATTCAACCAGAAAATCATTTTGAGTAAATACAATGTTGAGCAATTATTTGATGTCACAAGAAGAATTTGGTATGTGTTCACAATTCACCAACAGTTTCCCTGGAAGTTCTAACCCTGTCGAGTGCACATGACCCGTCGCAAGTACTTATCCTCAATTTAGACTGTAAATAATTGTCGTACGAACAGACGTTGATGTCATCAATATTATCAGAGTGGCGACTAAAATTTTCGACAAATTTCTAACAATAGTCTGCCGTTACATGGACAGATAGTTAGTCGATAAAATTTATCATGATATCATCATATCTATGTAAATCATTGCCTTTCACCGACCGCATTGTGAGCCTATCGTAGAATGAAAAGTTAAGGAACAATCAGTTTGGATGCTTTTGTGATCCAAGAACAATTTCAAACCAAGGAACCGCAATCCTTTATTTTGTGCAGATCACTTTGTCATAAGTTTCGAAGAATTTTGAATAATTGACACTTGCACAAATGTAACATTTAATGAAAACAATAAACAACTGAATAGCGAATTGCTGAAAATTGCAGCTATTTGAAGATCTCGAAAATAGCAGGCACGGTATAAGAAAGTCTACACAAAAATAGAAAAGGCAGCACACGAAGCTAAAAAATACATCAAAAATAAAAAAAATGTATAAAGAAAATTCTAAAAGAAAATTTCAGAAATGCTAGTGCGTGTTCATCTTGCTAACTTCACAGAAAGCAAGAATTCATAAGTAGATAAAACATCTGCTAATTGACTTTGTATTTCCGACGTATATATATGTGAGTATAGCTACAGGACATGCTTGTGAATTCACAATATATTGAGTGTAAGAATGATATAATCTGCGGTCAGTTCAGTTAGTTATTGACAGGTGATAAGTACAAAAAAGATTGAGAAAGTAAAAGAAGTAAGAAATCTCAGGGAAATATACAGCGAGCATGTGCATGTAAAAACAAGTCATTGATATCACTACAGGATCAATAATACCCGCGCTTACTTCCAGTGCTTTCACCTCTGCTCTCAGTGTAACGCTTCTTTTGAAGAAAACAAGATTTGCTCTTGTTTTCTTTTGTTGCTTGCTTCTTTACGAATTAGGTAGACGACACATATCCTAAATATTTCCTCACGTGGATAGCTACAATAACTCACAAACAGCAACACACATGTTTGATGTTTTTCACACTTTGCGCTTAGAATCCCAAAATCAAATTTTCAAAATGATTGTGCATAGAAACTTAGGAAAAATAGAAGTTATATAGGCCCTAATACCAAATAAGTTCAATTTAACACTTTCAATTCGCAAAATAGATTCATATGGAGGCATTTAAAGTGATGCATTTCGCTTCTGCTCATGTTAATGATAATTCTTATGTAATAATTATTATTTTGTGAGTTATATGAAGATTCTTAAATTCCCCACAATAAGATTATTTATTAGTAAATGAAGATTGCAAATCAACAAATCAGCTGGATAAATCATTAGATAGTGATTTCTTTGAGTTCTTTCTAGCAAGCATCTATATACAGGCAAGAGTCATCCTTACGACATTTCAGGTTGCATAGCTTTGCTTCTTCCACCTAATATGAAAATCCTGTGATATCCCAAGATTTTGAAATTAAAATTTGATGTCCCTGCATTTGGACCGTCAATAACAGCTGTAAAAATCTTTTTTGGATGATTTTGGAACACTGCAGCAACTGTATCAATACTTTCCATTCTACGGCAGACGGCACAACTGACTAGGTGCAACCTACGAGGACTTACAACTGTTCGATATCGATTTTTCAATGTGAAACAATGCAATTTTTAGAACAATATGATAGATCCCACAACTAAAAATGTCCCAAAATGAGCATCAATTTGATCGTCACTATCCTGCATGTAAAAAATCACACAAATAAACAAAATTGATGGAAAGTCAGCTTTAATAATCTATCATTGGTATAGTTCTACCTCTGAACGCTCTCTCCTTTTAGCTTAATTGCGGTTTGATGTGATCTATCGACAATTTCTATTCAATAGGAATTGCAGATTACTCCCAGGAGAAGATGACGTGACATTTGGTCATGTATGTTCATTCAATCTATGATTTTGGTGAGAAATAACGTAACAAGTGAAATACCCAGCTGAGATGTTGCTCTTTTCGTGCATTCGAAATGGTGACAGAAACAGCCGAGAGCCAAATATTTCACTTCAAATTAATCACTGTGTATAAAACCCTTGTGTAAAGCGATGAACTTTGTTTGATCTGAAATTACGATAATGTTTTCTATGGGAGTAACAGGACTGTGTTTAAAAAATGATAAATTATATCGAAATGCCATATTTGGTCGTTGCAAAATCGTCAGAGGTACTAATTTAAACGCCAATCATTTTTTTCTACTTGGCAAAGCATGTAGAACACATTAGAAGTAATAGCACTTTTTGGCTGAACTGATAATGAATAAGCTAGAGTATGAATTACAAAGAACTGCTGTTAATTGTGCATATATCAATGAATTCTCATCTAGGACTTTCAGCTGCCTTCACAGAATTAGACAGGTCGTCTCTTCTTCCGTTTGACTAGAAGGGAAGCATTGGAACACGTAACGTTAATGAAATGGCACAATCTCTTGACTAAATACCATAGCAATCGAACAATGAGCAGCCAGTTCAACATCAAACACGCCAAATTGTGCAAAGTTTCAGTGACTGTTATCAACCGGATCACACAGCAAAGAGACGCAGTCGATGTCAAGTTCTACAGAGAAGTTTGTGAACGTTTTTTCATGCGCCTGCTAACTTTTTTTAAAATGATCGGAAGGCCCAACATTATCGAGAAAACTTTTGCGCAATGATCTGAATTCTTCGAATCTGAAGGAGTCGTGGCGATCGGAGCATTTTGAAGGAATTCAGAGCAATCCGCAAGCGAAGCACGACTATTTTTCCTATCTCTGCAAGGTATTAAAAATTTCTTTTTGCCCACTTATTAAGTTCGTGCATGTGCCATCTGTTTGAATCAGTTTGCACTTCTAGCAAAGTGATGAGGTTAAACAATCTAATTCTGTGGCTGCCTTATTCTTTATTCTATCACCTTCTGAGTCAGCAGGTCACAGTTGAATAGCAGTCTTTTGACTCTTGGATGTGGATTTTGGTCATACGATTACCTGAATGCATTTGTCTATGTAATTATACAACTATAGTTTTCTGAGAAGACTGCTCGTTTATTTAAGTCGGTGTTATTAAAGATCAAAAGAACGTAAATGGTGAAACAATGATTCATCGTCCATGTCAATTAGTTGCAAATTATTTGCAATTTATCTTTCATTCAAAATTGAGCAGAATTTTCCTATCAATTAATTGGTCCAATGAAAATGCACCGACTTTCCTACCCAGCAATTAATTTTTTCCAAATTCCAAGGTAGTCTTGAGAATACTCCATATTTCAATATCAACTGATCCAGGTACGAGAAGAAATAAGCCTCCATGACCGCACACATCTACTCTACTCAAAACATACGAAGTAATTCTCACAAGCTTAGTATACATGTAAGGCAACATTGTTACATTAATATATCAAAACAAACAGAAACAACTCTCATCATGATGTCATCTTCAAAGCCTTCATGCAAGCCGGTGAAGATGAATAATTCCTTCACTCCAACAGACTTCATAAAAGTCTATTTGGAAGACAGTATATCTTCTCGGCTTGATTTATTGATCTCTCTCTCTTCAAATTCTCACACTATCGCATCGGATCTGCATTCTCTGGTATCAACCAGGCCAGATACGAAGCCAGGCGTGTCCCACGCAGTTCAGCATCTCTCCACCCGACCCAATAAACAATACAAGTCACCAACATTACGAAATGATCGCTTACGGTCTAAACAATGCCTTCATCGACGTTGGCTAGAGAGGGTCCTGAGGGGTTTGTGGATCTCTAATCCGGCTCGCAAGCGACCTGAGATGTCAATATTCGTCGGAAAGTCAGTAGAGTGGAACAGTCTTGACATTTATGATGACGTTACACTTCGAGCACAACCTTCACACGAATGAGAGAATTCGTGGTAGGTTAAAGTTCTTACACACCTCAAGAACATTACACAACAGTGAGCAAACTAAAAACGGGTAAGCAAGAGGACTACGTGAAGCGAACACTATACATACCTGCGAGTCAGCATGGAGTCTCATTCTGCAAAGAACGATCAATATGTTAAGAATTTGAATTCGCTTCGCGCCAATGAACCATTTATCACAATACGGGATAGTGGGAAAACGGAGTAAGGAGTTGGCGGATGTTTGAAGTTTCCTCGAGTCTGAACTACTCAGCTGTCTCATTTTAATCAGTATCGAACATTGGATTACCGATTACATTCCATCTGCAGGTGATATGCACTGTTTTATGTACAACAGACAATCTAAGTGAAACATCTTTCATCTCTGTACAGTTTCATTTCAACAGTTATCATTCTTGTAGTTGCAGCCTCCACTTCAAGATGAGATTGAAGTAACTGAAATTACAAAAATGCTAACAAATACTGTCAATCAATACATATTTGTGTTTGGTGACAATGAGTCTTTGCTATTACATAAAAATTTGAACAGGAACTATGTAATCTAAGTAGGATCGATTTGAATGTGATTGAGAATGAAGTTTATTTGATGAGATAATATGCAAACAGGCAACAGAAATGATAATCTTTACTTTGTCCTGCCAATGACATGAAGTCCCACTAGTAATTTATGGGTAGGGATGAAATGGCAGCTCTTCAGGTCTGTTTCCATTTTCAACTGAGGATGCAACTCAATATTTAATTATTCTATTTAAGTTTAGTAATTTCAACATAATAGGTGAGACGGTTTTATGTCATATTACCTTCCTATAACGTAGGAATATATATTTTTTATATATCCATTTTATGACATATAATTAATTAGTCTTTCGGTGCACAATATGATGATAAATAACTGATATCATTTCATAAGATTTTAAGTTACAAGAAAATGAAATGAAATTAAAATTGCTGTTCAAACATTCAAATTGAACAGAACGCTTGAAGAAAAAGTAGGATCGAATTGAATCTGATCAAAACCATCAGAACAGACAATTTGATAGGCAATATGGAAACAGGTCACAAATGCAAGATTAAAAATTAGGGGTTGGGTGGGGCAGATTTCATTCGCTGGTCTGCCACGCTAACTCTTCAGTCAAGAATGCAGAAACGCAATTCTCTGCCGATATGTATAATGTCAAGAAAAGCATGTAACAATGCTTAAATAAACTATTCCGCCAGACGTTCGGGTCCAGACCCTTTGTCGATCGCAGAATTATCATTAAAGGTATTATGTATTATTCATAATCAAATAATGATTCAAAATTCATGTTTAAAGTATGATTTATAATTAGCAACATCACTCGCAGTTTTGCCTTCACAAACTTGGAATGTCACACGATCATGTGGATTTTATCACACACGAAGTTTTACAAAATCTCTTCCAATTTTGTAAGTACTTAAGCAATAAATGTTTTAAGCATACGTGGTGTGATCCAAAATGTCCCGGACTAACCTACTTGCAGATAACCTGTGATAACGAATACTACTTCAGATGTAAATTTAGGTCTTTAAGGTATGAGAAATATGGTCGCCGAAATTTTTCCGGTCAGTTTTCTATTTTTAAAAAATATTTCTACATTTTAACATGAATTTCTGTATTTTCTGAATTGATCGAGATCCGATTTGTCTTATTGTTATAGTTAGATTGATTTTGATTTGTACCTTATTTGACGGATATCCTTGTCATGAATATTGCACGTCTTTTGTTAATTGCTTCATGTGTTACGATATCAATCAGTGAAGTTCATTCAGCACGCATTCATTAAGAAATCCGTGTCAACGATGGTTCTTTGTTCTATCAGTTTTCATGATGGATGTGACAAGCGTGTCTTCAGTCGAATATCGCAGTGTGATACGATACCTCCTGATCCGCGGCTTCGCTAATGGTGACATTCTAAAGGAATTAAGCCTGGCATATGGAAGCAAAGCTCCATCGAGAACTACTGCTTATTTCTTGATAAGCGAATTTAAACGCGGAAGACAATCTGTGGAGCAAGATTTTTCAACTGTTGGTCGGCCGCAGGAGATTCCGGAAGAGAAATCGAGTCAGTGCGATGAAGTGATTACAGCACACAGAAGGATAACCATCCGTGAGTTGTCAAGAGAGTTGCGAATCAGTTATCACTCCTGTCATGACATCATCGAAAGACTTGGATATCGCAAACTGGCATCACGTTTCGTACCGAAGTTTCTGTCACCTGAAATGAAGGAGAACAGACTTCTGGCGGCACAGTCAAATTTGGATCTCCTCGAAATGCACGGAGATCAGTTTCTGAACTGCATCCTTACAGAGGATGAAACACCTTTAAGTTTGTATCTGCCTCAAAGTAAGCGAGAATCTGCAGAGTGGCGAAAATCAGGCGAGTCTGCCCCTTTGAAAATGCGATCCGGAACATCACATCGCCGGTCGTTGATGCTGACGGTCTTTTGGAACGCTTCGGGAATCCAACTGGTTGACTTTGCGGATAAAGGAGTAAGAATCAATAGCGAATATTATTCCAATCTGTTATCTGAAGCGAGGAAGAAAATAAGAAAGCCACGAAACATTCCCCTCTACTTGCTTCATGACAATGCTCCGATTCACACCTCGCAGGAGACAACCAATGCCTTAACGAGAAACGGATTTCAACTATTGAGCCATCCTCCTTATTCACCTGACTTGGCCCCAAGTGACTTCTATCTGTTTAGATTCCTCAAAAAGCATCTTCGTGGACACCATTTTGAATCGCCAGTTGAACTGCGGGATGCAGTTACTGAGTTTTTTGATTCTTTGACACCGGAATTTTTTCATAAAGCTTTTTGTGAATTGAGACTTCGTTGGCAAAAAGTGACGAATGCTAACGGCTCATACATTGAAAAGTAAACTGTTTTCTGGAACAAAACATTTGTTTTTCCGTTAATTATTAGTCAGGTTATTAGTGATAGCTTAACTGTCAAGTTAATCTAAATATATTAATTCTAAATCGCTAGAATTTATAGGAAAATCTTGAAATTCAGACAAAAATGTTTGAAAATTTTGAAAAAATAGAAAACTGACCGGAAAAATTTCGGCAACCATATTTCTCATGCCTTAAAGACCTAAATTTACATCTGAAGTAGTATTCGTTATCACAGGTTATCTGCAAGTAGGTTAGTCCGGGACATTTTGGATCACACCACGTAAGGAAAGCTCTCGATGATATTTCACAAATTTAAAACAACTGCATCATTTATCGACTTAAGTTTTCTTATGCGATTATGAAAATCATCCCAGCAGTAATTTATAATAGAATATAATTCTTTCTAATTTGAATAATTAATTGAAATAAGGCTGATGAGGACTGATGGAGTTCTTTAGTCCGCAGGCCTACAAATGCAATGCTCTTGTAGCCATTGGATTAGCCAGTATTTAAAAGAACTCAATGGAGTTATCTCGTTGCAACGAATTAAAATTGACCAGTTTGGCCCAACAACTGTTAAAAATGAAAATTTCAAGACTACTGTTGTAGCACTAATAATGCTTGTTCTTGCTGTTGATATGCTAGTTACGTTGATTCCAAACAATGCTGTGTGCACGCACAACGTAGACGCCAAATATGCTCTACAGACTACAGAATGCTTGTACATAGTGGAAATGGAAAAATTGTCATCAATAGTTAAAGCAATTCAAAAAAGGCTGTGATTACCTTTAGCAATGATGAAAGGCCCTTTAGTCAATGATTGTGGAGGGATTATCCTACAGATTACACTGAAAATCCTACAGGCAGTGAGTAATCCTACAGATTACAGTGACAAACTAAACTACATATTGAAATAGAACTAATGTGCATGCCTACTGTACAGACCACATGAGAAGCATTTTCATATCAGAATCTACGAAATGACATGTTTCTTTTCCAATGTTTAAATTCACATTTAAATTTGAGATCACATTTCAGAAACACACAAAGTGCTTATAGTTCAGAAAACAAAGGCTATTTATATTACAGCATACTCGTATAAGACTGAACTACATTCACACATCAAAGAATTTCATACAAAGCAGCAAATTAGTAACATTAATCGAGGAGTTTATCGATAGGGGCGACCGGCGCTGTGGCTTTGTGGTAGAGTGTTCGCTCTGCGTCCGGTGAGACCTTGGTTCAAACCTTGGTCGGGTCAAACCCAAGATTTCTCAAATGCGTACGCTCAGCACATAAAGAATGAGGGTGGAATAAAAAAACAACTCGGCCACATGGAAGAAAGGCTCAGTGCATGATATGCTTCCGAATACAAGCAAGGTTCATTTATTCGTTTCAAATATTTTTTATCATCCCACCCAGATGACATCAGCACAGCAAAGTCATCGCAATACAGCTGCAGTTGTTCAGGAGTATTTCCCATGGAAACTGTAAGCCTATGCCAAGGAGTTTCTTTTTACATTGATTGAGATCTAAATTAACTCAATTTCAATCAATTGCGCAAATTATCTCAATTTCACGATATCTAGGAGGTTTGCATTCCGACAGGATGTTTTGTTTATATCTATAGATATTTACGAATGTGAATAGCGTATGACACGATCAATGCACAGCACTAGTGATATCTAAGTTGAAAGAAAGAAACAGCTGTTTCAAGGACGATAAAATGAAACGAGCAGTTACGGAACTTCACGCGCTTGATTTGTGCTTGTGTGGTGAAGTAAAACTGCTGCTGTCATGCAATTTAGATCCTACTCATTTTCGTATTTTTTTCGTTTATTTATTTATTTTTGATGAGTCCTCTGTTCGCGATTGTCTTTAAATAAATGAAGACTGCACGAAGTTTGTCCCGTCCTACCCTTTCTTGAAGAATAATATGCAGAAGTAAATGCATTTCAACAGTGCGTTGTGGGTGATCCAACATCCGCTAACTTGTGAAATATGTTAATTTTGAAATGTCTTTATTACAAAATCTGATGAATATTTGAGATGAGTAAATCAGTTGAATAAATCCCACTTTCTCACAATTTGCTACTATGAAGATGTTACAATTCGTTCTCGAGTGATGTCATAGATAAGATAAATGCGATAATTGCGGCGCTTTTATGTTAACAATGAAAGGTTCATCTAATGCAACATTAGGCATCACGAAAGTAACGAAGGAAAAATGTTCACCTTATTTTGCACCTTCCCAGACCAAATAGAATCATTATCAGAGCAAATCAAAGATTTATCAATGTAAATTCAATATTAAATTCATTTATTTTTATAACAAATAACCTGCCAATTGATGAATTTGTCAAATCTCAAGAGATGTAACCACCACGAGACGTTGCTTGTGGTGTTTACATCTGTTGACACTTGAAAAAAACATTCATTTTCCTCCGATCATTATTTCATTAATTTTGGTCTCGGAAAGGTGAAGTAATTTAGATAACAATCATTGCATTGTGACTTTGATCAAATCAAAAATGCAGTAAGAAAAGTCAGCGATTGGGAATATGATAACATAGAAGATGGAAGCGAATTGAGCAACCTAAATAGGACTCGAAGAAGACTTTGGAATCTTCTTGCTTAAACGGATTTTAGTGCTAATGTTTTTCTTCCGGGATAGATTTCTTCCTTTTTTATTTTTATTTTTTCTAAGGGTACTAGGGCGCATAGTTCAAGTTTCACTGCATTTCTATGCTTTGATTTCTATGTAATGGATAGAGGATGGCTATGCGATTCTCTGGGATATAGAGAGGGAAATTATTTGATGAATCCCGAGGGATATATCAAATAATTTCACGAGCTATGTCAGAGAATCGCATTGCTATCCTCTATCCGTTATAAAGTATGTCAGATTATTAGGACCATAGATATCCGCGATAGAATCCCTCTCTACCAAGATTTTCCCTGGGAACAAATTTGATCAAATATAGAAGGGATTCTGAAATACGATTCTGTACAACTATATCAATAATCTGATACATGTTTTTTTATATAATTTGATACTTTGTATGTTCATGTGCAAGGATATTTATATATTTTCCAAAGTATCTGTTATGATGACTCAAATTTCAGGTATGCCTAATTTGGCGCCCGTTGAGATTGTGCGAGAGGCTTCGTGCTATATCTAGGTTCGCAATATATGTTAATGGATTAGCCTGAAGATCACATCATCAAAAGCTTATCAATATGGAGTTTCCTTGGGATCCGTCCACCCTGAGTGAAGTGTACCCGAAAGTCGGCCCGGCTCCTTTCATAACTTTTGATATGGTAGAGCGGGCAGTTAGGAAAATGAAAGATGGCAAGGTTGCTGGTCCTTCAGATATAGTTGTGGAAATGGTACGTGCGGGTGGTGCTGTGGTCACATACTGCATTGTGAATCTCTGCAATGCCATAATCAGAGAGCAGAAGGTGCCCGAGGAGTGGAGCAAGTCAACCATCATCAGTTGCTATAAAGGCAAAGGAGACGCTCTAGAAAGAACAAATTACAGAGGCCTAAAACTCAAAGATCACATCATGAAGGTTATGGAACGCGTGTTAGAGCCCCTCATCAGACAGCAAGTCGACATCGATTCGATGCAGTTTGGCTTCATCCCCGGTCGTGGAACATCGGACGCAATATTCACCTTGCGCCAGATACAAGAAAAGTTCCTTGCAAAGAAAAAAGACGTTCACTTCATGTTCGTTGACCTTGAAAAGGCGTTTGACCGCATACCAAGGAGGGTCCTATGGTGGGCTATGCGTTTGGCTGGCATCGAGGAGTGGATTGTTCAAGTCGTCCAAGCAATGTACATGAACTCGACGTCCAACATTCGCGTCAATGGGTGTTACAGCAGCAGTTTCGATGCCACAGTGGGAGTAC
This sequence comes from Prostheceraeus crozeri, assembly GCA_907163375.1. Classification (NCBI taxonomy): domain Eukaryota; kingdom Metazoa; phylum Platyhelminthes; order Polycladida; family Euryleptidae; genus Prostheceraeus; species Prostheceraeus crozeri. The sequence continues at coordinate 318,664 of CAJQUW010004833.1, forward strand.
ACCAGGGTTCAGTACTCAGTCCACTCCTTTTTATCATCGTTATGGAGGCGCTATCTTGCAACTTTCGACACGGTTACCCATGGGAAATCCTGTATGCGGATGACCTGGTTCTCGTTGCGGATAGCCTTGTGGATTTGGAGTCGCGTTTCGCCATGTGGAAAGATAGCCTTGAATCTCGTGGGCTTCGTGTAAATGTGAGGAAGACCAAAGTTATGCACAGCACCTACCAGGACAGCAGAGCTCCAAAACCTGTCGGTAAATTTCCATGCGGCGTCTGTAGACAGGGTGTAGGGCGCAATTCTATCTTGTGCTCCTGTTGCAAGCACTGGGTACATCACAAGTGCTCGGGGATCCGTGGACAGCTTAAAGATGACCCCAACTATAAGTGCAATTGCTATAAAGGTGAAATTGCTAATCTTGCACAAGCGACTCTTACCTATGTGAAAGTCAACGACGAGGAGTATGAAATTGTTCCAGCTTTCTGTTACCTTGGTGACATGATCGGGCAGTCAGGTGGTTGTAAGGATGGAGTGGTGATGAGAGTGCGTTCCGCTTGGAAACATTTCCGAGAGCTTCTCCCCGTCCTTACCGACAAAGGTATTCCCTTCAGAACGCGTGGGTACGTGTACAACATGTGTGTCCGCAGCATATTGCTCTACGCCAGCGAAACTTGGCCACTCACCAGTGAGGATGTTGATCGCTTCATCCGGAATGACAATGCAATGGTGAGGTGGATATCTTCAAAGCGACTTGCCCACCGCGTTCCCATGGACGATCTGCGCGTGAGGCTCGGCATTCGCAGAATTGAAGATGAGATACGTACAAGAAGACTGCGCTGGTATGGTCACGTTCAGCGAATGAATGACAACTCGTGGCCTAAGAAAATCCTGTCCCTTGAGGTTCCTGGACCTAACCCACGAGGTCGCCCCAGGAAGAGATGGCTTGACAACATCAAGGAGGATATGCGAAAGCTTGATCTTCTCAACATCAGCCCACAAGATCGAACATCGTGGAGAAATGCCATCAAGATGGACCAACATTCGACGGCGTCCAACCATCGCAATACGGTGAAAAGAAGACGTTAAACGTGGAGTGAGTGAGTGATTTCGTGCCTGTTTTTACTTATGAAACAGAAAATTTTCTTAAAGCCTTTGAAAGAGACTACGTCCGTAGCCAGTGAACAATCAAACTTCGAAATTGACGTCATCGATTCGATAAAAGAGAGTCGCATAATACAACGAGGCTGAAACTGACTAAAAACGGATGATGCATCAGTGTTTGTACCGATGATATTGCAAAGAATCAACTTGCTAATATAATATTCCAGCGGAAGCAAAACGAATGTCCGTCCGCATTTCAAATTTTATGGTCTTCCCGCGGGTTACAACCAACGTGACAAGTACGTCAATAAAGCAGACCACGTGGTAGATTCGGTTGTGATAATAAGATGATATATGCACGCAGTATGCACGCAGTATCATCATCACCTATTCAGTTGTCTTGTACGTAATTTAACCGAGTAGCAAATATGCGCCATTAACTTCCTGTGTTAGCGCAGAATGTAACCGCAAAGGTGGAGGGGTTGTAATTTTCGTGCGTTCCTTAAACTGATGAAAAATACCTTGGTTTTATAGTTGTGGCTTCAACGACAAAATGAGTACCTTTACTGTCTGTTATTTGAGCATCAGAAATATTGTCACCTACTAACTACACCACAACCATTGACTAAACATCCCATGCTAAATTACTTAGTTTCCCATGCCTTTCTCAGCTTACTAAATCAGAATTTACAGCGGTCGTTCTGCACCTCCAACGTGTCAGAAATAAAAGTAGCCAACCCTTGAACGGAATAAAAGCCGATGAAAGCGATGCATCTTATACATCCATCAGAGAGCATCTCTGAAATATGTATTAACTCATCTCGATCAGTTCATTTTATAATCAGCTATAAACTCGCACTTTTCAAAGAAAGAAGGAAGATTATTAATTTTGCAGAATTCCGACGGATTGTATGTGTTGAATGCTACTCACCATACGAAAATAAGAAGTTGTATCTCCTAAACATCTTCACATTATTTCCTTTAAAATAATCATCTAATGCATCAAACGATTGAGTTACAATCGCGCTTCAATGATTGCGAGCAAAGTTTTGAGCAATTATTCACTGACGTAGTCTATATCTAAAATAACAGAATACTACCTTGTTTAATCAAAGATTGCAGTCTAATAAAATGATTAAAGCAATCAGACATTTCTAGACATATTTTTTGCTCTACATGTTGATGAAAGATTCTGATAGTTTCCACAATTAGAAATGGATCAAAGGCACGCAGGTGCACTGTGATATCTTTCTGTTGCCCAAATGATTCGCAATATATTACTTATTGTTGAAGTTAATGTGACGTCTACACAAATGCCAAAGAGCCTAGGTATTTGTATTTTCTGTAATTAGTTCTGTAATTTCTGTAAGTTTTCTGTAATCTGAAGAGAATCTGTCGGTCTTAGATGTATACTTGCCTAAAGAGAATCCGGCTTGTCGTAGCGTAAATTTATGGCAAATGTAACTAATTAGTATGCTGGAAGTTTAGTTCTGTGCGAGCATCTGGAGCAGCACACACTTGACACATTTGACACAATGTGTGCATCAATAGACGCTGAACATTCACATGCATTCATCTATGGACGAACCATAAACCGCTTTCATTCTTTTTTCAATGAAAAAAATTGGTCTAGGTTTTTGATTTTTCAGGGCCAAGCAATTCAAAGTCAAGCCTATTCGAAAGATGGCAAAATTATTTCAGTGCCAAGGCTAAAATATGAAATGGCATTCACCATTAGAATATGCATAAAAATGAACGCGATAAATATGTCACAATTCAGTATAAATATGCAGCAAGATAAATGTTTGACTAGAGGGCAACCCACTGGTTGGGTCGGTCGGATCGGTATGCAACTCTGAGATAGCATGCTCAGCAGCTCATTGACAGCATGTTTCATTTAACATACGTTTATAGGAGTCGTCTTCAGAAGCTATTCCCATCAAATTTTCTTCTATACAAAATACTAAAAGATGTAAATGGTAGGTACCAGCACATTTTCATAGACTTAATGGCTATTATCCTGTAGATATTCGATTCAGCGGCATGTTTCATCTTATTATAATTTGCTATAGTTGCCTATCTCAATTAAAATTTCATTTCAGGTATATAAAAACCACAAAACTGATACAAAAACGTAAAGAAACACAACAAAAGACATCTGGGTTGCAAATTCTTTTCTAGATGACCTCATAGAGGACCAAATTTACCATCGGACGAGAAATATTTTCAGCTGCGACTGTTTTGAATCTAGCCATGATTATTATTACAGAAGTATCTCTCTTTTCAAGATGTCTTGTTCATTTCCCGACTAAATGTATCAGAATCCGACTTCTCTTTACGCTGTAACTGTTAAGCGGCATCTTTCTTCAAAGAGAAAAAAATAATCCTTCATCGAATTTATGATATTTAACGACCAGCAAAATGACATTCGCTTGCTACAGAAGAAAAATGAGGATCTCACCAGTCACGAATCGTTGCTTGGCTTAACAATGAGGTCACGAAAATATAAATGATATTCGATTTATGAAGGTTGCTTGAATCACGTTCACGAACTATCAAATCTGCTTTCAAAACATGTCCTCTAAATGAAGAATCAAAACGAAGGGATGGATATATGTTACTGTCAGTGACAAAAAGTCTCATCTTCATTACACTGTCAGAAGATACGTAATTTTCATTTCATGTGTCTTGTGAGAAGACTATATTAGATAAGTAACAGTTGTCAATAGTTTGAAAGTTAGCAGGAAAAATAGGACAACTGTGAAACTCGATGACAGGCGCGTTCTGCTTCTATTTAATGAGGATCGGACAGTTAGTTAACTGACCGATCACCGAAAGCAAAGGAAAGCAAGAGAGAAGGCGAAATAATGTGATGCGCGTCAGTGTACGGGTGTTGATATGGGGAAAGGTTGCTTTATCAACTTGGCACTCAAATAAATAAGTTTCAAGCGTCGTAGAAAGATATACATTTCATTCACAACAGAATGAGAACTAAGTTTTGTGAGGGAGGATTCGACTCTCCCGAGAAAGTTATACAACAATAGAATAAAGTAATCCATTGATTGAAACAAATCAAATCATAACTAGCGTCTAAAGTGAGCTTTGATAACAATAGTTTATCGGAAAACAACGGAAGAAAACAGCGGATTAAAACAGATAAGTTCAAAAAGGTCTTCAATGTTTAGCTTTATACTTGTTTTAAGAACGTTTAACTCCTACAGTGCTGTCCATGAAGAAACAAGTAATGCGAAGTTGTCGGAAAACCTGTGGCAAAATGCCACTACGCTCTATTTTTTGTCTCAATTTATGTCAAAAATCATAATTGCATCAATTTATATTGGATCTCTACTTCTTAAGTCAACATTTCACAAAATGTCTTACGATATTCAGACAGGCTGTAAATTAAACACAAAGTCATATGTTAGGAAGACTGTTGCAAAGTTATTAAAGAAAATGCTAAATAAATGTTTCATTAATGTCGGCATTCAAAAACTACGATTGACCTTTACCAACAAACGTTTTCTTGTCATTCCAAGACATAAGAAGTCATTGCATGGTAAACTATACATCAAGTATAAATCATTGCTAAGCATTAATAAAGCTTCGCAATTTTACGCATTGGAATTTCACTTTGATTTTAACTGTCTTAAAAGCAATGAAAATTCATCTTAAAATATATTTTTAATGTGTTTCGAATCGATCCAGATGAAACATTTAACTCACTTTCATCTTAACCTTGTCTGAGTTCCGTTATCTACATGTACCAGAGACGAAATTGACATCAAATCTACGTGTAATCTTTGGTGTTAAATGATATTATGCATCAGACTTCGTGAAATTCTTTGGTCCATAACGTCAAATAGTGAGTTTTTTCTATTAAATTTACAAATTTCATAATTTTCTTGATCTTCTAAACCTTTTAGTTGGGTAAAGTAAGCATCGTGAAAGGAAGAATTTAAGGAACAGATTTAGTTTGTCTGCGGAGATGTGATGTTTCACATTATAATTATAATTATCTACCGATTGCGTAGATTGAACTGGGCATTGAACAGAAAGATGTGAGCGATTTGAACACAAAAAATCCTTGGCAGCCGTAGACGCTGCGCTTGGACCTACAAGGGCTCGTCTACAGTTATACTTTATTGACAACCAACCTATAGTTTACATCGACCGTTGAAGGCACAGAATGCCGAAGTGCCGTCCAATTGTATCATTCAAGTTAAAAAGAGAATCGACCAGAATTTAAAGTGGAATTTGCTTTTGCTTTTGCCACAAAAATAGTTTGATTGCCGGCTAATATAAATGCTTTTCATGTTTCAAGATCACATAGCACAATTGCGATTGAATATTTCGTCGATTTCGGTGTCGATTAATCGTATAAATACTTGGCTGAATATTAAATCGGTTTATCTTCAGCCGGCCGAACTTTGTTTAGTGAGAGGTCCATTAGAGTAAGAGGGGGGTGATGATGACTCTAGCTATAAAGCATTCTAGGTAAAATGACAAATTCGGACAAATTCTAACGCTGACTACAAAGCTGAATGATACTTTGATAATTTCTGACATAAATCAATATCACTGTTTGCGGCAGTCGAACAAAACTGAGAACTTCATAAGACAGAAAATTCGATGATGGGATATCCTAGTCCACCCACACGCCAAGAGAATCAACAACCAACACGCCGCAAGGTTGATGACGTCAAAGAACTGAGTTGGAAGCAACACGTTAGCAAAACATTGACCGACCACCTCCAAATTTCGCAATAGCGACGAGGATTGCATCTGCCAAAACAATTCTTAACTACTTATGCTGCTTCAAGTGCGAAGATTGTTATACTGATACTGCCGGTATATTTCCAATGACACAATGATAAATAGAGCGCTGATGGAAAATCTCTTTCACCCGAAACTCTCTCTGATATATCGAAATCTTTCATTCTCTGATTTCATGCTATGAATTATTTGAATTTGAAGGGCTTGTAAGTTGGAAACGCTAAATTTGTTCGGTGGCAATTATTAATGACTCGGAGTGGTTTGCACTAATTTTATGATTAAATTATACAAAGCATTCTAATCTACATGTTGCATCCAATTACTCATCGTTAGAGCTGTAGTGGCCACCCACGCAAAGTGAAAGAACTCAAGGCGCCCAATGTATGCCATAAATGTTATATTATGGTTCTATGTATGTTTAACACCTGTACTATAACGATATTTTACTGACGTTGTTTACCATGAAAGGGAATTTTTGTGCTACCTTGGCAAATAATATGATACTCATTGATGTTATATTGAAGTCTTTAGATACTGCATATACTTGCCAGTCAACGGTATACCCACAATTTAATGAATGCGATGCATACAAACCCAAAACTAGAAAATTTATGATCAATGTTAAAAATTATTTCTTTGTTTTAAATAGAATTGAGCATGACTATTTCGAAAATTCGTGTTTCCACTTACATATGGCTTTCTTCGCAACAACTCATCTTTTTTACTTGTAGGCCTGCATCCTATATGCACATCTATGCACCACATTCTCCCTGATACACGCCCATTCTCTAATAAACACCCCTCACTAATTATAGCCACAATGAACCCCATTAAAGCCCACAATGCCAAAAATGGCATGGGAGCCCCATCTCTAATAAACGCCCCTCTGAAGCTGTCGTCCGTAATCACTTAAAAAGATGACTTCCATGGGCTTACAAAATAGAGAATACGGTGCTGAATTACGGGTACAGTATCATTGCAAATTGTTTACCGTGACTGGTGCAAAAATGACAATTTGAAGTGAAGGCTATAAAAATAAAGTTATTTTTCATTCATCCTTACATTTGGTAAACGAATTGGTCATGAAATATCAGTAGAATGACAAATTCTTCAAACACGTGAAAATCAGAATCTGATAATTCATCTGCATAAAGTTATCATGATTCTAAAGTTAGGAGCAAAAACTTACATCAAAAGATTCCTCTCAGCGTCCTCTATCATTTGGTGTACTCCGTTTGTGTTTACGACAACTGTGGCATCCTCTATCGTGCTAAAAAGCTTCTCCGTGAGTTTGTGACAGACTGCGCATGCACAGAACAGTGAACCGATCTCCACGGCAGACCGGTTTTGCGTCACATCTGGTCAATCTCTTGGATTCCAGTTGTCAGCCTCAGCTAGCTCTGTTACTTGCGTCTGTGGTGCAGTGGCTTGGAACAGGAGAACAAGTAAATACTTTTGCAGATATCACCGGGTTCGAATCCGCGTTCATTCAGATTTTGTTCAAAGCTATAGACTTCTTTTGATATTTGAACCTACCTGCAGCTATGAGTCGCGAAACCAGATCACGCAATCAGAGTCCTGCTGTATTTTCCTTCTCACTGGAGGACGTGAAAGCTCTGATAACTGAGTCTGAAGAACGTGTTATCTCTAAATTGGATAGTGTGGTTTCGTCTTTGTTAGCAATGGAGAAAAGACTGGATAGTTTACAGACAAATCAAATTCAGACAAACATCTTTGTCGATTCTATGAGGCAAGTCATCATTCAACATTAAGAGCAATTGGAGAAACTTGAAGCTGATAGAAGACAGCTGAACTTGGTATTCTCCGGTGTCCCGGAGGATCTGAATACCTCAATGGATGGTGTAAGTCTCAAGGACGATATTGATAAAGTCCGATATGTTTGCGACGCAATTCAACCTGGTTTCAACAAAGAAAGTATCTTAGCATGTTCTCGACTGGGTGCTCGCAAGCATAATCAAAACCGACTGGTCCATGTCAAGTGTGATTCGATTCAAACCAGAAATACTATACTGTACTCGCAAAAAGCAGCTCGTGATTCTGACAAAGTGCGCAATACCGTTGGTCGTGTCTTTGTGAACAAGGATTCAACTCTATTGATGCGTCGCGAGGAGAAAAGGCTACGTGAAGCTCTCAAAGATCTCAAAGCTACGGCTATGCCAAGTGATAAGATTTATATTAAGTCGGGCAAGTTATTTCGAAATGGAGAAGTGATGGACAGATTGGATATTGGTAGGCAATTATTCTGACTCCTTGGATATAGTGATGAATTTGAAGATACATGTAACTCAATTGAACACCTACTACGTGCCTATTTGCCATTTGCGGCCTATCATTATCCTTCAACGTTCAACGTCATTTCGCGCATTTTTCACGAGTTCAATGTGACATTTCCAGTTGACAACAAAGTTTCGCCTCAGCGTTGTAAGCCTACTGTCGATCTCAGTGACGTTTCATCTGATTCCTCACCAAGCCTTTATCTTATTAATGCTCGCTCACTTGTCAATAAAATTGATTTACTTCGTGCATATGTTGCTGAGTTCAAACCCATTATAATTTGCATCACCGAATCTTGGGCTACTGTTGACATCAACGACTCTTTTTTGAAAGTAGATGGCTATTCATTATTCCGGTCCGATCGTATAAACTGTTCAGGTGGTGGCGTCATTGTTTATGTATCACAGAGATTGCCTTCTTCTTTAGTGAATGTTTTTTCTGACGAAAAAACAGTGCTGTTACATGTAGAATTTTCTCTGATGATAAATCATTGACTTTAACTTGTGTGTACATGCCACCGAATTTTGATTTGAGAGATACCTTATTTCTGAAATATTTGTATGATGTAGTTAGTCCTATAGATGATCTTCAGATTATATGCGGAGATTTTAACTGCCCAGATATCGACTGGCAAAAATGTACCTCTTCAAGTGCTCATCTACCTCTAGTGGATTGGTGCCTGGACAATTTTTTGAATCAGGTTGTCGACAAGCCTACCCGTCCTAGTTCAAACAACATTTTAGACCTTGTTTTTTGTACGCTTTCGACTACCGTAGAAAAAGTGTATGTATTAGAATGTTTTGGTACATCTGATCACGCAATTGTCTCAGTCACAATTGATATTACAGCTAACAAAGATGGTAACATTGTTAGTGATGTTCTTGACTTTTCCCGAGCCAATTGGACCAGATTTCAAAGAACTTTGTGCAATTCGCATTGGCCGACACCGTCAAATTACAGCGATGTAAACGATATTTGGAGCTCGTTTAAAAGCAACATCATGAATGCTGTCAGAGTGTCAGTCCCGATTAAAAGAAAAATCGGCGCTTTTGCGACTGGATGTACATCTCGCAAAACTCGTACCTTGTTACGCAGAAATCGTAGACTTTTTCACCATTACCTGGACGCCCCAACTGAATTGAATAAGATGAAGTTGGTTTATTTGCAATCTCAGGTTTGGCATGAAACTCGTCAAGCCGTGATGGCGTATGAACGTTTTATTTGTTCCGAAGCTAAACTAAACGGGAATTCCAAGCCTTTCTGGAGCTACATGAAAAACAAGTTCAAATCAAAGAGTAATTTTTTCAGTTGTATTTCTGATAGCAATGGTCATACACATAACTCTGCTGACAAAATAGCAAACGCTTTTAACGAGTATTTTGCTTCGCATTTCAATCAAGACTACAAGTATGATGAGGCAATCGCACACGAGTCTGGCAGTCACCTCCCGCATGATGTCAACTTTCTTGACTCAGTGTATTTTACTGTGAATGATGTCTTAGACGTCATCAACAAGCTGTCCGCATCCCACTCGGTTGATGGAGAAGGGATATCCTATGTCATCATTAAAAATGGCGGTTCTTTTTTGGCCTCGAAGTTGACTTCATTTTTCAATTTTTCCATGGCAAGATCAGTAGTACCAAGTTGCTGGAAAGATGTCATAATCGCACCTATTCACAAGTCCGGCTCAAAGGAGATGATAGAAAATTATCGGCCAATTGCTCTTACGAGTTGCACCTGCCGTGTTATGGAGCGAGTTATTCATAGGCGGTTAATGAGTCATGTCTTTACTCAGACTTCAATGCTAACTCAACATGGATTTCTCCCCGGCAGATCCACTGAAACCGCAAATTTGTGTTTTTACGACGAATTGACGCAGAAAATTGATGTTGGCTATGCGGCTGATGCGGTATTTGTGGATTATCGAAAGGCATTTGATACCGTGCCCCACTCCTTACTTATCCGGAAGCTCAATAATTATGGTATTTGCGGTCTTCTTCTTAAATGGTTCAAGGATTATTTCGCAGATCGGTATCAAGCGGTTCGCGTTAATGACGTGTTATCTGTCACTGCATCAATCCAAAGTGGTGTTATTCAGGGTTCTGTGTTAGGTCCTATCCTATTTAACATTTTCATCGATGACCTCGACCGCCATGTTACTTACAGTAAATTGATTAAGTATGCAGATGACGTGAAGCTGCTTCATACTTACGATGGCAAATCAAGCATTATCCAACCGAGTTTGTTGCAAGAAGACTTGTCTTCCATTCATCAATGGTCTATTGCCAATGGTATCTCGATGAATGTATCCAAGTGCAAATCCATGCATTTCGGAATTCATAATGTGTCTCATCAATATTCCTTGGGTTCAAATCCAGTTGAAAAAACTAATCATTTCAAAGACTTGGGCATTGTAATCACTCCTTCTCTGTCATTCGAAGATCACATCCTTCATACTGTTAAGAAAGCAAATCGCCTCCTCGGTATGCTGAAGAGATCATTTCAATCTCGAGATCCTGCGTGCCTGCTCCTCCTCTATAAGTCATACATACGGTCTATCCTAGAATTTGGAAATTTGATCTGGTGCCCACAGAAGAGATACCTCGTAGATAGTATAGAAAAAGTTCAACGTCGCTTTTGTAATTTCTTTTGGAATCTACATGGCCTTAACTATCGCTCAAAGTTGTTAAACTTGAATATTTTAAGTCTCGAAGCCCGACGATTAAGATACAAATTGATTTTTTTATTCAAGATCGTCAATGGTTTGGTCGATATAAGCAAGGACGACATGTTTCATTATTCTGGCCGCCTCAACGAAGTCTCTTCCCACGAGAAGATGTTAATTCCCAAGTCTATGCATGGATATCGCTCATGTTTTTTCACAGTGGATACAGTTCGCCATTGGAACAGCCTAACCTTGCCAGAAAGGAGTGTCGACACGGTATCAAAGTTTAAATCTTCAATATCAAGTTATTTTAAGCGTTCAGACATCTGGTGACACATGTATTTGCTACTTTCTACTTGGTAAATCATTATTTTCTACATATGTGTTTAGACCCTTAATGGGTGTCATATTTGTCTTTTCCGTATTACTTCTCGCTTGTATTATTATTTGGACAAATAAATCATTCATTCATTCATAAGTGCTCTGTAATTATAGGCCTATGTAACCAATTCAGACACCAAGGTATATTAAACTGTAGTATGATTCAATCATTACCAATATAAAAGTTCGGTTAAAAGTGAACGAAGATATGAATTTTTAATATCGGAAATAGGGTGGTGGGTAATTTTAGGCAGTAGAATAGCTCAGTTAGAAGAGGGACCCGCTTCATTGTGGAGGTGTAGAAGGTGCAGGGCTCGAGTCTGTCCACCTCGGGAGGTACCACCATTTTTGCTAAAGGTGGGAAAGCTGCCCCATCCCTAGCTTCTAGTGTGGCTTATTATGCTAGCATGGTTCATGCATATTATGTTCGAAGATATGAAGTTCGCCATTCTCATTTATAGTTTGCCAATTGAATGCAGTATGCAATGACACAGTGGTAAAGCCAGAACTCCCCCTCCCTAAACGAGTGCTTCAACGGTGCTTGAAATGACCAGTAGTCACTACAACCTCATCTTTAGGGGGATGATAGCTCATTTGGTTAAGGGACGCGCTTCGTGTTGGAGGTGCAGAAGGTTCATGGTTCGAGTCCGTCTGTCTCAGGAGGCATCACCGCTATCACTAGAGGTCACTAATCCAAAACTGGTGAGAGATGCGATCGTGTGAACCATAGGCTACACCACCCCTCGGTTACTAGTATGGCTTCGTGCTTTGGGGAAAGCAGGCATGAGAAAAAAAAATAATAGCACTGTAATGCCTGTAGCTCAAATATCCTTCCTTGCGAATTCAAATGATTTTCAATAACATCATGTGGCACAGAGACCAAAACCGGAATACAGGCCTAGAACGTTATATGAAAGACGCAAAACATCCAGGTAAGTGATATCGGAGATTCAGCTGTATACTATATTTAACTTTTGTGTCGACACTATGAATGGATGGATCGATGGAACGTATTTAAAGTATCTTAAACGTTTAAAATTATTCATGCAAGTATCGTAATACTAGCGATAGTTTTCAATTGAGCAATTTTGAAATAATATGAAATCGGCGTACCTAGACGTGCAAAAGCGGAATCTTAACTCCAACAATTGAATGGCAACGGCGAAGCATCTTCTTCTCTTTCCAAGTAAATTGAAGTCTTACCAATGGCCTTACAAATGCCGAAAAATCATAATTCAATGAACTGTCTAAATTAAGACAAATTTATATAAAATGAAGCAAATTAGCGGTGGGAACATTTCGTAAAATGTGGAGATGTTTGGTGGCATAACTACGTGTTCCCATCTTGCATGCTTATGCAACAAATCATAACGGACATTACTTTACTTTCAACCGAAAGCAGTTATATTCTGACTCATTCAATTCGCATTGGAGATGTCAACATCAACTGTTCACAAGACTTTCTGATAAAGCAACGGACATAACCAATAATATATGTGTCAGTTACATTGCCGTTTCAAGACTTGATAAAATTATCATCACTCATTTAAATATAAAATGAGCCTCAAATTGCATTCAAGCATTGAAGTGAAAAATTAGCAAAAGTCTTTCCCAGTAATTTTTGACAACCTGTTCTGAGCAAAACAGCAATGATACCCAAAATACAAGTTGTCAGAAACTACTGGAAGAGATTTTGCTACTTTTCACTTCAATGTGAGTGACCTCCCGTGCAGACAAGTTTACCACTACTGCAGCGCTACAGTTGTATGGTAATGACATCAAGATGGAATAATCTATTCTGTGTCATATAAATTTAATAATCTTCCCTGACTCAATGCTTCAATTCATAATTTCAAAAATAGTTGCAATATTCAAGCATGTAAGAATGAAGTTAAGAGTACCAAGCTCAAAGAACAATATTCTCGTCTGATGATGTTATTGTAACACAACAACAACATGATAAGGAAGTTAAACTTTGTCTCTTAGCTTGCATATTCCTTATTAAAAGCTTTTTTATCAAGCTGGAATCTCCTTGGTGATGAAATCACAGCTCATATATCATCACAAATTTTATAATTTCGAGAGAAAAGTACCGAATAGAGTTCATCGCATTCGATAAAATGAAGTAACTTATATTCGAAGGCAATGAGCAAAGATCATTGCATGTGGTGATTTAGCAGACGGAAAATAACTGCGCGTCTTGGTGGATTTGAACCACCGATCTCTGGCATTGTAGGTCGACGCTCTACCTAGCCATCGATGGGTAACAGTACGACATAAGTCCTCAATTGAAGAATCTGCGTAATAGAATCAGATGGCTTCATCCCGCAAGACAACATAGCATTAACCATCAAGACAAACCACTAATACCAAGATATCAGTCATTCAAAGCCAGTATTATGCTTTGACCTGGAAGGAACCTGGGGGCTGTTCCAGAGACCCCTCTCTAAATCCGCTCATTGAGCGGCTGCATTAGATAATTTAAAGAGGCCTCTCTAATTTTGTTCCAAAGATCTGCTCTTTATCGCAGTTCATCCTTAACTAGGGCCTCATAAATAAAGATGCGTGTGTCACACATCATTAAGCAACAGGTGACAAAGGACACGTGATAGATGACAAAACATTAAAATCATCCAATGATATCACGAGGCAAGATCAGTATTGCGTGTTTCACGACATAAAACGCTCCATTGAGACTTGTTGCAAAGATCAATCGAAGTCATGTCAAGCCGCAACTTGAGAAAACGAGCACCGAGGTTCACGGAACATGAACTCCATGCGTTGGCGGATGGTTGCCTCAAGAAATGGGGTACTTTATGCAACCACGACAATAGCGATACGATTTGTGCAAATAAAGAAAGAGCGTGGAATCGCTAACGACATCAGTAAGATTTGCCATCTTCAAGTATAGTGACCAAAACTGACAGCTCGCTCTTTTAGTGACGGCCCTAGAGTAGTCATTAAATTTTCGCTATTATGATTGGTCTCTGGAACGAGTTTAAGGACACCTCATTAAGCTGCGATCGAAGAAGCGATCTCTGGAACGAAATCTTGTTATGAGGCCTCATTAAGCTCGTCATTAAATAATGACTGGTCTCTGGAACAACCCCCTGAGTATTTACTGATGAGGAAGGAGACGACCAAGAAGTTATCATGAGGAACATGCAGTGAATGCTCTCTACCACTGACTGCTTCAGATATTTACATGCACAATGTAGGACGCCGTAAAGCATCAAAATTAAGGTTTAGAAAGAATACATGCTTTTTTATAATGTCTTAAACCAAAAATCATCAGACTTTGAATTGAAGTAGCAGTAAAGCTGCGATCATAATTTGTCTGTTCATGTCATATAGATAACAAACTCACAAGCCTGGATGACTCAAGGCTTAAACTCATTTGTCGCTGACATCCTGATATAGAATGTCATGTAGATTTAGTACTTACATGACATGAGTTCGCACTTAACTGCACTTTTGCATGTCCCACTCTTCGCTATTTGGAAAGTTGATTCCTACCGCTAATGAGACGATGTACGAAAATCGATTCGCAAACAAATATGCAAACGGCGCATAATATTACATCATGGAAAACTGTATTACATCACCGACTATTGCAAAGCGTTCCAAAAGTATTGATGCAATCACAAATGATCAAATTCCTGGACATTTGAGCCACATAAAAGAATTCTCTCAAGTTAGAAAATACAGCGAATGTTTAGTAATAGTTAATGATCAATTTTTCATGATGACTAATTAATCAGAGACAAATTGATAATAATTAATTAATAATTCTTCAATAGACCGAACACTTATATATTGTCTCTTCAAAATGCCTGAAATTACATTTAGTTCGAAATTATCTATCTAACACATTCAATGTTTTCAATCTTTGAAAATGAACTTGAAATATAACCAACTTTTCAGAGCTGCCAGCTTACAGTTGAATATTAGTGAGCCTCTATCAAAAAGCAAGTACGGCAACAGAGCTCGTCAGAGGTGAAAGTAAGAATAGCGGCAGTATAGATCTTGAACATAGAGTCATGCGGCTCGGAGAATTTGAGGCTAGGAAGCAAATATGTCGATTGACGTGGATGACATAGACAAGTGGATCTGAGACAGATCGTGATAAATAAAATTAAAGATACGATCACTGGAAGAGAAAACGAGGGCGTCCAGAAGGAGTAACAACAGAGGAAGAACAGTCAAGAAGCAAGCTTCCGAGTAAAGGTCCATTCACACCGGACGCGGCGCGGCTTAGCGCGTTCTCACGCGTCTAGACGCGCCGTGTTATGTGTGAATGACCTTAATTGTCCTTAGTAGTACCGTAAAGCTGAGGTGGGTTAGCTCCACGATTGTACATAGCAACACATCATTAGTATGAACAATCTACTGTCATTTCTCTGACGCTAGCCAGGTTCCCCTCTGTTTCGACTGAGCGACGACCGCAGATCCTTACAAGATCCTGCACAATACAAATAAAATGTGATCTCCCTTCTACGCAATAGAAATGCACATGTCTATGCCTCACACCTCCAATGTAATTATTCTCAATTCATTGCTACATCACATTTCAAAACGGCAAGTTATTGAACTCCTTCTCGAAGACTTATGCAAGTCCTATACATCTGAGAAAGATGCGTCTTCTACATCCAAACATCATGTCTGAAAATGCTACAACAACACGTTATCACTTCAATAAAGAGACATTTGCATTACACACCAAATCTAATCTATAATTACCTCGATGAACTTACTCAAATTACAACTGCTGATCATTATCAGGCTGCAGATGTACAGATCACAGAAGTGCTCGATAGAATTCCCGTTCAAGCCACCCTAATTGCGCTATCTTATCGTTGGAGCTAAAATAAAACCGGTGTCAAGCTAATGTAATAATAGTTTCGTATGTGTTAGTTGTAACTTTCTACTGTGAAACAATATCCATGATATCACTCCATTTCAGTTCAGTCAAATTTCCGGATTTGTAGTTCCACACCGTCCTGTGTTGCAACACTAAAACGCTATCGCATTTCAATCAACTTGTTATACTATCTATCTACGATTTATCTTTGACTGCAGATGCACGATGGATGGATGATAAGTTTAGCATCAACGGATTGATGCTGATGACAACGTAAATACATGTAATATTGAAGAAGACAATACAGATACAGAATAGAAAGCAAGTGCATAAAATTTCAGCCACTTTCATGGATTTCATAGTAATGCCAAAAGACAAAGGTAATAAAAAAACTTGTTATTCAACCGGTTTTGATAGCCGATCAGACAACCGCCGAAATCATCGCCAGGAGTTTGAAAGTTTCTTGATAACTTATCATTAGATGACAGGATACCTCAATTATTTGAAGACTCCGCTTCATCATGGAAGTGCGGAAGGCACCATGTTCTAGTATATCCAAGTCAGTACCATCGCTCACACTATAGGCTATCAACCCTAACTATCCTAACCAGGGCTGTAGGAGCTGTCATTGCATGACGGCTCAGCTAGATGACAACCTGTAAATTTTACGTAGCAGTGACATCTACAAAACAATTTTATAGCCATAACACGAGTACTTTGAATACATAAGCCTACTCCAGTAATAAATGCCTGTTAGAGTACTCAATGTAAGTGATTGCTGTTTATGAGACCTTCAGCAGGACAGAGTAATCTCTGCAGGACATGGTCCATGTTGATCCCATCAGGTCAATCTGTCATTCATCGTAACCACTTTTGAATTGATAGAATACGTTGAATTAGCTAGTATAAAACTTAAAGAAAAAAAATGTTAATACAACTTTTTCATCTATCCTACCCTACCAACGACACGAAACTATACTGGTAAGTTTAAGGTGATGCAACCTTCATATTCTGGCATTTCTCACCAGATCAGTGTTACCAACCTAAGCAGTGGAATCTCTCTAGATGGACAGACTCAGACACTGGAATTCCGTGAGGTGTCAAAGCGTAACTCTCACAGAATTAAACATGTCTTCTCTTCAACTGGTATAGACGCTAATGAAATGGTACAATCTGCTGACATAATATCATAGCAATCGAACAACGAGCAGCCAGTTCAATATTAAACCAGCCAAATTTTGCGAAGTTTCAGTGACTGTTATCAACCAGATCACACAGCAAAGAGACACAGACGATATCAAGTTCAAGAGAGAAGCTTCGAAAGTTTTTTCGTGCGCTTGCTATCTATTTTAATAATGATCGAAAGGACCAACATTATCGAGAAAAATTTTGGCAATGATCTGAATTCTTCAAATCTGAAGGAATCTTGGCGATCGGAGCATTTTGAAGGAATTCACAGCAATCCGCAAGCGACGCACGACTTTTTCCCTATCTTTGCAAGGCATCAGAAATTTCTTTTTCCCCGCTTAGTAAGTTCCTGCATGTGCCATTGTTTTGAATCAGTTTGCACTTCTGGCAAACTGCACTCCAGTTTCACTTCAGTTTGTACTTCAGAAAAGCCTGACTATGTCAGCCACAGAGATAGATTCTAAAACTAGAGGTAGAACTTAAGTAATCTAGTTGTGTGGTGGCCCTCTACCGTCTCGTCATCTTACCATCAAAGAAGCTGATACACTTTCTGCAAATTAACAAATAAAAACAGTTAATAATGAATACCACGAGACATTATGATTAGCACTATGACATGATTAAAACATTATGATAAACTTAGAAAAACTGCACGAGAACGAAAATATAAAATGTTGGACGAAAATAATAATCTTCGCACATCAGCAACTTTCACACGCAAGCGATTCGCAAAGCTTCAAATAAAAATGGTGATAATATCGCCAACGACCAATACCGCACGTAGAACCTTTGTTATATACTGATCAGTTCAGCATCCTTCTTCACGAAGTCTCAAGTATATTTTTCGCATAATTTACGAATTGATTAAAACTACGGAAAGGGAATTTGACTATCAAGAGAACAAAAGCAAGCGGCTCTAGAATATTTCTAGCAGGCACCATTTGGTTGCTCATCCTTTTACTGTCTCAAAGTGAAAATTCATGCAGATAACTCCCTCTCTATAGAAAACTAACTAACATGACTTCACTGAGATAACTGATAAGCAACTCTATTTTGGCATTTATTTGCTTGCTTGCTTGACCTAGCGTCCAAGCTCTGTTTTGCATGCGTATTTCAATCAAATCAGTTGCCTGCAAGCTAATAGACTTTCACATGAACCCTAACGGATGAGTGAATGAATATATATGGGAGAGAAAAACAAGATATCTGAAAGTTGCGATCTGACATTGTTTCTTATCTTGTTGATCGAGGCGATAAAAGAGTTTAGTTTTTGTCTGAGACATGTATTGCGATAAGAATCATATTCGCAATAACTGTGGGAGATGGAGGGATGAGAAAATATGATCCGATTGAATCTGATCAACTGAAATTAATGTTGACTTTTGATTAAACCAAGCATCGTTTGCGGTCGATGCTGAACGCTTTGAAAAAAAATTAGAAAATCTCTGATTTAATAACATCTCAGAGAATACTTTGAAAACGGTCTGAAAAATGAATTTTCTAATCAATTTTGATAAATCGAGTGATAAGAACATGAACAATAGGGTTCTCTGACAATTTGTTACAATAAATCATAAAGTATTCAAAAGGGTTGAGATTTAGATCACTTTCCCGAGAACAATAAAATCAAACTCAGCTGTTATCGCGATCCCCTGTGAAGTATTCCATTAACTTTATTGTCTCACCCAAGGTCATGCGATGACCTCAACGCTGGCAGTTCCATCAATTTAATCCTTCAAAGCAAAGAGATGTTGCTTGCCATGTCAGGGCTATGTGTGGAATACTTGAATCCGCATGAACCAATCCGATCTAATCGCATATGTCCGAGATTTTATACGGGACTCAAAATAATCAAAATTCACTTGCCAGGCAGCGTTCAGAGGCATGTCTTCAATGAGAAAAGCACCTGAAAGTTTATTTCTTAACGAGAATAAAGCTTTTGCCAAACTTTCAAATACTCTTAGAGATATCCCCTACCATTTTGTTAGATCCATTTGCTGATGGCTTCATGTGGCTCTGGCAATGATGGCAAACTCACATGTGATTTCATACGTGCGGTTCAGAATGAAATCTTTGATTGTATACAGCCAAAATTCGACGTACAGCACGTAGTACAGGTCGCTGTACGTATATCGAGTTAACTATCGGCATCATAAAAATACGAATTGATAAATATAAAGATAAGAAAGATAAGAGACAAAGAAAGAGAGAGAGGGAGAGATATTACGATTCTCATGCGATGATGAAAACCATCCCAGCACTCATTTGAAATGGAACATAATCCTTAGTAATTTGAAAAATCAATTAATTTAAGTTGTCCTGGTGAGGACGGATCAAGGTCTCCAATCCATAGGTTTAGAGACAATGTTAAAATCACGTGGTAGGCTAGCTAAGTTGGTAAAGCGGCATCACTAGTAGCATCACAAGTCCTGAGTTTAAGGAAGTGCTATCGTTCTCATTTAGAGGCTTATTAACCACAAAACAATTTAGTGGTTATTAACCACAAAATTATGAATCCTCTAATACTCATAGTTAAGCCTTATGAGTGAGACACCTGATGGTCATCAAAGGCAGAATAATCACCTTGTTTTGATAAGACAACAATTTCTGCCTGTAGCTTTCATCATTCAAAAATAATTTGATTGAAACATCTTCTCTTGGGTGAATTTTCCCTACCTCTGAAGAGTTAAATATTTTAATTTATTTTAGATCAACCCTGGATGAAATCAACAAAAGAGTAACGTTTCAAACAGACTGACAGCGTATTGGCTTGCAAAGAATACGAGCGAAGTCATTTTCGGATAATTCTACATATGTATTAATGTGTTCTGATACTAAGTAGCGAAGGTTCCAGCTTCATGACGACAGCTAATAACTGAATATCTAGGTGCCTAGAGACTTATCGTCTACAATCATAAATGACAGGAACTTTGACTAAGAGTTCAATGATCAAATCGCACAACAGCGCGGAGAAGGAAACATCAGAACCCGACCATTGATTTTGAAAACTTAATGGATTGATGAAATTCCATACAGTTTCTTTATCAACGTAGAATAGAATAGAATAGAATTATCTTTATTGTCTCAAATTAATCGATGAGCACATTACATGAAAAAAAGAGAAAGATGTTAAGAAAATTGGGTGAAGGGCATTTATACGTATTATGGATTTTCTCATAGGGCTATCTATTTTTTGCGATGGGTTGATGAGTTATGAGTTATGATTTTCGTTTTCCATTCACATCACATCTTCTGATTCTCTGACAGCAGCCCATAGCTGGAAGTCTACTGCTAGACTGTGGCCCCGGGCAAAATCTGAACAGCATGTCCACACCTCCAACCTCGACACAGACAAACTGCACGAAACGGACGAATTCCGTCGTCGAAAAGCGAAAAAAATATCGACATTTTTGAAATTATTAGTGCAAGGCTTTGTCTGGGAGCATCAAATAAATACATTTGACAAAGTAATGGCATTCCGCCCAGATAGCCGCTTCAAATAATTTGTCACTTGCGAGAATAGCAATACAAGAGACTGGTGATACAATTACAACAAGAACGACTGCAAATGACGATGAGGAAAGTTTTTCAAAGAAGCTATCGAGAATGGACAATGAAGACTGCAAAATCTGCATCGCAATCTCAATTACACTCTGATGAGGAGTTCCAAAAGTATACAGAAACAATGGAATATAAAGGCTTCGATGCAGAAAACCCGTTGGCATTTTGGAAACAAAATAGAAGAAAGTTTCCTGTCTTAACCGTCTCAAATTGACAAATACATGTGACACATTCATCGAGCGATGTATGCGTCACTTCAGCCTAACTAAGGACTGACATACTAACTGAAATGAGAAGTTCACGCCAACCTGAAACAGTTAAAGCCCTTTCAGTTTTGAATGAGGGTTTCGAAAACAAGTTGTATCCAAAATGACACCGCGCCAGACATCTCTCAATTTCCTGAAATGTCTACTTTCCTATGCGTAGTCCTATAAGTTTCCTTACTCACAAATAATCAAATAAAAGTAGCATCAAGCTCTGTGCTTGCTAAAGCATCCATTACCATCATTTAGTCATCATACCGCTTACATCTGCAGAATGCAATCCACGTGCAGAATGCTACACCAACATAGCAATAGCATAGCCATTAATGAAAGGTGCTGCTTTCCTTATTTGGTGTTTAATTCTCCTCTTGCTTGTTCTACAGAATAAATCTGTGTGAGAATATGTTTGTTGGAGTTTTAGTTAAGTAAACGTGTCAATCATCATTGTATCTTAAGTAATTCCTATTGGTCATATTTGGCCCCTGACCGGCATGAACAACGAGACTAGCCACGTACTCTGCAAAGGCTTAGGCGGTTAGTTGCTAACTCACCCAACCCAGACCATAGCAGCAGCTTTCTCCGACAATTGTCTTGATTTGTTTATGATGCTTGATATTCACAAATGTCAAAGTTATCTAAAATCATGAATGACACAAAAACTACAAAGAAATCTCATATGAAGACAAATCTAACGTTCTTATATGTATTGTGATCAGCCGCAGCTGGCTGTCTTTGAATAAATGTTTATTATTATAATATTATTCTTCTGAAGAATAATACGAAGTTGCAGTTGTAATAAAGAAACAATTTTATCATCCAGAATAATTACATTTGTTGATATCGACTTTGATGTCATGTCTGAAATATTAACAACATACGTATTTCGGTAGTACACTGATCAAAGGATTTCAAGTTTGCTGTGATCAGTTCGAACGCTGATTGAGGTAGTTATGATACACATCAAACGATATGTACTTTTATCTCGATTAGATAATGGTTATAACTATTCATTATGTTCAAATGGATAGCTACAGGCAAAAGCAGTGATACCATCGACTAGGGTACATTTATTTTTGATGATAGAGATTTGATGACTGCTAAATTGTGTGTTATCGTTGCTTATTATTGTTTATCGTTGTGTATTATTATTACAATATCCATTTCCAAAGATAGAAAGGTTCTGTAAAACAGGATTGACATCAAACAGACAATGATGACGAAACGCTATAACTGAGTTAAAGAAATGAGAAGAGCATGAGATGAATCAGAGGATTGTGGATTGACATCTAATCAAAATTGTTGTCATTAAAGATGTGTAGCGACATGTACGCGCACGTTATAGCGAATTTTCAATTTAGACATGTTAGTATGTTAATTTGATAATAATTTTATTTTTAGGCCTAATTGCTGCTTGATTGATTTAAATTCCTTATTTTATGTTGAATATGTTTCAATAAACGTTGCTACTATTATTGTCATTATTATTTGAAGATAATTTAGTACTGAAGCCGAAACCCCGGTGAAAAGCACCTTGAAAAAATCAGCATTGATTCCTCACTGATTCTTCCCGCTTCCAGGAGGTAGCTGAAAGTGTTGCGCAATTAGCTTGACCACATTGACTTAATTTGTAGTGCACTGTATCCTTGATGGTCAGCAAGCTGCGTCACACTCAGACTTTGGTAACAAGTTCGATGGCAGGATTACTCAGTTGCCTAAAATTACCGCTTCGGAAAGTTGGCACAGAAGACCAAGGGTTCGAATCTGCCCGCCTTGTGCGACATTATTCGGAGTAGATGAGAGAGTTCATCAGTGTATGCAGCGCCCCCACCCCCAAAACTGCTGGCACGCCAGTTGAGTAGCACAGGAAAAGTATGAATGAAAACACATTGATTCATTCGAGTATTTGTTCGTTCGTTTACAGTCGTTGATAAATCAATGAAACGCATCTCTGCTCTGCATCTTCCTTAGTAAATAAAAAACATTTTCTGCATGTTAAGATTTCTAAATTGAATAGAGGAACATCAATCAGAAAGAAATTTAGCCGCTGGTTAGATCTATTTGCCACATTTTTATTCATTTACTCTTCCTTCTGTAGCTTTCAACTTATCAAATCAAAAGTATGATGAGATGATGAGCAGCCAGGAATATTCATCAATAATAGCTATCCAAAGACATCATTCTGAAGAAAATGAGTAAGATTATTAATTGCAAGCCTTGGAAGTGAACATCTGATACTGATAAAAACCAAACAATAAAAATTCAAATTTCAACATTGATTTTCTGTAGAAAAAAACTCCAATGAATTATCAAAATCCGCCTTACTTTTAGCGGCAAGACTGTATAAATTGCAATTATCCAATGGCAGCATCAATTAATTTCTTAAAATAAATAACAGCCCAAGAGACGGATCGTTCGATGATACTTCAATATGCGTTTTAATGAAAATAAAGAACGTCTTTCAAATCAGAAATTTAAACTTCAACCGGTTTCGATATGAGGACAGTGAGATGGGCTATACTGGCCACAATCTTCTTCAGGAAGTTGAGAAGGGTATAATTATGTACATCTTTACATTACTTAGCAAAATTGAAATTTGGGTCATCATATATCATTGAAGATTAACATAACATTTATTTCGGCAAATCTGGTAGGAGTTCGAGAGAGCCTATGAATGAACATCGTTATGACATTGCCCATAGGAATACAGACAAAGTTGTTTCACTTCACTACACAGAACACAAGCATGATGAATCTGAAATGAAAATATCTATATTGAAAGAACTAAACGCAAATGAGAAACAAAAGAAAACAAAAAAACAGGTTCGCCAGCCAACTGATGACAGATTGGCCTCATGCGATACACATGCAGCATGCTTTATAACGATCTTCCATTGTCGAGCCGAAATCTCCTATCACTATGTCCTAATTCTATGAGTGATTTTGTGTGTGACTTCTCTCTTACTTATGTATTATGACTTAATCTTCAATGATATATAACAACCCAAATTTCAGATGTACTAGCTACTGTAATGTCACCATGTACATAATTGTATCCTTTTTAACTTCCTGACGAAGATTGTGACCAGTATAGCCCATCTCACTGTCCTCTAATCGAAAATGGTTGAAGTTTAAATAATTATCTGATTTGAAAAGACGTCTTTTGTTTTCATTAAAAAGCAATCAATTAATTGCCATTATTCAACGGTAGCGACCAATGAATAGCAATTATCCGACTTCAAGTCAATAAATCAGGCGAGCGGAACTTTGTCAGCCGCTGCTGTCATTGTCACCTGCCATCTACATTCGTAACACCTCAGTAACAGCTGATTCCATATTCCATCCTCAATTCCCCACTAATATATTGCTAGTCTATTTGAATACATTTCATAATCAATGAGTGCTGTTATAAATAAGCAATAAATTGAGGCATTATTAGGGCTATTGAAAACCTTCGGAAGAGGCAGAAAGGTATTCAGATTTTCGAAAGTTTTCATTTATTTTATTCATCGACTCTAAATTTACTTGCGAAGCATATTTCTCCTTTTCGGCCTTTTTCATGTAGACTAAATCAATAAGAATAATTTCCTCTTTTCCGTCTCTTTAAAGTGATTACAGTTTGCAGATAGAAAATTCTGACAAAAGCGATGAAGATGCTTCGAGGCATGAGAAGAATTGGCAACAACTTGCTGCGGAAAGGTTGGCTATTGTAGACGCAAGTTTCTGCACGAAACCATTTTCTATTGTCAAGGGAGTCCAACTTTATCTAGTGTCAATAGAACCTGAACAGATGATGACGTAACCGGAACTGAGTCTCTTTGTAATCAGATAGAAATTACACCTTCCGACGACAAGAACAAAGTGGAGTTCAATCGTCATGCTTGATAATCGCAGTTCTTTCATCAACAACTGTTTAATTTCTGTTTGACTGTTTGACTATTTCTCATACAGAAGTTGATCATGTCGAAGATTAACAAGACACGATCGTCTATCTACATAAAATCGATAGAGAAAAGTAGAGGTGAATAAAAATTAATGAAATGAGTTAAGCAATATATCAAATTGCCATGAGAATGATGTGCGGTCGGTGGGACTCGAGCCTGCGACCAGTTGTTATCAAGATATGTCGCTCTACCAGCTGAGCTACTACTGAGGCGACTGATGTCAATCATTAGGATCATGTCCTCACTATCACACGTCAGTTGTCATAGCAATTATGATAAGTGAACAAATATTGAAAGGTAACATGAATAGTGACATAAATTATTGACAGAGACAGGAAGATGGATAGATGGAGAACTAGAAAAGGGAAAACAGATGCATGACAGCTGAACATCAAAATTGAAATATCTATTTTATGAATTATTTCGTTGAATTTTTTTTCTGCTTAAATTATTCCGTGTTCAAATTGTTCAAATTTAATAATTTTTGACTGTAGATTTATAATAGGACTACTTTCTAAATTGAGTGTTAGTGTCCAGGCAAGCAGTGTAATCAGAAATCGTACTGGTAAATTTTGATTGCTTAATGATCTCGTACAAATAATCACATTGAAGTAAATGAACACCACACTGATGATATACATGTATATCCTTAAATTTCATATTCCTTAAACCACTCTTCTCCTTTGCATTAACGTTTCGTGAAGCTTCGAGAATCATTCGCATATTCTTGTGATACATCAACTGAAGTATTGTCGGTAGAACATGATAATGAGGCAAATCCCCCTCATACGATGGTGTGTTAGTAATTATAATTAACGAGATGATGACGTGCTTTGCTTTTCTTATATAAATAATGACAACATTTGATCAGAAACTTCTGATCGCACTTTTAGGTCAGAAGTCAAAACTCACAAACCAAATCGCAAGTTATCAAAGCACACAGATTTTCCACCGCTCTTAGAATAACTCTGTTAGAATTATGACCGGAAATGAAGTGACTACCTTCGCACAAAAAGGAATTAATTTTTAAATTGATTTTTAGATTGATTACTTTTCGAGTTTAACATATCGCAATCAGAAAAAAATTATTTATCATAATTTGCAAGCTTCGAAAATCAAATATCCGCTTTCACAAAGCTGATGCGTTTATAAAACTGTAGTGAAAGCTTTGATTTGCTAATCAAAATCAGTAACACGGTAACAGTTTGTGACTTTATTAGACAAAAAGGCTGCTGAATACTAAAATAATTATAATAAAATTCACAGCTTAGTATGTGTAATGATATGTGAGTCGAGAGGATAATTTTGTATTACATTGAGTAAAGACATGGAACATGCTTCCGCGTACATCTTCAACGATAATTCAAGCAGAAGCAATGGACATCAAATATAAAATACATAAATCCTGTGAACTCCGAAGCAAATCGGAAAGCCGCTGTCACTTTATTTGAAATAGGAAGATCAAATTATTCATGGGATAGATGTCTTCAACGGAAAATTGAAAATGTGATAAACAAAATACTATTTCACCGGTCCGGTCGCCTCAGCAGTCAGTAAAAGATTTTTTCGCAAAAGATTTATAAAATAATGTAAACATACCATTTATGAATTATAATGAATATATTAAATTAAAGGCGTTTTGAAAATGATGAATTACTGCAGTTGTTAATTTAATGTTAAAACGCAGGCGACAGAACTGTGAAACATATTCCGTCAGTAAAACTGTTTCTGAATGTTATGCGTAGAGGACATATGAGAGTGTCGAATGATTTTTAACTAAAAGAAATTTCGATAAAAGCATGATAGAAATACAAGGTTTGAATGCATTTGAATACGATTGACTTGAAAAACAAAAGCATTGTCAAAGTCGATGTTGATCCAAAATGATAACTGAAAAAAAGTGTCTGCTTTGTGTGATTCAAGCTTCACATATTTACATTTTGCTTACTTTACAATACTTTCTATACCTTGCAAATGTCAAATATGAAATCATGTGTACGGCAAGCGTCTAATTGATATGTTCTGATGTGTTTTTAACTGCTATATTTCATGCATATATTATGGATCCACTAAATCATCTAATAGTAATCGATAAAGCCTCGATTACATTCTTGAATGAAATACGAGTTTGAAACGTTTTCTTCTAAAATGAAAATATATGCTCTACGCAAGAATGTTTTTTTTGCATCAGAGCCTGTTAATAATGGTTGTTATTCAAGAAAATTAAGGCGTCGGGCTATGAAGAATAGAGAGATAGCTACTGTCACGAAGCTGAGGTATCTGGAGCATTGTAGT
The DNA here is from genome assembly GCA_907163375.1 of Prostheceraeus crozeri. Taxonomy (NCBI): domain Eukaryota; kingdom Metazoa; phylum Platyhelminthes; order Polycladida; family Euryleptidae; genus Prostheceraeus; species Prostheceraeus crozeri. The sequence goes on from CAJQUW010004833.1 coordinate 345,987, forward strand.
TGGTTCCGCTCCCCCGAAACTTATTACTTGGTCACGTTGGCACCTTCGAAGTCGCAATGCTCTTTGTCTACATGTACTGCTTCATGCTTCGATACGTGTGGATGAGCATTAATTGTCTCCAATATAATATTTCATGTAAAATGGGATTCATGAAAATTATGCGAATTAATCACAGTTATTGTATTACCCGTTCAACTTTTTCACTTGTATGAAGGAATCTCTATGATGCAAACTCTAAATCACAACTTCGAAAAATTACTGTTCGTCTAACTGCAAAAACATCTCATATGAAACTTCTTGAGACTTTTGGAGCGTCTCCATCCCATAGGGGCAATATTTGACCATCATGTTTTACATTTCAGACTGTTGTGAAGAAAAATGACTTTCCAAGATAAGTCTGTAGGAAATATTTCGTGTTTACATTAGGAAAAGAAGCCTCTCTAGTATATATATGCATGCACAAAATGCAAGTGATTCAAAAACTGTGATCTCTCTTTTTCTGTGACAGTCTTTAGATTTTGGAAATTTATATTGCACTGATAATAGAAATAGATATCAGTGGCGTCGCCTGCTCCCTGACCATAGGCATGGATGCATTACTCTGCATTCATTGGAGAACGCTCATCATCTGATCGCAGTCTTGCCTGAACGTCAGCGATCTGCTATTGTTGACGTACTGTCCTCTCACACATTAAACGAAGCCAGGAACAATTGGGTTGCGCTTCCCTTTTTACATTTAGCTACCGCGCCTCGATCAAGAATTGCGTAGAATTTCATTGCAAAAATTGGAGAAGGCAAAGCATTATGTCTATAGGGAAAGCCAATATTGGCGCGGGCGCGTGCGCTTGCTGCCTCACACGCGCACAACTCTTTTTCGCTTTCTGAACATCAATGCTGCGTTTGAACACACGACTAGCTTGTGTGTCTTATTGTTCGAAGAAAACAGCTGTGATTCAAGCACGCGCTGCAAAACTGTTCAATGAGATTGAGCGTCTGATTTTGAGACGGAAAGCTGTGCACAGCTGTCACGAGAAGCTATCGAATTTAAATGAATGACAGCACTTTTCATTTTTATAAATGTTGGTAAATAATTTTTGAGGATGCGCCGAAGGCCTTGCAGGTACGGAGAAGACGCCACTGATAAATATAATGTGAAATGAAAACCTATAAAAATGCATCTATTCGAATTGGCTTTGGAATTTACATCGAAAACCGAATAGTAAATCAATTAAAACCAACGCCATCCCTATGTGAGACTACTGAAGCAAGGCCTAGTGAATGGTTCAAAAATGGTGTGCTTTAGAAATTTTGAACTAATGACATTTCACATATGATTTGCTTATGCAAACCGGCAAATATCAGCTACAACATATTCCCAGCTACATAAGTGTATTTTTGGTGTTAAGATGGATTAGATAGCAGACCTTCTTTGTAGCTGCAATTGCAGTAACAATTACTCTAAATAATAATTATAATCAATTGCATTTGCTGATGAGTAATCTGCAATTGTTCTTTTAGTTTTTTATGCAGTTTAGTCACGTAATTGATAAGTAATTGCAATTTCTTGACAGTCCACATTGTTGAACATTCATTCAGCATACAGTTCAAATTATTTTACTCTCCTCGTCATTAATGCCATATAGTAGGTATATTAGGTAGAGTGGTAACTCCGCATTTATTAAATCCTCAATGTGTATACACTTTCGATTTTAATAAATGAACTCAAGGGAGATGCAGGTGATATTGTCACCAAATGTGAGATATGCAAATCTTTGCAGTTTTGCAGAAATTACAACGGAATTGAATGATCATGATTGTAATGCAGAAGGAATGATGGTATTTCACAGATTCTTATGACAGCCTTGGAAATTTGATGTTAGTTAAATTAGGAATTCGATGGGTTGCTATTGCTTTCTTGCTCAACCTCAAGGGTATTTTCTTAAGCGTGATCATTTCACAGGCAACCTGCCACTGGCACAGCAAAATCACATAATCAAAGACAATGACTTCATTCAACTTTGAAAGATGTAAATGGTTCCACATCACTATTCAAATTCTAGAAATGAAACATGAATTTAGTGATCGAATCATTAAATCAAGCCGGTGGAAATTGAATTAAAAACTTGACATTTCAGCCAAGAAAGCGCGAATAATATCGCAACTTTTTCATGAAGACATCCACTATAATACGGAACATGAAATTCCCTTGATATTCAGCTTGATTTCCGCGTAGTTGGGATGTTTATTATCAATTATTCATTCCTTTTGATATCCAACTTGCTTTATACTACTTACAACGGGGAGTCATTTCGGTAGTATTTAAATTGGCAAATTTTGACTTCTTTCAAAAGGGCTCAAATAATTTTTTGGACCACGGGAACGTAATCTCCGCAAAAAACTGAATCTTTTGATATAAAAATTTTCACTGTATACAGATACTTGTTTGAGTCGACGTTCAACCTACATATCCCTACTCTATGGATAATGCCCTATCAAACTTAGATGTGAAGCGTGGGGGCGTTCAACTATCGAAATTTACGACGAAACTTGCTGTCAAAACGGAAATTATTTGTAGTAATGGTAATAAATTACATTTCATGAGTAATTGACACAAGTCTGTTTGATAGTCACTAATTGTACGTTTACAATAATTCTGAGTGCCTAATATACATATAAGTGTAAGGCACGTGTTGCATGTTGTGTTTTATCAAATAAGATCAGACTTTAAAATATATTGAATCGTTGCATTGACAATAAGAGCAAGATTACAGCTTTAGCGCCATGTCCTGTAAAACTAGTCATAGTCCTTGAAACGAGGTTTTAGTTGTCAACCGTGCTTTGTTCGTTGTTTCAAAATATTGATTTTCAAAGACCAACTACATTTTTTTCTAAATAAGTTTTAAACTCTTCTATAGATGGTTGTAAAACCTTTTTCTTAGACACGTTCAGAAATGTCATTATCACCGCTGTTGCAAGCATACGTTTAAGCGTGTTTTCAACAATCCTTTAAATGCGTTGTGCTTTGAACTATAAAACTGAGATCTGAGTAATTGATAAGCTTGGTAAAGACTGGTTGATAGGTATATTCCTGCCTTATTCAAAGGTAGAGCAGATAAAGACAAGTGAATCAAGCAATCCAACTGTGTAGTGTCCATGGCTTGCCAGAGAGCGAGGGTAAATATTACTGTAAGAAGTTGATTAACTGTCAGAAAATGAGAGTATTATGATGCAAGCATAAGAATTTGCAAACTTACGAGTAAAAGGTTGTTGACTTTACAGGTGCTCTATTTCGCACACCAAAACAGCCTTTGAAATTGCCGACACATCTAATATTTTGCCTTATTGAAAATGAACGACTAATTGGAAAAACGACAAAGTGACATGACGCTTTTTGCTCCGCAACATTTCAAACACATGGTTTTTAAAATAATCGGGATTGATATGCTCATTTTGTTAATTCACTGGTCTAAAACTTTGGAAACTTGTACTAATCTGATCTGGTTTTCTTATCTTGCTTTTCCTTAATCATTCAACTATCAGTAATAATTTTCTACATAACTTTTCACAACCATCTCAAATCAACGATGAACGGTAAAGAAAGTCACGAAATAACTAATGCTATCACTAACCCAAGATAGACGAGACAGAAACTTAATGAACGGCAAGTGCGGTCGAAAAAATGATCTGTCAGGCATAAGAATGAGGCGACGACATAATAATCAGAGTATTGGAAATAGAACAATGAGAGAGCACTTCACAGAGTCACTTGACTTACAGACGTTCACTCAACTCCTCTGGAAATAATTTTGCCATTGCCACATTGACTTAGACATCAGACATAAAGCACAATTATCTGCAAATGACCGTTTACTACAAATAAATAAAGATACAAAAAAAATCAGTACAGCACTTGCACTCGTATATCACAAATTCAATCAAGCGAGAGAAGAATTAGAAGGTTCTGTCGACTTTCAAAATGACCGAAGAAAAAAACAAGTCGATAGATCCTAGACGGTAGCAACATCAGAATTCTTCAACTGCTATGGAACCATGAGTCAGTACAACGGAGAACCTTGCAATAGGTGTTGGGAATAGCTGATTTGTTAATGAGCCGCGCTGGAGTACGGAAGTGCAAAAGGCACAGGGTTCGAGTCTGTCCACTTGGAGAGACACCACCGCTATCACTAGAGGCCACTAACCGCAAACTGTCGCTGGAGTGGTTGCACCACTCACAACTTTCTGCTACAGCATCGCGCCTAGGTTGAGGAAAGAATGAGAAAAGAAACAACATATAAAAATTAATTAGGCGATGCCGACCTCAAAATAGTTATTTACCTAATAACAAGATCTCGAAGTTTGAGAGAACAGCAAATATGTATTTTCGACTTTTTTGAATACGTAGAGCCTTAAAGGTTTTGTTCGGTCAAATTCAGAAACGAATCTCTGAAGATCAAAGTATTCAACCGATACGACGATTTCCTATCACTTTCCCACTTATTGGCTCGCTAGTTTGTCTGTGATTTCATATCAAAGATTCATGATGACGTCACAGCTGCCAGATCATGTCTACTGAGATCTCACGAGACAGGAGTTTCGCTGTGGTTGGCTGATATAGGAACCCTATAGCATGCACGCAGGCAAATCTCTGCGAATCTCTAAATGAACCTAAAGTAACTCAATTACGAGTATTCTTGAATAATATATATCGAATGATATTGAAATGAAATACATGTGGTTGATTACGATGAAACACATTCACACATGCGGAAGGCAAATAAGACAACTGATTGTTTTATAAAACCTGAGTTCAATGATCATTAGCTGCCAGATTCTGAAATGTACAGCTACTATACCGCATTAGAAACATGTGATAACCTACAAGAATGATGACGGTGCTGAATACTAAAAGGTTTTGATTATTTGGATAATCAAAAGTTACACTAACTAGAGCAACTGAGTTGGCTGACTTGGCTCTCTTCACTTTCCAGTCACACATCACATAGAAACTATCAAAATGCGCACCCAATTCATCGGAAAACATCTAGTGTTCCATTCGCGAATTTTTTGGTGGTTCCATCTCTAATTTGGACCGACTTTCATTCAGTTTTCCAAGAACATCCATTCCTTCAAAGAGAAAATCTTCACCATTTGGAGTCCCAATTTCAAGCATGGTACAGCCTCCCCATTCAAGCGGAATAGTCTCTGAATTTGTACTGTTCCCTCAGCATGGTGCACCTTAGATTTTCTGCTTTATCAATTTTTTTGAAATGCTTATGCAGAACTGTGACTTGTCAGTAAAAAATGAACTTGTCCAATGCTTCTGCACCAAATTTTCAGTCTTCTGTCTTTCTGAATGCAGTAGAAGGCAAGCTCTTTAGAATGGTTATTTTCTTTTTACAACTGTATTAGTAGTATTATTCCATTTTGACGATTTTATATGTTTACAGAGAACATAAACAAGGTAGTTCATTTTCCTTCTATCCCTGTCCGTTGATCGCCTAGCTGCTCATAACCGATTTGTCACGAAGCATGCTAATTGTGGCGAATCAGATCATTGGCAGCTATGACGTCATCACGTCTCCTTAAGTACCACACTACACCCCTAACAAAAATAATGAATGAGGGAAATGCCAACAGAAATGGACAAAAAAGCAGGCTACTCCTTGGAGTCATAGAACAATGAACAAGACTGATAAATATTTCATTGCAATAAAAGAATAATACTAAATTTTGTCCTATAATCTTCGGTATACATAAAATGTGTCTTCGAAGTTTACATCATGTCAAAGTGATTGACATTTTTGAATTTCTCAAACTTTTGCTCATGGTTTATCGGCATTGGCAAGGCGGAAATGCAGTACCATGCTTATAAAAAACAATGAGCATTCCATAGGCCTATAAAAGAGGCTCTGACTAATCCAACTGTAAACTGAAATCTGAGAACCTGGCGTTACGCCATTCAAAAGTTTGAGATCAATCAATTCGTAGATCAATTTTTGTCTCTACGACGTAATGATGACGAACTCTAACATCACGGCTTAACTTTTACTAATGTAAGATCAGTTTTAGCAGATTACGATACAATGAAAGGCTTACATGTCACGAATTGCAACATAAAGTCGATATGACAAAATTTTGTCAGATCAAAATTGTGCTGCAATCGGGAACTCCTCACTTCTTCCATTCATTTGTAAGCTATGTATATTACTGATACTGAACTCTATGAGCCTACACATGGAAGCCATTATGATGCATGAATAGCTATATTTTAGTGGTCTGCGTTCGTGACACGAGCACGATCGTGTTTCGGGTCGTGCTGAGCGCTGTCATTTATGTCCGTGTTCGTGTTATCACAATTCGAGTCGTGTTTTCTCATGTTGAAAAGGACTTGTCGTAAAATTTTAGGACGCGATATGGTTGATTAATACATACCTAAGCTGCGAGTATCAATCGCCTCCTGAACGGACTCTGTGGTGGTGGGCTGAGCGCGGTGACCAGTGCCCGAACCTGAGCAGAGTAGTTTGTGCGAACCACTACCTTTCTTGTCACTCCAGCCACACCAGCGGGATTTGTCATAAACATGCGAAGGCATCTATGAGTCCAGAGTAGCTTAATAAGCACTTTTATATCAGTTAAATATTAAATTACATGTCTACAGATTTTTGACATTGATTACTACACTCTAAAACAAATTCAGCTTCCTTGATTTGCCAAGCCTCCTCCACTGAATTATTATTATTCTGTATTGCTTTGCATGTTTTGAGCGAAGATATATTGGAAAATCTAGTTCGCGCTACTTTCGTGTTAGACGTGCACATTTGGATCTCGCCTTCGTGTTCGTTTTGATGGAAAGGCTTCTTGTCGTGTTGAAGATAAATTTTTGATAACTGCAGACCTCATTCTAATCCACGCATGTGTAACTTTTCAGGTTTAACAGTGTAGTAATGTGTAGAATAAGTGAAGGATAATATTTAAATTCATTATCAAATTGCATCATTTCATTTTTACGAGCAATTGGACCGAATTAATCAGCTTTAATTCATTGCCACAACAAAGCAGTATTGGGTTCTTCAAATAACTAGTTGATCAAATGGTCAGTATCTTTGTAAACTTACGGAATGGAGAGTGTCATCAATCGTTATTAGGAATACTTCGACTAATTATTCAAGTTACAAAAAATTGCATTACATCACAACTGAGTGCTAACAACTTTCAGAATTACCCAATGGAGAATCAGGTGAAAAATATAATTCGAATAAAAGTGTGACTCAGTTCCCACAGCAATTTAGTCAGTCAACAATTTTTTGTTCAATATAACTGTGTTCACTCACTGTAGTCCCAACAACATAATTATAATCATTGTTTGAAAGCCTAAACATAATTCAGTCATCGATTAGGCACATATACAACAAGCAGCATCATGTTGCTCGAAATAGATTAATTTTTGATAAGTGAGCTATTAGAAAAAATGAATTGAACACTTTACTTAACATCAACAAGAAAATAAAATTACTATTGCTGAATACCTTCATATTCAAGTGAATATGAAACACATATTGTAGATTAGAATCACTAATTTCTATATGAAACCTAGCGATTATATGTTCAGAATTCAATCATCCAGTTAATTAAAGGTCAGGAGAAACAGAAAATAAAAATAAGTGATGCCATGTTGAAAGTTACTCAACGAGCACAAAAGCATGCTGTTCGTCAAAAATCAGGTGATAAATTTCAGCTACAGAATAAAACAGTCCGAAAATAATAATAGCGCATTTTAACAATCAATTAAGTTCTTTGGGCAATGGTACTGGCTTCTGAAGTTCAATCCATAGCAATCCGACTGTTCGTTTTGTTGATATCCATTTTGGTCGATCATATAGATGCCGATCTCTGTCAATGGCCCTTTTCTTTGTAACAAATCGCAGATAAATTGCCAAAAAGAAAACAATTTTTTGCAGCACAATAATGCCATTTGTGATACATGGTAGTTGCACATAAATACAGAAAAGTTTGCACCTTCTAGCTTATTGTTTAAACTGAAAAGACTGAAAAGTGATGTTCTTAGGTTTTAAGATGAATAAAATTACTGAGACAAACAGCATTTATGGATTCTTGCCACAACGCTATCTATTATAATGGTCCCAGTGAACATGATGACGTCAGTGGGGCGTCGTGGGGCTGTCCCGGAACGTCGGTCGGTCGAGGACCCCTGTCGTACAGCCCCACGACGTCATTCTGTGGATGTCCTCACGACGTCATATTTAGGAAGGACCAGTGACGTCAATTTTGGTGCATTCATGACCAATTCCATTTGATTCCATTGGTTTCTCTAAATTTTGGACGAATATATTGAAGTTAGCTTAATTGTTTATATGTAGTGTTCACAAAAAACATCAGAATCAGGTCTACTCTGTGCAATGTGACCCAAAGAAATTGATTGTATATAAATTGCTGCATGTCGATGTCGTTGCGAGAAAGTGCTTGAAATTTTGAATTCCAGATTGATATGTCTAGGCTTTTTTTGGATGTGAATTAAATGCTGGAATTTCAGTCTTACTCGAAACATGTGTATGAACGGAAATACAATTTCTGTATGCTTGTTGAATCTTGCGTGATTTCAAGATTTCAGCTGCTCCACACAAAAGTATCTGTTGCTAGTTTATTCTAGTGAAGAGGTCGTGAGGAAAGCAAGTCGCGAAAAGGTTGTCTTATCAATTCAAGGAATGGTCAGATTTGGTAGGCTTTCGCTCGATTTAACTGTTGATATCACACGAACAAGTTCCATTTAATAGCACAACATTTTCTGACTGCATAAATCGGAATTTTCTAAATTGTGCTTGCTTGAAAAATTCATACCGATGTTTGCACTTATGTTTACTATTGCCTTGCCGATTTTGTTTTAATATCTCTAAATTTTCTTTGAAACGCACATACGTGCATCCGAAAAGCACTATCGCAATCACAGTCGTCTGTAAGATACTCGTCCGCAGTTTATTTCATTATCTCGGTTTTCTTGCTTCATGTCATCACACAGTTCATTATACCGGAGGAGAAAGGAATTTTTTCAGAGGCAGGGAATATCAGAGGATGGACCAGGACCATCAGACATTGGTGTCGTCAACGAAGAGAACATATGCTACGAAGTAACAAGGTAAATTTTCACGGAAAATTTGGATTGCTTGCTTTTCGTTTCTAAGCGCGGACTGCACCTTAAATCAAACAAGAGAGCATTCTTGCATAGTATAGTGGTCATGTAGAACAGATCCCGCAAGTGTATAGAGTAGGATTTCGATTACGTTGCATGTGTGTGGTGCGACATTCCTGATCAATCCTAGAAAGTTCCAAATACCATACTGCTTGTATTCCTTTGCGCGTTTTAAAAGAGCTTCATGAGAGCCAAAAACTCAGGAATATTTCATTTTGCATAATTACTGATCAGAATCATTGTCAGTGTCGACATCGGTATTTCTATGCATTTAGCTGCAGAAAAACTGGTAAGATGTTTTTGAAGAGGAGAACATACAATATTGGCGATTATCTATGCTTTTCAAGAACAGTAGAATTCATCGATGTGTGTTCGTCGAACTGTTTAGTATATGTCTATTTAGAATTCTATGAGGTGCATTTTTGTTGTGCATTGATGAAAAAATAATCTAGTTACGTAAGAGACATTTTGAAATAAGTTGACTCAATAATAGTTTTTTTATTGCTACTTATATATTTTGTTCACAAATTATTTAGCCATATGATTGGTGGATTAATATCAAACTGTCCTACTCACTATTTTAATTTTGCAATAAACATAAGTCCCTTGTCGGAATCATCAGTACACGCGTGTGCAGCATGCCTTCTTGTCATATTTGTTCAGGAATACGTGAAATAGTAAATTGTTTTTACTTTTTTAGGATCTTTGGTCGTTAACTGACATGAATTCATGAACTAATGAATTCATATCTCAGCGGTTTCCTAGGATCTAAATGTTGACCGATTAAGTCTTTAGTATCTATTCTAGTGATTGTGCCGAAGTCCAAGATTCCTCAGTTTTAAGTATTTTTTCTGGTGTTGGCGTTCAGGGGTGTTGTTTCTGTTAGAAAATTAGCCAATGCGATTTGCAGAATAATGTCATAATCTATGTCTTCGATATCACGCCATGTATGCACAATTATGTGGTATGGCATGAAAATAGCAAGAAAAATGAATTATCTAATGAAAAATCTAGACGCTTCAGGTCGAATTTATTTCATGCTTGATGGCCTGACATTCGTAGACATTATCAATAATGTCCTGCATAATTTTTCGTGATCTTGCTGGAAAATTCCATGTAGTTATTTTGACTCCATCTCTTAAGATTTTGCGAGATCACGTATTACAGATAATATTTTGCACTGTCACCATCGTTTTCATGAATCTATTACGCCACATCAGGTAGTCTCTGTCCACATATTATAGGCTCATTGGCATTGCAAGGGTTTTGTGATAAGTTCTACGCTGATCTGCCGTAATGATCTTTTATTTTTAGTCACCATGCTTTCTATTACAAGTTACAGGTTCTCTAGCCTTTCGCAATCATTATATTGATACAAATACTTTATTGTATGCTTGCATGATGTTGATTTGTTGAATAGCAAAAGCAGATTCTTATTTCTTTACATTGTAGAGATGGTGTTCAGTCTTCGGCACTTCCTGACAGACTAGGCTACTGCATGATAATGAGGATACCGGTATTCCAATGGAATTGGATGTTAGCGATGAATCCGTTAATTCAACATCTGATGAGAATTCTAGTGACTGCACCGAAATTGAAGACTCTTCAAATTATGAACTCATGATTCTTTTGCAGGAGTGGGCGTCCAAAGGTGGTGTTTCTCTTAGAAGTTTGAATGAGCTTCTCTGTATTTTAAGAATATTTCATCCTTATTTACCGAATGATGCACGGACATTGTTGAAATGCAAATCCATCATGAAAGCTGAGAAGTATTTCAGTAATGGTCATTTCTGTTATACTGGATTGCAATATGCTATCGAGAATTCATTGCAGAGTTGTGAAGTGCATCCAGACACAATATCCTTGTACTTTAACATCGATGGAATTCCGCTTTTCAAAAGTAACAATCAGCAGTTTTGGCCAATTTTGTTGAGAATCTCAGCCCCACCAATGTCTTCAAAACCATCATTAGTGGCACTTTTTCGTGGAACATCAAAACCGAGGGTGGATGACTTTTTTCACGAGTTTGTCGAGGATCTGTCCTCAATGATTCATCATGGCGTCACCTTAGGTGACAGAACTTATGATGTGAAAGTCGCCGGATTTAGTGTCGATGCTCCTGCCAAGTCCCACATTAAATGTGTGAAGCCGTACAATTCTTACGATGGCTGTGACTATTGCGTGCAAAGTGGTGACTATGATGGTAGAGTCATTTTCGATGAAATGAATTCCACATTGAGAAGTGATGAATCATTCATCACGTACGAAGATCATGTTGTGCGAGAATCGCCTCTCATCAATATACCTGGCATCAAAATGATAACAAACTTTCCACTTGACTACATGCATTTGGTCCTCTTGGGGGTTACCCGGAAATTGCTCTACCGATGGATTTCGGGTCCACTTCGCACTCGACAACCATCGAGGATTATTACAAAAATTTCTGAAAATTTGAAGCTGTGCGCTCAATTTTTTCCAAGTGATTTTGTTCGTAAGCCTCGCTCTTTAGATCATCTTTCCATGTGGAAGGCGTCAGAATTACGATCATTTTTACTTTATACTGGTCCATTATGTTTGATGAATGTGTTGCCAAATCATATGTATCTACATTTTTTGAATCTGTCAGTTGCCATTAGATTGCTGTGTTGTAGTAATAGGCTAGATAGATACCGTTCATTTTCTCAAGATCTCCTGTATTCATTTGTCAGACAATCATCGGATATATATGGGCGTCCTTTTTTGACGTACAATGTTCATTGTCTACTTCATCTTGCAGGACATACAGAAGTGCACGGTGTACTTGATGATTTTTCTTGCTTTTCTTTCGAAAGTTATTTAGGTCAATTGAAGCGTTGCCTGAGATCTCCCAGCAATACATTGAAACAGGTTGTTAACACATTAAGCAGGTATCACAGCTTTTGCAAGAATCCCTCAAAGCTTGCACCTGTATACTCCTGTGAGCACAGTGATGGTCCATTGCCAGATTATGTAGACTATCATGTAAGACAGTATAAAATGATGAAACTGAATGACGGTGTGAAAGTTACCTCGCGTGATTACAGAAAGTGTGATAGTTATGTTTTCGATGGCATTGATGTTTATGCGGTTATCAACATAATCAATGATAATGATCAAGTTTCATTCGTTGTCGAGAAGATGAAGCGTTGCTCTCCATTGTTTCTGCAGCCATTAAATTCAACTGACATAGATATATTCTTTGTTGAGCTTGTTAATTCACCTATTCAAACAATTTTTTTGTCAGCTATTGTAGCGAAAGGAATGGTTTTGCCTCTCGGTAACGCAACTATATTTATGCCGGTCATGAATACAATGCACAACTTTGTATGATATCTGGTCTCACAAATACAATTCAAGATTTGAATGCAATCCACTGTTGTCATTTTCTAAACATGTACGTCAGCCTTACTGAATGGGTATTAATGCCGATGTTTGAGTGCATGCATTAGATGGCCTATTTTCCGTTGTGATTTTGATAAAACAATTTCAAGTGATAAGGTAACCATTTAAATGAGATTCTTCCGTGTGGATGTTGATTGACAAATAAAGATGGGATGACAACGAAAGCAATAAAATTAAGTATACATTTTCTTGGAAGGTGCAAGCCTGATTACATCAGTGGATCAAATTCTTGTTGTAGATATACTGTTACCTAGCCATATAACTATGCAGATAATTTCAGGTCTTAAAAATGAAATGCAAGTCTTCATGTTTTGTCCTTGTAAATCTGGAAAGTAAATGGTTTTTCATAATGCAACTTCTTAAATACCACCCACCCATCTATAATGGGACTCATGATGGATTCAGTGTGATTGAAGTTCTTTGCCAAACATAGATACCTTAAATTCAGTATTATTGATGTTTTCAGGCTTCAAGCAAACTTTCATTCGCCATCGTGCGATTTTGCAGTAATAAATCTACCTTGAAAGACTGCACTTATGACATTATTCCGTCATCGTGGATTGTGGATGAGGCAGAAAACAAATGTTGGTGGCCTCCCAAGCGAGCAAAAGTCCGTGAGGCTGCGAGGATGGAGACCAAACCAGAAGTTTCTTGGGTAAAATGTGATATCGTGGTCGTTATTTATAAGGGTAAGTAAGTACATAATGAGGGTATGTAAATACATCTGCGTGCAATTGAGCGTCCAAACGGTTAGACTTGCATTTGAAATACACGCAGGTAATTGATTGCACTGTGTGTACAACGTCTGTTTAGATTCTACACGTCCATTGGGAAATTCAGTAACGGTTTCTTTAGGGTGCTGACTTGGTTTTAAATGATAACAAGCCTAAAATAAATGACGATCCTGGAAACCCTGGAATTTTTGAATTACTAGAAAATTGATCGTGCAATCCCTGTAACTTGAAAAATAACCTTATAGACCTTCATGAATAAATCCATATGAATCGCGCATTTGCTTTAATGAATGTACAGAACACAGTCATCATAACTGCATGGAGATAAACATTGGCATGCCGAGCTGTAGAGAGATAACTAGATTATTCTGGTGTATTTTATAGGTTGTATAGGTTAGGCCTATCTTTCCTGCTGCTAAGAAAGGAAGATTCCAAAAGACTAAATTAATAAGCATTCTTTGCATTCATGTCTACACGGATGCGCAATTTCATGCGTAGGCCTACACAGATAAACAAATAGGAGCCTTGATATGATAGAAAATGAAGCTGTGTTTTCAAAGTTTATGAAATTATAGTCCAGTTGAAAATGCAAATTTCCTTTCAGATTCGTACGATGATGCTGATAGCGCATTGAAAAGGCTTCTGGATACTTCCTTGGATACTGACGATGCCGTCAGGTCTGATGAAAATGTCTCACACGAACGTCGAAGAGAAGAACCGATACGGCTGATAAATGAACACTTTGACGCCTCTGGTGAGTTGAAAGTAATCTTTGTTTATCTGATGGAAGATACCAATCAAAATATCATTTTCCTAGATCATATCAAGAATCAGTTGTCTGTGAATGAAAGTTCTGCGGCAAGCATGCATGTTAGAACCTCTCCACGCGATTCCTTTGATGCGAGACAAAATTTATCGGGTAAATAATCAGATTTAATGTATGTCCACGGCTTACAAAAGTTGGCTTTTGGGTCGACACATCTATAAAGGGTCGATGAAAAAGTTTTGACCGATAGAAATTCAATCATTGTTCCTTGCTTCTCAACCTGTGAGTTACATGCTTTAGTCTCGTGATAGCTATATATGCTACCTATATAAATGTAATCCTAAAGACCTCGTGCTAATCTGATGCGATTACTTTTCACTTTCTTAGAGCCATGGTTTAATATTCATCAAATTCTATCGATCAAAACTGTTTTATCAACCCCATATTTCATCTTAATGCATGCAAATACTGATGTTATCATTCAAATGTACGAGGGGTGTTCAAATATAAACGGGAATTTGTTATTATCTCATTACCTGAATTAGAAAGCACAATTTTGAAATTAGAAATTCACTAAGCGATGTTTCAACATCCGTGATTGATTTCTGAACGCTGTTCAGCAACTATCACGTCGTCACAGCTGCGAATGCAATGAAAGAGAGCGATGAAGCATTGCTCACTTTTGTTTGTGACGATAATAATCACTTGTCAGTCAGTCACTCTCTCATTGCAGTCATGTCTGAACAAGAAGTTCCTGCCAGCATTTGTCAGCGCATCATCATTAAGTTGATGAAGGATCGCAGTTTCTCGAAGCAATCGTAACCTGTGATGAAACCTGGGTTCATCATTCAACTCCCGAGTCGAAGAGGGCGTCCATGCAGTGGAGACATCCCGACTCACCTCCTCCTCGAAAGGCGAAAACCACTGCTTCTGCAGGAAAGGTAATGGCTACAATATTCTGGGATTTCAAAGGTGTTCTGCACATTGACTTTCTTCATGGTCGCAAGACTATCAACGCGCAGTACTACTCGAGTCTCTTAACAGAAGATGTGAAACCTGCCATCAGAGGAAAGAGAAGAAAGTCGCAGTCATCCGTCATCTTCCTTCAAGACAATGCCCGGCCTCACACAGCTGCCCTTACCCGCGAGACACTGGAACAATTGAAATGGACCGTGTTGCCCCATCCGACTTACAGTCCAGACAGTCCAGACTTAGCTCCGTCTGATTATCATCTTTTTGGTCCGTTGAAAGAATTTCTACAGTCCAGACTTAGCTCCGTCTGATTATCATCTTTTTGGTCCGTTGAAAGAATTTCTCGGAGGCAAGAAATTCCAAAGTGATGCCGAAGTCCAAAGTGTTGTGCAAAACTGGATGAACCAACAACCGAAGTCCTTCTTCGAGAATGGCATCAAGTCACTCCCAGATCGATGGAGAAAATGTGTAGACATTGCTGGTGATTACATTGAGAAGTGAACTGCTGTCTTGTGAAATTTGATGCAAATAGAATGTCATCTTTTCATGCTTAATTAAATTGTTTTCAAAAATTCCCGTTCATATTTGAACACCCCTCGTAGCTGATAGCTCGTTTTCTCATTTATAGCTATTAAAAATAAAGTCAACATCAGTTTGCCTCATTCCCATACAATTCAGTTTTGTTCTTCATGCCATAGTGCGTAAAGACATAAAAAGGTTTATCTCACATTAGCAGTAAGTCGTTGAATGAACAACGTCTACTATGTGAAGTGTCATAAATCTATGCAGATGGATGCTGGTCCATTGAAGTTGCAATCAAGAAATCCTCGAGAACAAGATTGATATTTCATGAAATGCTCAATAGCGGCTCAAAAATCGCATACCTTTTTGCCTACACTGGTCGACAGATATGCGATGGGACTAAAGCCAGTCATGTGAAATTCTAGGGTTTTCATTGGTTGTATGAAAGCTCATTTTAGTTCACCGACGCTGGTGTGTCTTGGAGTAAATTTCCATCATTTTCTACTTCGGATCACCTATGTTTCCGTATTGTTGACATTACCATATTATTCGTCTACTATATATAATCGCATCACATCATCACTTTTGATGGACATTGTATCATGCCGTATCTTTCAGAAGTGCCTATTCCTCCAAGCCCCATGCGGATGACAGGTTCACCTCAAGTTCTTTCGTGTACCAATAAGGATTTAGATCGAAGAAGAGGACGATCAGGAAGTTTTTCAGGTAAGTTGCACTGTCATGGTGCTTAACTACCGGTAGTTGCATAATTTAGTGCTATCATAGCGGCGATGGATGATGTTTTTAGCAGTGTGATAGATATCCACCCGAATAAGCAGGTGTCAACCCAAACAAATCAAAATGTCTTAAATGGTATGCCTATATTGGAAGCACTAGAAGAGATCAGTTACTGCTGTAGTTATCAACGTATACTGTTTTGATTTCTCACTTCCTCTCTTAGTACTAATATTTTCTATTGCATTTTATATCTGACATGAGTTTTATGAGATATAATAGAAACTTCATAAACAAAGTCTCCAAGTAGTGAAGACATGAAATTTGCTTTAAAAGTTGAGTCTGCGCTTTTATGCTTCTTTACAATATATGCTGAATACATTTTTTTCTAAGTACCATCAACTGAATTTCTGTTTCTGATGATCTTAATGTAGAAGGGGTAATGAATCCTATGTAGATCGGTTATGATATTGCGTGAAGGGAATTAGATGTATTTGGTATGGTTGATATGAACTGAAATCAATATTGAGCTTTGATTTTTGCAGATGGCTTCCAATCTATTTCACCAAGTCCTGTCCGGTTGTTGACCAACAGATCGCCTTTGATAGCCCTAAATTACAATGGATCCTCGCAGGAGACAACACAAAGGAAAAGACACCATAACGACAGTTACAGTGGTAGGTTGATCATTAATAAACGCACCAGAAAGCACTATACAAGAATATAAATTATGGTTCCCATGCACGAAAGATTTTTTTCTCAAACATAATTAATGCATAGATTTGATAAAGACCTATAGGAGCATGCTTTGTCGCAATTTCTAAATTATGCAAGCATTGTAATAATCCAGTTGTTGAGACATATTATATGGTAGCTCACTTTTTAAATGCATTACAGACGCTGCTTTTTTGAAAATCCTTAGATTCTTAGAAATTAATGAGATCCTTTTATCCATGAAACAAATTAAATGAATATTCAGGATGGATGTCAGAAAGAAGGCTAATATTTGATGTCACTATGGTATATGTACTTTGTGCTTTATGCATGTTACCATAGGCCTTGTATCTTGTATCTTGTTTAATTCATCTTTGTCGATTTTATGTACAGATAATTATCATTTTCTGATGTTGCTCGTGCATGCGGCAGCATTATTTTGAAAAGTAGACCAGATTTGTAAGATGCTTCTATAAATACAATATAATAATACATATGTTATTTATATCATATATATCATCTCATATAATAATATATGATACATTTACCTGTGTGGAATAGATGTGAATACTCAACAATGCTTTAGCCCAAATTGTATCAAACTTTTTCCTATCTTTCAGGAAAATCATCACAAGAAACAGAATTTTCTCCTACCTCTTCGAAGCGGTATAAGCAATCTAGTTGCTGTTGTGGTAAGTAATATGCAACCTCTGAATCGAATCCTTCGTTGTCTTGTAAGAGAGGTTCATGACTTTGCGATTTAAGAAAAATACTGCTCTCCCTCAGTTCAGACGAATTTTATTTTTAAGATAAATAAAGGTCCCCGACGCGTTTCGTTATTGTTGACGGTATTAAGTACTCCTTGATACTGTCCACAATGACGAAACGCGATGGGGACCTTTGTTATTCTTAAAAATAAAATTCGTCTGAACTGAGGGAGAGCAGTATTCAAAAGTAGTATTCTAAGTAGTATTCAAAAAATTTACCTTATAGCTGTTTAAAATTGAAGTCAAACCAGTGTTGGAAAGATCTCTGTAACAAAAGATTCAGTTATCAAAAAGAAGTCAAAGCTCATAATCATAGAAATAGAAAATTGGGACATTCGTCTTTGATTTAAGTAGTGGGACGATGTTTTTTGTCAGTGTGTTCACCCGTATAGTGACACTGGGCTCTGTACCAGCCAAGTATTATCACAAATGTGTCTTCTATCGAGTTCGGTGGGAATCATAAAGTATATTTCTATTCTGCAATTCATAATTTGAGCTATCTCCTAATTTTCTCAATTGCAGAGCATGTCAAAGCATTCTCAAATGAACTATGCGACTTAAAAGAAGAGATCAAGCTGATGCGGCAACAGATTGTGGCTTCCTACGTGGATCGGGAGCCGGATTTCCCCATGGAATTGCCTGTAAAGAACGACGAACAGTTTGGACAGCTGAATAAGCTTCTGTCGGAGCCCTCACACAGGCGCTATCTGGTAAGTAGCGTGATACAGGAATGCTGCCTGTTAGCAATTTTGTCTATACTATGAGATTATCCCACTTAAAATGTTCTTGTATATATAATATCAACAGTTAAAAACCCTAAAAAAATATTCCAAGTTGGACCGTAATTTTTTCCTCGGTCGATTCTTGAATTTCGTGCACGGTTTTGATCTTCAAGTCTGACTATGCTAGTGTCAGCTAAATAGAAATGTCCATAGCATAAATCACGGATATTCACTGTTTATTACGTTGTATTTTGTATCCTGTATATGTTACAGTTATCCATTGATTAATAAAATTAATGGTTAACTAGAAAATTAACTGCGTTACGATTTTTGCGGATTATTCTTGTAGCTATCTTGCAAATGTGCTTGCGGTTTTCAAGCCTCAGGTGTGGCATAAGTCAAATCTCGAATGTTTTATTGCCGTCTTGTGATTTGTACAAAAATGAAGCAAGATAAATAGTTATTAACACATGTTATTATCACTGATGAGAGGATGACACTGATGTGTCACTGCGAAACAATAAAGGCTGGTGTAGGATGGAAGGAGAGATGCAATTCTTTATCAGTATCAAATTTAGGCAGTTCAAAATCATTTTAAAAATCGGCTTTCAATCCATTCACACGTGCCGAATACATTTTTATCATTTTTTTTCTTTTTCTCGATTTAATGACTTGATCGCAGGTTGTGTGCTTGAAAATGGCGAAAACTATTTCGACTTCCTCCGTAACGCATCTGAAAACGTTTGGTTGCATGCGCTTGCGATTTGAATAATTGTAGAATTCGCTCCTCAGATACATAACATTTTTATTATTTCAGACTCGAGAATTGGTTCTCCGCTGTAGCAGCGACGTGTCCCATAGTGTTCGGGGCATAATGCGTCGTCTTGTTTGTGACGACGTGTGCATCCTCTACAATATGGATGGAAAAGGATACCTAGGAAAGAAGGGCTTCAGGAACTTTCCTATACTGGCTGTCATAATAGGTGAGTGCTTGTTCCGAACACTACCGTATTTTGTTGCCCACAAGTAAGAAATATAGGCCTACTATACGATGCTATAGTTGCAAGCAGTCGCGATTTCTTCATATTTTGATGGAAACGGGGCTGGTCCCTAGAAGCATTGTTTTATAAACTGTCTTATTTCACAAATATAATTGCCCACTTGCAACGCAGAGACGTAGGATCGATCACATACTTAACTCCACTTGTATGTAGTAAATCATGGCCATCAAGTAATGCTGAGCTAATTATATGGCAGAATATACATGCATGATTCTAATCAAATATGTTAAGATAATCATGCAGTGCCCGGTTTCTTTTTCAGCTGCGATTCACAAGAATAGCGCCACGTCCAGGACCAGTGCTGAGAAGATCGAGGCATGTGTGGCAAGTCACCTAAAACATGCCAAAGAAAGACTTTCTAAAAAGGATCAAATAGACCAAGAGAATGTCGGTAATATGTAAAAATATAAAGATGAGAACGCAAAGATTTGGTTTTCTTTTTCGTATGGACGGTTTGTGTCATTTATAGGATGTCCCAGTGACGTCAGCAGCGGGACGTCCTGGTGACCTCCTGAAATGAAGGCCGGGTGACGTCGACTCGTACTCCAGGAATGACGTCGTGGGGATGTCATACAGTGACGTCGTGGGGATGTCCCCGATCGGTCTTGTGTTCACTGGGGTGTCAACCATTTCCTCAAAGTGTTTTTATATATAAAGAGAAGTTATAGTAGCGGTGAACATCAACAAAGTCCATTGACAGCTTCCTGTGACCTCCTACAGTCAGCCACGGTTTAGTCCGAGTTCACAATTTCACACATTTTGCTTCCCAAGCCGGAACTAAGTGGGAACTTTGCTTGATGAATGATCATGCCCATACTCGATAGTAACGATGTTAGATAGTCAGGCTACTACTTGCCATGTTTGATAATAAAACATGCATTGCTTCCAGCATTTCCAATTTGTAAATTTAGAAATGATTAATTATCACGACGGTTTCACGACGGATTCAGCAACAGCCAATGAGAACGCGATCTAAATGGTAAGACAGCCAATCAGTGTAGGCGAATGAGTTAATAAACTTGGTATGCAAGTTTATGTGCATACATACAATGTGCACTGTCTTAATTTAACATACTTATGCATGTAAATCCTGGACGAAGTCCGGGGGCCTTACTAGTTTGTAGATATGGAAGCATCAGTGCTCAATGGATATTCTATGAAACGATGCTGGATGCTTCGAAATAGAGCCTGAGAAATTTAGTAAGCGTGGTACTAAATGCCTGTCAACCTACGCCCCTGCAAAATTGCTTATTATTTGACACGATCGATCGATCAAACAAGGGTGTACAATGCACAGTCACGCCTTCAACAGTTCGATCAACAGACACGCGTGTGTTTGCGATCAACAACTGACATGACAATGTATGATCACATAAGTAAATGTTGATGTCAATGATCAATAAGGTTATGGATTCTCAACGAGCTCATTGTCTACAGACACAGCTGATAATAAAAAACCATTTAAATCCTTTCGAGATTCAATCGATTCCATCCATTCGAGAGCTTTCATGTTCTCCATATTTAATGAGTAATAAACCTATGTAATAAACAGTAGCGTCATCATCCGTGCCTGCGAGGCCTTCACCGCATACCCAAAAATAATTATTTACGTTCATAAAAATTAAGTGCAAATAGTTTTGATTTTTTGTGTTTGAGAGCATCTTTACGCAAAGACGTTTATACCTTTACACACACTTTACAGTTTCAAGTCACTACTCTCAAATACTTTCCGAGTGCCAGCGCTCAGCTGTTAACTGCAGAGATCTTCAAGCAATCACACAATGCGCTGGGTGTTCACAGCAAATCACAGAGATATGTGACGCGTATGCGTTTAGCTCGATCGTCTTCTCCCGATAGAAACGAAGAAGCAATTACATTGTAACAATGTAAGAAAAGATCTATTTATAAATTCTTAGATTCAGATGAGAGACGCAAATTTTCCCTATTCGTAGCTTCGCCAAGAAGATGATGACGCGTTGAATTGTCGTGTCTGCGTTCACCAATAGTGATGAAAATTTTCCGGAAAATTATGGAAAATATTGGAAAATTTTGAAAGTTTTGATTTTTTGATAGGCCTTTTGAGCGCTTCCACTGCCGATGCAGCTACGTAGCAATTAATTAGGTCTAAAACTCTTAATTTCGTCATTATTTCGATTAAAGCGATCGTAGCAATTCTATTTCCGTCAACGGTTTTTTGAACATTCCTTTGCCACCAGTGGCTTGTGCCACTTTGTTAGCACTTTTAATTATCACACAGACACCGTTTCGGGAAAACGTGAATCTTGCTTTACAATAGGGGTATAATTTCATGCAATGTGAAAGATCTAGAGCAAAAATACTGCACTTCATTTTGGAGTTTGCTTATTAGCTTGAAAGTTAAGCTTTATTATGCAGCGCTGATCTAAAAGAAATTCTTCATGTGTTGATGAACAAGTGAAGTAGCACACAGTCCACACAGCATTCATGAGCGACCGGCCATTTTGGAAGACATAAAGGCTGTAATCTCGTTAGATATTTGGTCACTGAAGATATCTCCCGACAAACAAAGACAATCCGCGGACTTCCGTTTCTAGTCCGTAAGATCCGCGGACTTCCGTCGGCCTTCCGTGATGAGTAAAAGAATATCTATGATACCCTCTAACTAATCTGGCCTATTGTCCGACATCTTCGCTGAGGATACACATCTTCCATTTCTAGTTCAGATGGTTCAGATAGTTCCAAATCGATTTCAGATCTGCCCAAATGAATTTCAGATTTGATCCACATGAATCTCCAGTTGAATTTAAGATCTTTTCAAATTTGAGCTTCTGACAGATATCTGAAATTCAGCTAGAGAAATCTGAAATCCATCTAATGTCTGAAATTTATTTGGAAAGATCTGAAATAAATGTTAAAGGTGCAGTTGGTTACAAAAGTTGACATACAGGGACAATAGAGAAGTTCAAACGACTATAATAAGTCTCCAAAACAAAGGCAAAAACGTCAATCACCAAAAAATAAATTTTAAAATTTTCCATTGGAAAATTTTCCGGAAAATTTTCTGGAAAATTTTCCATTTGCATCACTACCAATGGCTGAATGTCAGATCGGAAGGTTAGAAGCCGCAGAAAGAAGAAAGCCATGAAGTGATTCAGTCAGAGATAATGATTCAAGACATATTTTGATATTATATTTATGGTGGCGATTTCAATAGTGGTTATTTTCTACACCGGCCAGTCGTCCGAGGGATTATGCAGAAAATTAATCATCGTACACGAAGTTTATGGCATTAAAATAAAAACTAAACCACTCTCAAGGGATAGAATATCAGGAGGAGCACAAAAAACATTTTAGCAGCCCTAAATTTGAAACATATAGTGATTGACAGGCTATAATAAACACAACATAGTCTTGCGTTGGCGAGAGCTTCCACGAGAGTGAATGTTCTCTATAGTAATCTCACCAAGCTGATCAAGCGTCATGTGATAAATCAACATCACATTTTCATTGTCATTTGACGTTTAAAATCTTGGGAAAACAGGAGTCGCGTTGACGAACAGTCAGGTTATAGGATTGCATGCTTGAGGCTGTTCAGAAAAAGAGGCTGTCACATAGGACTCATAGCGAATCACAATTCACATGCAGAATAATCAACATTGGGTAATCTAGGGACTTCAGTGTACCTTTCATTTAAATATCAGTATCTATTTCTCACGTCATTTCATTTCATTCTGTAGTCATGGATGCCGGCATGATTTGACAGTTCGGTACTTGTACAAATGTTTGAAATTTCACTGAAATTAAGATATATAGTGTCAAATTAATTATTTTATGCAGTTCATGTTGTCTGCTGCAGAAATATAGGAATCCACTTTGGAGCGAAGGCCCATGGTCTGGGATAGTGATGCAAATGGAAAATTTTGAAATTTATTTTTTGGTGATTGACCTTTTTTCCTTTGTTTTGGAGACTTATCATGGTCGTTTGAAAGGACTGTGCGATATTCAAAGACCAAAAACTTCGTTATCGTCCCTATGTTAACTTTTGTAACCAACTGCACCTTTACCATTTCTATTTCAGATCTTTCCAAATGAATTTCAGACATTTAGATGAATTTCAGATTTCTCTAGCTGAATTTCAGATATCTGTCACAAGCTCAACTTTGAAAAGATCTTTAATTCAACTGGAGATCTCCAACTCATCTAGATCATGTCTGAAATTCATTTGGGCAGACCTGAAATCGAATTGGATCTATCTGAACCATCTGAACTAGAAATGGAGGATGCGTATCCTCAGCGAAGATGTCGGACAATAGGCCAGATTAGTTAGAGGCTATCATAGATATTCTTTTTCTAACCACATATGATATCTTTAGTTTCCAAATATCTCACGAGTTTACAGTCGGATCTTTATATCTTCGAATATGGTCGCTCATGAATGCTGCTTGGACTGTGTGCTTATACTTCACTTGTTCATCAACAGATGAATTAGCATCTGATCAACGCTGCATAATACAGCTTAACTTTCAAGCTAATAAGCAAATTCCAAAATGAAGTATATTATTTTTGCTCCAGATCTTTCACATTGCATGAAATTATACCCCTGTAGTAAAAAGGCAAGATTTACGTTATCCCAAACGGTGTCTGTGTGATAATTAAAAATGTAAACATAATGGCACAAGCCACTGGTGGAAAAAGAATGTTCAAAAAACCGCTGACCGAAATAGAATTGCTACGATCGCTTTAATCGAAATAATGACGAAATTAAGAGTTTTAGATCCAATTTATAGGTACCTAGCTGCCTCGGCAGTGGAAGCGCTCAAATCAAAAGACCTATCAAAAAATCAAAATTTTCCAATTTTTTCCATAATTTTCCACGGAAAATTTTCATCACTAGTCTGGTAGCACGCGACGCCACTGGTAATAAACCTATGCCTTAAATCGCATTCGCTGAGCAGTGCATGGTCAAAACATAATAATCGCCAAATTTAGAAATGGCAAATTTTGAATAGAACATTGCAGCGCATATTTCGCAGAGCGAGCGTTTTCTGAACATTGGTAGGCCTATACAAATTGTTCTCCGATCGGTGGACTAGTCGTAAAGAATTAGGCCTATCACAAAATTGTGTCGTCTACTGACTGTAAAAGTCATGCACATACTTTAACTTTTTCGTTAAATACATGTAGATGATTGCTGTAAATCACTTAGCCTAGCGGTTAGGCCTTACGAAATGCAAGCGTCGATCAAAATGCACGCTCAATTCGACAGATCTGTCACAGGCTTAGTAAAGGACACATTTATCAAACGAAACCGCATGAACTTCAACTTTCAAAAGGCATGCTGGCAGCGTGATTTCAATGACCTGTCTGCCCAATTCACACATAGGGCCTAATTGACCATCGTATATTTCAAACAAATTTAATCAAGCGTTATCCAAATGTTTCGGTAAAAATTAAAGTTGAATGAATTGCTAGACCGGTAAATACACTACAGCAACAAGTTCAACTGCTTTTAGTAGCGAATAGAAAAATATGATAACATTGAAAATCATTGTTGAATTTGATTTTCCTAGGCCTCAATTAAGTAACAGTGTGTAATGTCAGAATAATTTCTTAACTATAAGGCCATGCGCCTTATATGTAGCCTAGATGCGTCTTGTGATTCTAAGATAATTTTTGGAAAATGCTGACAGGCCCTATCGATGCTGAAAATTAAGCCTCATATATGACGTCAGTATCATTTCTCACAATTAAATATTTTTAGAAAATAGCAATTCTGAAGCGATTGATGAGGCTGCCGATTGTACTATGTTGATTTTGATTGATGCGGACATTTTCATTGCGAGATCCTTCTCAAACAACGAGATTTTACAAACCTAAAACTGCAAAATTGTTTCGGGTGGATGTCACAAGAATTTTCTTCAATTGCGCTTGGTTTAAAATCTTGATTATTCGATATCATCGTGCTAAACACACGTGCATTTTTAGATTACTATTCCGAATATTGAATTGCAAGCAGTATAAGAAAACTTCAGATTTCACACTTTTACTGATATATTTAGCAAGTGTTATGATCACTTCACAAGCTTATGACAAATGTAATCTAGGCGGTGCTTGTTATCAAAACTGCAAGGAATTGCTTTCCATGTGTCCATTTCCATCTTGACACAGTAGTACGGATCCCCTTTTCCCATGACATTCTCCTTTTTATACATAAAGTCCATTCTAGAGCCATCGACATTCATCCACTGGCCCTTTCTGAACTGCATTCCAATCCATACCGGTTTCTGCTTCTCCCTGAAAGTAATAAAAGCCATGTTCAAAAATCCAAGAAGTCAAGCAAGCAATTTGAGTCATAAAAGATTCTACGTTTATATGAAACAGGCCTAATTTGTGCATTTTATGCATTTAATGCCACTTTTTTCTCCTTCATAGTGATTTTGAAGTATAAGCGAATTAACATACGAGGTTCGATTTTATATGCTTTAATGAGCAGATCGTCCAGTTAGTCTCGCTCATACTGCTTCTAAACTAGAATTCAGCAGTCGCGACTATGCCTCTGGGATATCTGAAATGAACACGGCATCATCAAGCGCTCTCAATTTGGTTTTCTTTCTGAATCATTTTGCTTTCAATCCTGGCCTGAAGGGCAACTCAATCTCACTCTCTGAATGAGTGAAAGACTTTCAGATTCACGTATCTAAAAACTTGTTAAAACATTTAAGACACCATGCTATCTGGAAAACCCAAGTTATGCATTATTCAATGCAAAAGGGTCAGAATATCTTTTGGCACTTCTATATGCTCCAAATATTGACGATAACATAAGTTAGATGAATGTTGATTTGACAACATGTCTTGAAATGCCCATTGACATTGCTTTGCTAAATTTCCCGTACAAAGCTTGATGATAGGGACTAGCTTTATGACCTCACGTCTATAGAAAAAGTTCTTTGAATCTCACGCGGGACTGGAAATGAAATCTCCATCAGCCTGGGAAAGCACCAATTTTCATGAACAAACAAACAGTAGAATGTGTAACTTTTATCACAATTTCCAGATCTGAGAACAATAATGGAATTTTTGGCAACAAGCTATTGATGCTTACAACTTCCCATGCTATCGCTGTCTGTAATCACTACCTAAGTTATTCAGGATGAATTCAAAATGGATTATTAAACAAATTATTATTATAAATGTTTCAATATACATAAAAAATTTATAATTATAAAAAATTTAAATTATATTTACAAATTATTATAAATTAATATATTTTATTGCATCGAAAAAACCGCAGAATTCTGCATACATTCTCCCTCACGCTCATGGAAGAACAAGACTACACAAGACTTCAAGCACTTTGATGCATGAGCAATTATTGTGATCTTGGACCTGTCAGCTTACAAATGAAAAATCAATGAAGTTATGAAATCCAGCAGTTAGCCGCAGTCTGTGGGAAAATCTATAAATTAAAGACAAATCGACAATAAACCATATTCTGTAATTAAACTCATTTCAACTTTCTGCTAGACGTCTGATTAATTTCATCTCTGATATCCGGATAAAAGGAACATATCGTCTCTATCAACCATAGACCAGATCTCAACTAGGAAAGAGAATCTAATCAGCGCACCCAATCAGTCAATTACTAAATAGAACAAATTTCACTGTTCTTAAGCGATGATCGAAATTTGGTGCGATGACTAGATTTTTTCTGATTGAGATTTGGCCTAATACAGTCCAGATAAAATGCCTCCTTGCCCAGAAGCTTCTGTAGGCCTACCTCAAAGATTGCATGCAATCGGGTGGTTCAAACGCAAAGGAGCAAAGTGCAAAAATCTCATTGAGCAAAAACGTCTCATGAAAGAAGTCTTTTGAAAGGCCTCATTAAAGGAAGACTGAGGACCACTGTCAGAAGATCGAATGGTATACCTATGCATAAAGCAATTTCTTTTTTATTAGATATCCTGTTTGAGTTTTGCTTCCATTTGGCTTACTTTCAGCAAGAACTCCTGTTTTAGAATGTGTAGTAGGTCTACAATTCACTGTTCTAGGGAAGCATGGTACGTGGTGGGTCTAAGAGTCCTAAAAAGTAGGCCTATGTCTTGAAGCCCTGTCAGATAGAAGCTCACGAACCTGCTAATGGGACATCTACAGTTCTGTTTTAAATCAGTTAGTTAATTGTAAAGCAGACTCGGTCAGAAAGATCGACTGAGTCCGAAACCGTGATCTGAGCAATATGCAGCATTTATTAATGACGCAGTTCAGCAACTGACACTTTTAGCCACTATCACTGAGAATCCAGCATCTCATGCATATTGCGATGTCATTTCAAGCATTAACGAATGGGAGAGGCTATAAATCAAAAGAATAAAGTTGAAAAGATTTTTGGCTGGTCGACGCGAACCGATTCGAATTTTTTTCGAATCGAATCTCGCCAATCGAATCGAATCTTCGCAAGTCCTAACTCAAACCGAAGTCATTATCAAGAATGACTATAGTGTGAATAGATGAAATATATTTATTTTCTTGTGCAAATTATAAAAACCAAAGCCTGACTTTTCAGACATTCATTTCGATTATGTACGAGTACACTGAAGGCATTTTTCCTCTAAATTGTCATGCATGTCAGGAAGGCAGTGTGTTGCTATACACCACGAACTTCCGAGACAAGAGACTCTGGCATCTTCTAAGATTCCGCAAAACGCAAGTCCGTCTTCACCTGTAATATCCCTGTAGAAAACTACTCCACCCACAGAATTAGATTGTTTTACTCTTTCAGTTTACTAGAAGTGAAGACTAATTCAAAGCGATGACACATGCTGAAACTTATTAAGTGAGAAAAAAGGAATTCCTATTATCTTAAAGAGATAGGAAAAAAGTCATGCGTCACTTACAGATTACAGTAAATTCCATCAAAGTGCTTCGATTGCCACGATTCCTTCAGATTCGAAGAATTCAGATCATTGCGCACAAGTTTTCTCCATAATGTTGACCCTTCTGATCATTATTAAAGAAGATAACAGGCGCACGAATATTAGTTCACATGATTACTTATCCAACTCTTCTCAGCATTCCTCACCGCATGCAGTGAATTTAGCCAGACAGCGATGTGTCTTTTGGTGTGTCCCAAGTGACATTGCAACACACGCCACTCACTGGCTATTGTCCAAAAGCCGGCTGACAGCTTATTGTCTGAGAGTGTGCCATTCCCAATAATATGCGATATACGAGTGATACTAGGAACACTGAAGGAGCGCAGCCAGTTGTATAATTCTTCGACCTCACCCAAATACTTCGAGTATGCGTGGTCATAAACTCATTAACTGACAAACTTGCTACCCAAACATTCGCCTAAAGATTTTCTCCTAAAGAATGCTTGATTGGAATTCATTACCTTAATTGTAACTCACAAGAGTAGATTGGAACTCACTCCCTCAGGAAGCTGCTGAGGATCTTCGTTATTTGATTTTCTTTATTAAATGGATTGCGGCCTTTTGTCAATGGATTTGTACGTGTAAAAAGAGGGGGGGGGCTAACTATCGAAATGGCAACCAATCGCCTAAATTTAACCATGCAAATTTCTAACTTGATGTATTTTTAATGAAGTGTTTGAGCGAATTTGCAAAAATTTCCCAGCTTATAGAATCAAAAAAGAGGTTGTGATTACTTACACCAATCCTTGCACGAAGTGCAACTCTTCCATGTTGTGGACGGATACAAGATGAGCACTGTAGTCCATGCACGATAATTCTGCTTTATCGAAGGATGAAGAGGATGAAAAAGCCCGGTAACAGTAGCTTCCTCTTCGATGCCAATCAGCTGGACAGTAACCTGTGAATAAATTCGACAGTAAAATGGCCGAGACAACAAAATCTCTGTCAGTGCATGATGAGATCAATGTCTCACCGGGCACAAAGTGGAATTCAATTAAATTGGAATTTAGAGCAACTTAGTAAGTCCTTCAACGCGCCTGTTTTTGGTTAAAAGCACGCTTTCTTTGTTTTTGAGATTTCTTCGACATAATGATCTGCTATGCACGTTATATTAAATGTAACTCATAAAAAATGGTTTTTGATTGTGATGAGCTTTCGCTAGCTGAAGTTAGATCTCAACCCTTGACATGAGCAGAACCGAACGCTATGCAGTAGGCACATGAAGTAAGGGGGGAATCGACGCAGCATAAATGTCGCACACTCAAACATGCGGTCCAAACGACAATAAGCGGGCAGTAATAGCAAGATGCATCTGATAATCTTGCATTCATGCGTAAATATTCATCATCACTAATGCAATTCAACGTAAGTCACAATTATCGCATGATACATCTTTCTAAAACAGAAAAGAATTTAAGGTCAATAGAACAGATGCATCGCTACATGAACATTTCTAATTCTATTGTCTATTCACAAATAATAGATAAACAGTACCGATAAATCAGAATACTGCAGAGAAATAAGGTTGATGTCGACACAAAGTACCAAGTAAAAAACGTAAGAATAGCACTTCATCGACATTGCATGTGCAATAGAAGACTGAAAACTGATGATTTTCTAAATTTTCTCTTAGAAAAGGAATAATAAGTTATTTAGATGTTTTGATGGTCTACGGGACATGAAAATATTCTCGACTTTGTATGGTATCTGTAGCACAGTGGTTGACAGCTTGGCAGTGTGATCATCTGATGGTTGAGCTCCGAAAATGTCATTGGAAGTTGGCAGGAAAAGCATCCGAGCTGAAAGCATCACATCGGTCCAGCAAAATCCTGTCTAATTCATCGTTGTCCAAGCCCCAAAGTGTGAAAATTTTCACTTTTTATCTTTAAGAACGCTTTTCTAAACTAAATGATACATTTGATGTGCAAGGATTTCTTGTACTTTCCAGGTGGGGATGTAGTTCCGGCTGTCGAAAGGGAAATTTTGTAGCGAAAAGCAGTAAATTAATTGCAACAATCAAACTAATGTTTGAACTAATGTTCTTTGAACTCTGTTAATTCACTTGAACGAATTAGGCTACATGGGCCTACATATATTACACGTGGCATGATAGTATGGGTTGAGAAGACCCATTACATGAGATGCGTGTAACTATATTCTTAATTGGATGTGAATATTGTTACAATTTATTGCAAATTTTAAATGAGTAATTACACGTGCCTATAAGAGAACACAAAATAGAGTTTTAAAAGTTATCATAAAAGTATTGTGATATAGAGATGCTAAAGAAGTCATGCATCAAATAGTTCTTGATGAGAATCCTGAAAGCGGTCAGTTAGTGAATAACGTATGTTTAGTAAGCTAAATATCTAAATATATCTATGGTGGGATGTTTTTCCTCCGATGGTGAGTGGTGACCTTGTTGCAAGTAAATTAGTCAATTAAATACCTTCCCCATTACAACACAAATCAATCAATTAACTAATTGCAATATACGATGACACTAATCAATTAGTTGTACTTATTGGCAGACACCAATATATTAATATCAATCATTAAATCACATCAATCAAATAATTTATCAAATGATATTTTGATAGCAGCAATCCATTAAATGCGGCCAATTAATTGCAATACAAATGATTTTTGACAATCTCTGCTGTGCGTATGACCAAGCTATTGACCAGTGTTCCATGAACTTGAATTGATGTATTAATTTATGTTAGCAAGCATCATGAACTTACCTATTGGTTCTGGTTCGGGAATGCTTGTTTCATCTTTCACCATTTGACCTTGCATAGTGCTAAGACTAGCCATCCGCCGATCCACGCGAGCGTTGACCTGCGCCACTGCACGAGACAACTTTTTATCGTAATCTCGGCGAATACGCTCCAATTCCGAATTGCACGTACAGCTTTTATCTACAATAGAAGTCACAAGATCTATCAATCACATTTTCAGTCTTTCTGTAAAAAAGTAATAAATTGTATCGGAAGATTGAAAAGGCAATTCCTCTTCCTGTTGCTTCACAGACTTTAATGAATCAATCATTGTCACAATCATAGGTTAATTCGCAGTAAGAACAGCGCTCATCACAAACAACCGGCTGATATAAACGGCGACTGCCTTTTTCTGACGAGACCAGGGATCTGGAGCGGTAAAATTTCGCCAGCTCCGCTACACGAGTCTTCTGGAGCGTCGCCGCTCCGCTCCATTCGAAGCTTTCACCCATTCCGCTCCGCTGCAAGACAATAATCAGTTCCGCTCCGCTCTCCTCCAAGACAATAATCAGCTCCGCTCCGCTCTCCTCCAAGACAATAATCAGCTGCGCTCCGCTCTCCTCCAAGATAGTAAGCAGCTCCGCTCCAAGATAAAATCAGTTCCGCTCCGCTCTCCTCCATAATTGTAAATGCATATGCTTCTTCTTCTTCCTCAGCCGCTTTCAGTCAACTGTTGGATGAAGGCCTCTACACGATGTCGCATCCATGTTTTTCCTGTCACTTTAGTTAGACTGTCTTCCCAACGCGTTCTCTGTCGTCCTCTTCTTCTGTTGCCGTCCCTAGGATACCATTCCGTTACCGATTTTGTCCAACGCCCATCTTGTCTTCTTGCCACATGTCCAGCCCAGCTCCATTTCAATTTTGCTGCAGTCTCCAGAACGTCACTTACTACTGTCTGGTGTCTAATCCATGTGTTATTCTTTTTATCTCGTCTTGTAATCTTCAACATTGCTCTTTGGGTAACTTGAAGTTTTTTTTTATTACTCTTTGGGTAATGCATATACTAATGCGGCAATAATTCGCAAAATCACTTTTTCTCTCATTAAGTGATTTTTGAAATTAATTAAATTATTTCATCACGCATCAAAATTTCTGAGTTCTTTCAAGATGCCACTACATAAATTATAATTTAATGTTTGTAAATCATATTGACTTTCATCAATTATCCTAGACGCTTACTGGATGTCACTTTGTCATTCATCTACTAATCATCTGATGATGTATGATTGTTCATAGTTAAGCTTCATGAATGTTTATCCCGTGGAGTAGACGAAAAAGGTGAGTCACTCTTCATCTACTCTGTTGCAATATAATGAATAAAGAGATTAATGACTTTCCTCAACCATACGCGAAACAGATTGCAAGATTTCTTGATACCTTCGGACTAATGAAGACTAAAGAATCAGGTAATAACAAGAGTAGTAACTCTAACTACTTATTGACTTCTTATTATAGCATAAGGCGCTACTTTGTTTGGCAGGACAATGCCTTCATGTATTCACGAATTAATGCATGTTCTGATCAGTTCAAAATCGCTCCGCTCCAACCAGATCTCCACTCCGCTCAAGGTGGAGTATAAAAACCATAAGATCGAAACACGCAACTAATCTGCACGTCAAGTTAATTTACTCACTGACTGGTGGAGTGGGGTATGATTAAGAGCATTATATAAATCATTAAATGATTCAATCAATAGGTAGGCATTTGCTGATGCTTTCCAAATATTTGCGCAGAATTTCGAGGATTTTCTCACATTTTGCGGATTTGCGCTGAATTTCAAACATATTCTTATTTTTGTGCAGAATTACTTTATTTGCGCAGGTGTGGCAACCCTGGTTATTGGCCTACTACTGAATTAATGCCACCACAACAACTCCATCTCAATCTCTATGCTTAATTACCATAATAGAGTATAACCACATTGTGGGCGAGATAGACGTCTGCAATAATAAGCTCGTCACTACATTTGTTGCACACATAAATTCCAGTGCTCTTCTACATAATCATCAAGCAACATAAAGCATGTAAGGACAGAATCTCTACTTTCTCTCTAACACATCGTGGATTATGAAAACGGTTGAACAAGCTTCATTGATCTCAGTCGGCATAAGTTAGACTGATTCGGAGATAAATGAGATTACACAGCTGTACCCGCATGAGAGATCACCAAACCATGCACCTTTCGAATCGATAGCGACTCGGATTCGGTTCCAACTCTTGCAGCATTGCCCTTCCTCTACCATTTTTTGATTGAATAATCAATCACTCAAGTATGTAGAATTAACTGCTTAAAATTGAAAATATTTCTTGCTGATTACAAGCAGGAAAATTCTTCAAGCAACGGAGGGAAAACCACGATTGACCGGTGTAGTCGTCTTTATTCCAGCGACAAGGAAAAAAAGAAATAACTGGAATAAAGACGACTACACCGGTCAATCGTGGTTTTCCCTCCGTTCCTTGAAGAATATGAAAGGAATCGCGCAATGCATCTTCAGAGAAGCAGGAAAATTAAATTTTAACCGAAAGTTCAAGACATTCGAAATAGCGTTTTCATGCTCCAATAAATGTCGTTGGTCTAATTATGATAATATTCTCAATACTCACACTGTACAATATGAGAATAAATCAATGCTCACCTCGTCGAAGTCCTTGAACCAATGAGTTAGTCAGACGCTTGACTTCAGAGCGAAGACTTGACACCATGGTTTCACAGTGAGTGCGAAGATTGACCAGTTCCGAGTCACATGAGCATTTACCGAGCGAATTACCTGTGTCTGATGAGAAAATGAATGAGTTGAAGCAATCTTGTTGTTCAGACAACAATCACAATCTAGTCTAAGAAGTGCCAAGTGAAAGAATCACAGATGACAATAACTCTACATCGATCTTAACTTTACGCGAGTACACGTACAGGGAAGTGATCTCATATGCAGTGTCTGTTTAAAAATATTTATATGTATTTGTATTGGGTGGATTAGTTGATGCCGAAAATTGCTACGTCATTGAATTTTATTGGAGATCTCTGTGACACATCGGTTATGCGCTCCTTATAATTTTTTGTTTGCGTGCTCAATCCAGAGATTGTAATTCCGCAAAAATCTTGCAAAAAAATCGAGTAAAAATCTGACTGTCAGCACCGTCTAGGTCCCGAGTGAAGGAGCAGCGACGTTAGAGATTTATTTACATCATGAGAAATTTTGCGGCCATAGAAGTCAGAAATGCCATAGATAACACAAGTTACATACTTCCGGGCAGCAATGACACGTGTCCAGACACTACGCACCTTTACAATGCTTGCACATTACAAAAATCATGCGCTGTGCATGCACTTAACATGCAACTGCATCAGCAGCGATTCCACGATAATTGAACGATAATTTAGAATGCTAGAAAACGAAAGAAACCACGGTGCTGCATAACATTGATCTAAATACGTCGGTATTTGAACATTTCTTAATGTAGCTATGTAGCATGTTGCATTGAAGCTGCCCATACAGAGAAAGCAAGTTGTGGCATTGATTCAACAGCTATGTCAATACTGGAAAATGAATATAGAAAATATTCAATGTTTCTAATTGCATTAAAATCTCAGATGAGTAGTAGAAAAGCTTTCTCACGCACCGATATTTACAAACTGGAGTATGATGAGAATTGTTCGATCGATTGGATTAAGAATACTTCTAAAGGATGTATTCTTCAACCGAGAGTTATATTGTAAAATAAGAAATAAATTTACTTTATAAATATATTTCCTATTTTACAACATAACTCTCGGTTGAAGAATACATCCTTTCTGAATTGATAACCTATATACCAACCGATTAATTCCATGGATCAAAGAATACTTCTGATTTCTTACTTTCAATAAATCGTTTTAGTGCACTGATTACAATACATCAGACTACATAGAAATACAAAATTTGTGTGAAGATTTCAAAATCATAAGGCCTTAATACAAAAAGCAACATACGCACGCATATGATTCCAATGTCATACAACAGGATGAATAGTCGGTTCTATGAAATGCGCTTATCAGAAGAAATAAAGAAGTTTTCGAATTAGGCCTTTATATTAATCACTTGACCTATTCCAAAATCCGGTCATTCCGTTAATATTCAAGGCAGTTTTCCAATAGCAGTTTTGGAATTTCCTTGTCATAACGCAGTTTTCACGCAATGTAGGAAATTAGTCATCCAATAAAGGCTAAATCCTTATATCTACTAAGACTGAGGGAACTTTATATAATTTCAGCCTTATTTTGATGATCGCGAAATTGTCTTCGCCAAAGTCTTCCTAAAATGTGCGCTAACTGGAACAACCGATCTCAGATTCAATCTACAAGTCATGTAGACTTCTATTGTCATGACAGACAATAGAACCGCAAATAAAGCTGATTTAATACTGATGAAAAAGAGAAGAAAAGCAGATTATATCTGTGAGGTTTTGATATGTGGATGACCTAATGTGGCTGTGAGTCAAAGATAAGCGATCAACCTGATATTCTGTGCATCTTGACTCTATTTCGATACACCGTCAGCTTTTATAAACATAAACAGGTTTTCTTATCATCAAAAGTTTCAGCCATTTCGACCGCTCTTTGCATCTAAAATTCAGCCTACAGGATACATAGTAGGATGGAACTGATTCACGACAATTCCCTCTTACTAAGCGTCCTGCAGGATGAATCCTAGACACAATCAGAGGTCGATATTATTAAGAAGTTTGCTTGCAGGTGCATTTACGAATTATGAAAATTCTGCAAATCTCACTGTTCTCAAAGCATAGCGATACACATTTTAAAACTAGTACTGCTAGCATGCAGTTGTCAAATCTGCTTGAAAACAATTTGAAATTGAATCGGAACTTTCCATCTTCAATCGAAAATTCATAACTTCCATCCAAAATGAACAGACATTAAAATTGCACTTTTCACATAGAAAACTATCTTTGAACAACAGAGTAATATTTCAATATTCCGATACGAAGCATTCAAACTTTAATATTCTTTGAGGCTATATCTGCAGCATTGTGCTGTTTATACGAGTTAGATAATCCATTATTACTGACATGTGAGATTTCATAGCAAACCAATCGTCTGATTATCATTTTACGAATCGGAAAGCTCCTCGTGTCAGATAGTACTTGTATGCGATTGACGAAGATCGACTTCAGTAATATTTTCAGCATATCAAAGGAAATATTGAAATTGTGATATAAAAACTATTTTATGGTGGTTTGCAATCAATGCAATTGATCAAAATCAATTGAAGTGACAGTGACAGTCATTGAGGAGAAAGATGTGCTTAAAACTTATAGGATGTTATTATGACTGATCATGTGCTCAAATTACATGCATTTTTACAAGCACGACAAATACATGCGATTACGTATTGGATTGAATATATTGAAACACGCATCTCGTAATGAAATTACGTAAAATTATATACGTAGTTCTATAAGACTTAAGGACGTAATAAAATAATTCTAAAATAACCCCTAAAACTCGCTACATACCTCGTCGATAAGAAGCACCCTCCCATCCACAATGTAACGATTGATCAAATCACCAACCCATCGTCTTTACTTGCATCAGATATGAAAGAACTCATTCTACTCGCAAATATTGACGCGTCACGCTTGAAGTCTTTCGATTTCCGGCTCCGAAATTGACGGTTGACGGCTCTCCACCATTCGTCGTAGGGAGATTCCAGTTCTCCCGAGGTTTTCTGGATTCCAAGTTCTTCTTGGCTCTCCGTTGGTTCGATACTTTTGAACTCCAACTTCAACTCTACGAACGCACATCTCTATTTACTGCAAATGAACGAGCCATCATAGGCGTCTTTTAGACCTCTATCCTTCAGACATTCCTCCGCACACTTTTGCAGTATCTTTACTGAAATATTTCATCGCCTTTCCTACATAGAAGCAGCAGTTGTAGAGTTCAATCATTTGAAAATCTAACATGCGCAAATTGTCATTCGAAAATAGGAATATATAAAATCACTAACACTTATAAAAATAACGAAAATACAAATAATATTCGACCAACTGAATAATTGTCATCTTTGATTCTAACTAAAGCTATACGTAACTCGAAGCGACCGTTAATAAAGTGATGACACAACAAAAATACGCACCACATAATCGCCACTGCTGATCTTTGTCAAAGTTGCTGGTTAGTGAACACCAAAGCGCGTAATGGTTCCTCACTATGCATGTACTGTAGTAAGTACCCTTGTACAGGAAGGGAAACACACAGGGCTTGTTGGAGCTCGAGGGACTCTTTTCCGAACTTGTAGACCCACCTGCAAATCGGAGCAACAAGAAAAGATCACTCACCTCAAAAATGAGGAGAATACGCTAGGCATGGCCGCTTCGAGGTGCTCAGTGCAGCATAAGAGTGCTGAGGTGGACTACGGCCATGATTATTGCTCACCA
The DNA here is from genome assembly GCA_907163375.1 of Prostheceraeus crozeri. Classification (NCBI taxonomy): domain Eukaryota; kingdom Metazoa; phylum Platyhelminthes; order Polycladida; family Euryleptidae; genus Prostheceraeus; species Prostheceraeus crozeri. Next base: position 383,735 of record CAJQUW010004833.1, read on the forward strand.
TTGACGCCGGATCCTGAGAGAGCTAACGCGTAAATCACAGTAGAAACTGAAGACGGTAGCATCAGCATCTTTGCCGAAATCTAGAATCACGTTATCCTTACAACTTTTATTAGTGCATAGAACAACGTTAAAGGCAACATCATGAATAAAGAAATAATTCTACCTTCAGCCGATGCCAGAACCGTGCCGCTGTGGCAGAATTGACACTATGATAGGATTGCAGTGAGTGTTGTTCAATTCCTTAGAGACGGCGAGTTATACAAACAGAAATCAAGAGGACGACAAGCATCGTCAAGGGTCGATCTGCTTCTGTTTGAACAAGAATTAATGAAGGAAAATGGTGCACACGAACGGATTTACTCTCCGATCACTTTCTGATCACGGAAAATAGAAAATATCTATCGCGCGAAATAGTTTCCGACTTTTGTCCAGCACTTTGAGAAAGATTGTTATCGATCAAAATATTGACTATATTGCTTGTCGGATGACAATATACAAGAAGTCAAAGGTTAAACTCAGTGTCACGTTCGTTCAATAAAGTTGACGGTAAAGGAACGACAAGTTATTATCCTGCAGCTAGAGTACGTTCATTACTTACGCTTCCGCAGATCTTCATATTTTCATTAGGGACAGAATTTCACAAAGTTTCATCTTCAATATTGAAGATGTTAACTCAAAAGTATTTCGCTCGCAAATAGAACTTAGCTTGAACTTGCATGATGCTAATGTCTTAACTTTTATAATAATTCAACTCAATTTGAAAATCTACCTCCACATGCTTTTTAAAAGCACAATAATGACTTAGATAGATGTGCAGAAGAGATGAAGATGAAGAGATGTGCAATACACTCATAGCCAAGGCGATAGGAGGATATAAGAAACACCGATATTAATCCAACCAAGAAAATGATGTGCAACTGCGGAATGCGAAATTAGGACAGTAATTTGAAATACATAAAATACATTGAATAACTTAGGATCTTTTGAAACTAGTGCATTATTAAGGCATAAGTCTGGTCTTCGTATTCCCAAGCTGTACAGCACTTTCTGAGTTGCATCAACCTCTGTTCCGCTATCCACTACTTCCCGCGCGCATGCATGTCGCGTCAAAATTAATACAGTGTTCTGAACATCCGGGTACTGAGGCAAAACTTTTTAGCACATTTGTGCATTCCTATGAATACTTAAAGACCTTGCAAATTTAATTTGTAGGCTACAATCACCAACAGGTTGAAAACGGATATATAGGTCTATACCATAAAGTAAATATATTACGTAGAGTGTTAACTCCGCATTTATTAAATCCCCAATGTGTATACACTTTCGATTTTATTAAATGAACTCGAGGGGATATAGTTGACATTGTTTCCAAATGTGCAGAGACATGCACATTTACGCAATTTTGAAGAAATTACAACGGAATTTACTGGCAATGATAGCACAATGCAGAAGGAAGTGATATTATTTTACAGATCCTCCGTGTCATGACAGCCTTGGAGAGGTAATGTTTGTTAAACAAGCAACTCGATGACCTGCTATTGCTTTCATGCTGAACCTCAAGAGAATCTTTTTAAGCGTGATCACAAGCAACCTGCCACTGGTAGAGCTAAATAACAGAATCAACGACAATGATTTCAATTGACTTTGAAAGATGTAAATGGGTCCACAACACCATTCAGATTCAAGAATTGAAACATTGATTTAGTGAATCATGACGATGAAAATTGAATTAAAAACATGAAATTTCAGCCACGACTGCCCAATAAAATCTCGACTGTTTCATGAAGACTTCCATTATAATGCCGTTCATTAGATTTCATTGATCATCAGCATAATTTCCGCTTAAGTACGATGCTTGTTAGTGAATATTCATTCCTTTGATATCCAACTTGTTTCATACTACTTATAACTGTGCGTCATCTCGGTAGTATTTACAATGGCAGAAATTTAGCTTTTTCAAAACTGCTCAAATAATTTTTTGGACTGCAGGAACGTAATCTCCGCAAAAAACTGAATCTTTTGATGTAAAAATTTTCACTGTATGCAGATACTTGTTTGAGTTAACACTCTACCTACATGCTTGCTCCATGGTCTATACATCAAATTTTGATAATGTTATCTTCACCGGATTTTGCAACAGTGACTTCAAAGAGGAGGCCTATATCATTGACCTGATAATCATTTTCGAGAATCATCAATACCCTTGACTATCTGATTTGTTTTTCGACTGTCTGTATGAACCCTGCCCATCGGTTAGCTAAAAGGTTTTATGTGTTCAAACTATGTATACAAATTTGACAACAAAGATCTGTCGAAATATGTTGAATATCTAAAAACAGAATGACACAGTGCAACGCCCTTGATTCCCCTATCGCATTAGCCTGACCGGAGAGAACTTAAGTCCGCGGTGTAGACGAGCGCTTAGTTTCCCCACCAGAACATGCCAATGGCAGTTGAATAGTTGAAGAATGATTTGTGGCTAGATGTCCTCTATGTAGCTCAGAAATAGCAACAGCTTCTCGAATTCAAATTCGAGATGTTTTGCATAGGGAGAAGCTTGAAAACTGCTTTCGTGAATAAACTCAGAAGGAATAGATTGACCTGTTTAGAATGAAACCATCATCTGTTCAAACTTTCTGAAAACCTTTTCGCTGCAAACTTCAACGATTTCGACAGGAAAGGGTAATTTTTGTTTGACTCCATAAAAGTATGAAAAGAGAACCTGAACAGAACATGTCTAAGCGTAGTATTAACCAAGCGAATGTATTCAAAAATCCGCAATTAACTAATCTAACAGACGGACAACAACTGCGCGTCTTGGTGGATTTGAACCATTGACCTCTGGCATTCTAGGCCAACGCTCTACCAACTGAGCTATCGACGGACTACAGTATGACAAGACCTCAATAGAAGAATCTGAGTAATCCAATCAGATGACTTCATCTGCCAAGACAACAAAACATTCGCTTAGAACTCCAAAAGCTCAGGAACGAGGCTTCGTGGAACGCCACATTGAACCTCTTCAGCTTCCTTTGAAGCACCGTTGACCCCACAACTGCTAAAAAACGGCCAAATGAACGAGATTTCTAGTCGATTTTAATGGTGCCTACCACTCACACTCGTACGATGCCTTATAGAACGCATGCAAATTGCGTTTGACGCGCATCATCCGATTGAACATTAAATCCAATTTCATACTGACGAGCAAGCCTATCTTTATGATTACTGGTCGGTGGCATGATCTCGATAAATCTAAATGTGAAAAATTGAGATTTTGGAAAGATTTTCAGAATAAGACTTAAATTTATGGACATGTTTGTATGATGTTATTACAACGTACAAGAACCAGGTTTGTAATATCGGAGTGAAGCTGCATGAGTCCGACTCCCGCAAAGCCCTTTATCATGAGCCGGGGTTACCAATGATCCAGTCCCTAACCCGTGCTTGAAAGCAGTTTCGTTTCAAAATTTGCATTTTATCATTCAAATTAATTTACCATAACTTCATATTTTAGATTACATTGCATCAAGGATCCGGCTTTTTAACCTTGTCGTTGACAAAGAGACGAAAGAAGCAAGAAGTGACAATATGATGGAAATACTATATGCAGAAGCTAGTCCTAATTGGAGAAACCGAAAGTCAAGGAGAGGAGCGGTGTGCCAAGTGGAAAAAATTCTTTACATAATAAAGGTTTAAGAATCAACATCAAGAAAACGAAGATTATGACACTGACATGCACAAAAGTGAAGAGGTTTCAGAAATTGACCAATGCACAAAATTGAAGCCGGTCGGAGAAAATTAATTCAGTGCAAGTGATGCCACAAATGAACCCACAAAAGATGCACTGACATCTGATCAACTCTCTACAAAGCAGCCGTAACATTCGCATGTGAAAAATGCAACGGGCAGCAAGACATAGGTGCACCAAGATCATCTTAGATGGCGACCCTATTGAGAAAGTTGCTCGCTTTTTCCTATCTTGGCGACATCCTGTTGTGTTACCGGTACTGAGGCGAGATGGTATGGACACGTTAATAAGAGAAGACCAGAAAACAGCACCGATGAAAGAAGTGATGACACTGAAGTTCAACGAGAAGCGGAGGAAAGGGCGTCCATTCCTTTCATGGATGGAAACTGTGAAGGACTTACGGAGAAGAAACATCGAGGACAAACCCGACAAGATGGAGACAAGACCTTAGACGGACTAGTTCTAGCAAGCGGGAACAATGGCACTAAAAGGGCAGCAGCAGCATGTCAATGCGAATCGAAAAAATGTTGAAAGTGTCACCTGTCAAGCCTTAATGACGAGGAGTGCTCGTCATAAAATAAATAAATTCCTCAACTGACAAGCTTCCCTAATCACTACAAGCCTCTAACTGGCAATGCTCGTCATGGTGCAATTGTTACTGCGAAAGCTGAGCAGATACGACAATGAAAAGAATGACGAGCAGTCATTGTCAGCTGAGGTATAGTTGAAATACAAAACCGGGGTTCAACAGATTAACCAAGCATTTGAAGTTTACGTAATATTATATTCTGCCTTCAAAGCTTTTGAAATAGCTTGGCCCATAAACATTTTTGCCACTTCTGGCACATGTCGAATGAAATCTATGCATGGCATGTAGAAATGCGTGGCTCAATGTGGTGATGTGTAGTTTGCTTCACTTAATTAGTTTATTATCATTCTCCATTGAAGTTCTCTCATGCTGACATTCGTTATTCTTATTTCCTCATCCTACCGTTTTATGCCTATTAGTAGTATCATGATAACTTTATTTGACTTGGTGATGGATTCTCTTATTTATATGTATCTCTATGAATCACAGAAGCCTACGTGACTGTCCTTTCATTTCATTTATTTTGAGTGTAATTGCATTGCTTTGACTTTAATTGTATTTTGCTTTATCCCTAACACATTTGGGGGCTGCACCAATGCGCTAGTGGCAATTCGTCTAACAATACTACAACATCTTGCGGCAAGCTCCGAGAACTTTTGTCAGGTGCTGGCAGTGGATTTCAGAAAAGCGTTCGATTCTTTGAGTCATCGAATTTTGCTTAACAGTCTCAGCACCGTTTTCTGTGATAATTCACTTCCCATGTATATTATCAAGAGTTTTTTATCTGACCGTTTTCAACGAGTATCTGTGAATGGCATCTTGACGCCATGGAAATGTGTGAGTAGTGGTGTGCCCCAGGGCGCCATCTTGGGGCCTTTGCTATTTGTATTGATGATAAATGACCCTCCTGAATTCAACAACACAAAAGTCATTTCATATGCTGATGACATTACCCTAATACACCTGGCAACTGATAACGTGTCAAATGATTTTCAATCTGATGTCAATGTTTTCTGTGAGTGGGCAGCCAACAAGAAATTAAAAGTAAACGAGTCTAAGACCAAATGCATGAACGTGTCCAAACGTCCTAATTTAAAAGAAGTTCTGTTATTGTTATTGGTAAAGTGACCATTGAGGAAGTTCCTCACTTGCGAATTTTAGGAATTGTATTTAGTGATGACTATTTATGGAATAGTGAATTTGCATGTTTGTACCAGAAATGTTGTCGAGCATTATCATCAGTCAAACGCTTGTCATGCAATGGAAATAACAGCTTTATTGTTTGGCAAACATACATGGCGCTTGTACACTCTAGAATTTCATTCTGCTGGCCTGTTTTCTGCGACATCCCTGCGAAATTGTTCTCTAAACTTGAGCGTTTGGAGCGCCTCGTCAAGCGTTGGGGACTCATCTCCAACAAGCTCCCCATGAAAGCCAGGCTTGATCGAGGATGTGTGAAACTTATTGAAAAAGTCGCCAATAACACTGACTGTCATCCATTGTCTTCCTTTTTTGTTGTTCGTCCGCAGAATGTGCATATCAGACACGCCCGCAAATTGTTAACGCCATTTTGTAAACCTGTGTTCCACACCAGGTCCTTCGTCAAATTTTCGGCAAATACGTGAAGTCTTCTGTACAATTTTCACCAAATAGGCTACCGCTCTTTTGTATTTCTGGTTTCAATAAAGCATTATTATTATTATTTAAAAGTCTGAACTGCAGCATTTACTTACCAATTGACAGTTGAAAAATTGATATCATAACATCACAAGTTGCTCTTAGCTATGAAGACTGTTTGTGTGAATTGATCAGTAAGTATGCTTATCCTGCCGCATCATTTTGAAATCTTCAGACTTAATTATAGGCACACAAGAATATGCTACAAGCCATTTGAACGTTCATCCTGAAAGTGCGCTTGTGGTAGAATTTCGCAGTGTTCCAGCTCTCATAGCAAATAAGGTGTTGGCCTTGAGTATGTGTTCTACCATTTGTCTGCAGATTAAAATGAATCAAACTCAAGCTTATAACCTGATGCCAACTGATAATGAAGGAGGGTCGTAGTTCAGACACATTTCTATGAAATTTCAGCATCAGTATTCTGTGAAAATTATATTAGGCATTCTTCCACTCAAGCAAAAAGCTTAAGATGAAATAAATATAATTTCGGAAGAAGTGATTCTTAGAAACAGCGATTGGTAGGACCTCCAGTGGTCGGGCCAGAGATTTTTCGCAGGCCTACTAATGACAGTGAATTATAGCATCAGATTTCAAGATCACGCATGGGGCAACGCCGCTCCTATCAAAACATGACCAAGGACGCCTAACATCTTCCGGGAGAATATTATAGTCCTATTATATGCAATTTCCGCAAATTTTGATATACTGTAGTTGCAACACACTGATTCAAACGGAAACTAATCACTTATAACAAAGACTCTCCAAAAGCAACTGCGTTTCGTCATTGATGACCTTCAGAGAAGATTATTCGCAAAGATCTGATTATGAGCTCACAATAATCGCCATCAATTATTGCTTCTTAGGAGGCATTTTTTGTTCATATGTAGAGTATCAAGCTTGCACTTTGCTACCGAATCCATCTTTTCAGTCATTAAGTGTATTATTGCATTAACAACTGCAACAAAAAATCATTAATCTGACAACTAAACCAGTTACAAAAACTTTGCAACAAAAACTTATGCTATTAATTTAAGACAGGGTCTGTGAATGACCACACGCCCTGTGATCCAAATACCTTTTTCATCCGAAATACGTCAAGCACTCGTGGTCACTCTCTGAAAATCTGCAGACAACCGTTTAATCTCAACACTCGGTTTAATTTTTTCTCCCAAATAACTGTGGATGACTGGAACGCACTTCCTAAAGAAATCGGTGTCTCCAGCTCTCTGAAAATGTCTAGGTGTAAACTGCTTGACTTATCATGGAGTAACAATGTAACTATTCATGCAATACACTAGGTGACATGCCACGCTCAATCACGCGTGAACCACGCGTAATTATACATGACCCAAACATCCGTGGCTATGCGGGACATTGCTGCAATATCTGTTATATAAGTTAGTATAGTTGGCAGTCCTGTTATATAGACTTTGCGTCTCATGTGTCTGCATGTATCAGAGGCTAAACACTGTGATAGGCCTCAATTTCATGCTCAGTGAAGACAGAACATGCTTAGCGGTTCAAGTGGCAGCGCAGACAACCGTGGACGACGCGCAAACTGTAAACGCTCGCCCGCGCGTATTCATAAACATTCCCCATGTTTTAACAGCATCAGATCAAGTGATTTCTGACTCTTAGTGCAGCGCGTATGTACGCGGGTAGAAGAATAGAATGCCCTTAACCACGGATGTTTGGGGTGTTCCGTAATTACGCGTGGCATGTCACCTAGTGCATATCTCAATGTGTGTATCAAAATGCATCTGTCCATCATCCTGCTTTGGTGCTCTATCGTACTTATTGGTGTGTTTGCAAAAATAAATCGATATCAGGCGTCGACAAAAGGGGCGAAAGAAAATGAAAAAAAACAATTCAGCAATAAACGGAAAGTAAGAGCTCTCATCAAAGAGGGAGAGCAAACAAAAAATGCGAACCAAAGGAGAAAGGACGGATGATGTACATGTACAAAATTCAGCAGTGTGGAAATCTTAATTTACAAGGATGTAACAATGCTTTTCATATAATCTTGAAATATAGCTAAAAATGATAATCTTCTTCATTTGAAGCCTCCTCCCACAGCAGTCCTGTTTGGTTTTTCTCCAATATTGCAGGAAAATTACACTTTGCTAAGTTTGAGATAGTCTTGGTGCAGATGGTTTCGATCTAAAATCTTCGTCGCGTGCAGAAATAATTTTTTTGACTGCATTATTTCTGCGCTTGACGGAGGTTCCACCAAAGGTTTTCCATTCACTTGTGTGCTTCCTTTTCTCCGACGTCTCGTTCTTCCATCTCTCAGCATATTCTAAAGAATCGAATTCATTTTCATCACGTCATTTCCTCTCTCTTGCTGTAACTGTTTTTAAACATTTTCTGATGGTTAACTGTCGGTTCATTCCTCATTCTTTTTCTTTCTCCTGTAATTTTAAGCAAACTTCGGAATGTTGCTTGGCCAACGACATATTTTCACGAGGACCGTCTGTGATTGGTATTGTGTGGCAGAATCGATTGTGAAACATCCGATAGTTGTTGATTCGGATCCATTATATAATTTTATCAAAAGGATAAAAAATCGTGAATTTTTACAAATGGCATTGACAAGGGACCAGTTATCAGTCACAGGAAGCCATCATACCTTAGGTACTGTTGTCATGACGTGTGTCCACTCCGCATACTATTGTTTTCAATGTGCATGTGCTATGTACATCGCTTGCGTTGTTTGGTCTAGAGATGACATTTTTAACACTGATGGTCACGCCAACAACTAGTCCCGAGGGACAGAAAGATCCATTTTCCATTGAACGTAGTGCAAATAGAAGTCTGAATTCTGACGAATGAATCATTGACACCGCATTGAATGTTCAGTCATTAAATTAAGATCATGAGGAGTCGAACGATGTGGATGATACTTCCATTTGATGAATTCATCACGGAGAAACATTGAGTCAAAGATAGGTACTGCCCACTTGGCAAGTATTCAGTCTTCAATGTGAAACCGGTGAATTGTGTTCCGAATTACGACCTTCCTCACGCAGTGTGCGCGCTTGGCCAATCACGCAAGCCAAAGGGAGACAACTGTCTCCACACCTTACTACCATCACATACAATGGCTGAGATGGAATCACGTCACTTCTAGAGTAACAACAACACACGAATCCATCTCTGTGATGTCCAATGTCCATCCTAGCCCTTTATTAATTAGTTGGAAAGATGTCTTCAAACTTGAGCAATTTAAACACGAAAATTCCTTGACAGCTGTAGACGCTGTGTTTCACCCTACAAGGACTCGTCAGTATGGTTCGAAATGGCCCAAACCAGCTTGAAATATCTAGAATGACTAAACAAGCTTAATGACTGTACAACAGACTGCTCTGGCGTTTATTTATCCAGACTTAGCCGTGCGGCTGATGATCATAAAGATTGCAGAGAATGAGCCGTAGACGCCATTCCGAGCCCTTGTAGGGTGAAACACAACGTCTACGGCTGCCAAGGAATTTTCGTGCTTAAATTGCTCAAGTCTGAGGATATCTTTCTATTCAATGTCCAGGCGAACTGGTACTCTGCAATCTATATGATTGTCAGCCACAAGGCAAAGCCAGGATAAATAAACGCAGAGCAGCCTGGTATTTCAAGTTAGTTTCGGCCACTCCGAGCGGGATTTTGACGATCCCTTGTAGGGTGAAGCTGGCGAACTGGCACTGTGCGATCTTTATGGTAGCCCTAGTGTCGGATTTCTTAAAATGGATATCAATGGCAGTCTCCTTCACGATTTTCATTGTTCATGCCTCCAGATTCGGAGATTTCAAATAATATAGCATTTGATTTCCAATTTTTTTTGCTTAGGATTTCTTTCTATTTCAATTGATAAGGACAGACCGGCGAAGTATATTTTGATACAATTCATTGATTAATTTTGTGCGTAGCAAGAGTGAAAAACAATATCATTTCATTAATTTAAAAACAAATAAAGAATAATACAAATATAGCAATTAGCAGTTATTTTGCGTATTTTCTATCCACTAACGCAGAATTCACGCCATTAGACAGCATAAGTTTATTTACATGCACGAATAACAAGATTTCACTTTTTCGCAGGACCTCGTTCACTTTTTTTCGCAGCAAGTTCATTTTTACTAACATTTTTGCAGATTTTCGCATGCGGCCCGACCACTGCGCCCTAACTATCTGATCAGCAACTACTCATAATTTCAAAAACGATCTATTCTTTTTCTCAAAACTTGACATTTCAATATTCATGTACGCATATTTTCCAAAGAAATTACAATTCGTGTACGTGTGACCACCCTGCACTATCCACACATTTTAACACGGCCTCCGTCATTTTTTACATCACTTGCTATCGTCGTAGAAAGATGCAAACCACTACATGGTTGTAGGTAAAAAAGAATACCTTCGTCGAAGTGGATTTTGTAATCCATGAAATTTATTTCCATAAAAACGGAGTATACAATTTACATAGCATCGAATTCTCTGACAAATGATTTGAATGTAAAAATTCTCTGCATTTCATTTGAATTTAGAAATGTTTTTATGACACAAAAGTGCACATTGATTTCCATTACTGACTGAGGTCACCCAAAGATTGCCCTCATTTTGCCTCTACCTTTCCTGTCTAACGAAGTGTCAAGAAACGCAATAAAAACATTTCTTTTATATTTCGTGAGCATGACAATAGTTGAATAAATCCATCTCTGTCCTTCTGGCCATCTCGGATGAGGTGAAAAATTTATGATGCTGTACAAATGTCCATTATGTCTCAATGAAGACGAGCTAAATCTTCCACTATCTTCACCAGATCCTCCACCTGACAAGGCCTCTGCTCCTTCGAAGTTGAGTCTTCGAAATCCACCTGAAGAAAAAGAGGTAGTGATTGAAAAGTGAACATTTCAGCATTTACACAGTAGTTTTCTGATATTGTTATGGAATCATTCAAAGAGATTTCCATGCAATGCTACCTGTTCTACAGCATGCCAAAAGTTGGTCACGCAACTAATAAATGAAATATAATTTGCGGCACTAATTCAATCACAGTCGCCACTGAGCTGAACAAGTTGTGTTGTGATAGCACCAACACGATAGCATATTTTCCCATAATGGCGGGGTCCGCTGCTGTGGCTCTTTGTCTCCACTTCACTCGATCATGGACTTGGTCGGAATGGGCAACGGTAATCTTCATGTCGCTGTTCAGTGTCTCAAGTCAGTGTTGTAGGGCTATAGGACAGGCTATTGGCCTCAAATAATAAACGCAAGATACTGCAAAGTAGTGGCGAATGTAAACGTTATGCAACAAACACGCATCATTATATTTGAGCGAGGATTGATAATTACCGTAGAAGTCCCGTAGAGAATCCATAGAAATCAGTTAACTTTTCATGCACACACTCGGATATCAACTTAGGGAATCAAGTTAAACCACAGTTCTCCTGTCAAGCGCACACATGAGACATCGCACACGAACATTTGGGCTGATCTACGTATTGTCTTACATTATAGTATAGAGCACAAAATGTTTGTGAAAGAAAATTTCATATAATTCCTGGGCAGCCTGAATTCATGACGGGATAATTAATTAATAATGTTGTCAATAATATCTAGTTTTAATAATAATATAGCTAAATATCGAATGTATCAAACATATAATCTCTGCTTCCTGAAAAAATTCAAATAAACTCATAATGAAAAATGTCTGAATTATGTTTGACTATATTTCTTAAGAGTTCGATAAATGGTTCATATAGGTGTGTGCAAACAACAGCTATTGCGGTCTTTTCTTTCGTGATAAGTACATCGTCCTGTGACACCGCACTCACCGGTATCTGTAGGTTGCACACCACCTTCTCCATGTCTTGCCGCCGAAGATCAAGGAAGTTCTCAAGAAGATCACCATCTATGAAACCTCGTTGTCTCTCCTTCAGTCGATCTGTGACAACATCGCGCCAGTGATTGTGTGTGATTTTACCGACACCTTGAATGATGTTGTTCAGCGCCTCTGTCACGCGCTGCAGGAAGTCAAAGAATCGAGGCTGCAACTGTGCTACAACACCAATCGCTCCGCCAGCCGTTCCGTACAGAATCGTCTCTGGCAAGACACCGGGAATTCTTTCTCCTCCCACGTTCATCGCCAACGAGCCTGTAGAGAAAAATGTGTGGTTTTGTCATGTGGAATGAATACATGATATTTGATCTGCAGTAATGACACTAGAGCCGATAAGTCACAAGATTAATGGATGTGCAAGAGACAGTGGAGAGCTGCGCTCCTTTGTAGTAATTTCAATATCTGTTGGTGTTCAGGAATTCGAGTGGGCCGTCAATGAGCTTCCGCTAAACTCTATGGAGAGTTGATAAATTGAAGTCATTTGTAAAATGTCTATTTTTTGTTATGTCATCTTGGGTTACAATATCATCATCTTTTTCGCTATTTCTATTTTTACCTCTACGAGGTAAGTAGTCATCAGTTCTCACACAGTCATATACACTTTGCATCCCTATATTTGTCTATCCCTTTTCTACCACAATATTTTCAGTGCTTCTGTTATTAGCTTACTTAATTAAAGTTATTGAGTTATTCTTTCTACTATGCTGTTACACAACCATTCAGTGATTTATTCATAATTCTTCATCCCCAATCTTCTTTCTTCGTTTTTCTGTCTCTTTGTTTTTGATCTTCTTCTGAGGTACACCCTTGGAGTGTGGACTCGTCCTCTTCACTAAAGCTTTGAATTACAAAATGCTGACGATGCGTCCCCTAATCGGATGCTGAGCTGAGCAAGATCCCCCTTGGAGATTTGCCCATCTTGTTCAGGGAGCACCACGCGGTCTTATCTATCCAGTTCCACTGCGAGCACCACTGTCGTCGGAAGAGAGCCAGAAATTCGGCTAAGATGACCAAAACACCTTGAACATTTTAGAGCAGAAAACGGCGATATGTTTCTGTCGTAATTCGATCAGCCCATCTTGCGTTTCAACCATTCATAGAGCTGCTAGCTGTTCGATGTAAATGAAATGATGCAGTTTGTGCAATAAAGGCATCCCATCAGCTACATTCAGGCCTCAAGTATACGAAGAGCATGTCAGCATAATTCACCGGTTAACCGACGTTGTAAAACTTTGTATCTTCCACTCTGAAATTTCTTCCAATATAGCCTATTTCAAGACTAGCTTATTTGTTGCATAGTTTGAATGAGAATTATGAGCCGAATGAAAAAACTTAAGAAAACTGGATTCAAAAAATGAGGCTCAGTTGATCGTATGAGGAGAGCTTGAATGGCATCAATGAAGGTGGAAGGAAGACCGAAACGACGCGGTGGAATAACGAACGAATAAAGTCTATCTTAATCAATACACACAATACACAAAGCACATGTCTTTAATAGAACCGGTTAACAATGTAACATAAACATGGTTTTTTGATGGCAACAATGTAGAACATTATGAAAATGTCCTACATTGTCGACCGAAAAATTCTGTGTTAATGATATTGTGCGTAATTGAAATGGAGTGAGCAGCAATCCTATGAATTCACATGTAAATACATGTATAAGCTAACTGAGACTTCTAAAATATCTTCCGCATATACTATGCCATCATTACGAGATACATTGTTGCCCTCTTTTTTCCACATTATGCCATAGCTAAATTACGCACAATAATGCTTTCCAAGATGCGGGAGGTCTCTATCTACAGTATGTTGAAACAGATAATAAATTCTCACCATGCTTGAAGACATTGACAAGATCACCAATGTGGAATCCTCCCGTGTGCTTCAACTGGTCTTTATCTTCAGCAGCATCATTAACCTCCTTGCTCGCTACAAAGAGATTGTTATGATTTTCAGCGCCGAGGAAGTTGTCATCGTCTATAATCGCACAGGTTGACATCCATAGGGGACTCATATCTCGCGCGATTTCTTCGATACTCGATCCCAGCGGCTTGTAAACCAGCAGTGTAAGAGAGCGCATCAGATCGCCGACCAGTATGAAATCACCCTTGGTTTTAGCACTGACAGCCGTCACACAATTGAAGTGACTTGCTTCTAAATGTAGATCCTTGTTAGCTGCTCGCCATTCAAAAATGCGCACTGAACTGTTGATGCAGGCCAGAAGTTTCTTGTTGAAGAAACGCAGTTGGTAGGGGGCTCCGCGTACTTCCTTTTCGCATATCTTTGTCAGTCGTCCCTCGTGCCATCTGAATTGAGAAACATAGTATTAAGGTTTGTACTTATTTCAACCAATCAGTGTCATTTCACATTACTACACACTGGAATTTACATAATGATTACAAATATTTCAAGTCATTCACATCGATAAATGAGAGTAACATTGAACTGCAACAGAAAAGCAAATCTTCAAAATTGTTCCGGAATAACGAATATTTTGGATTATTATGTATGTATGTTTGATTATTATGTAGGCCCCTACATATGATAATGGTACACGAACACTTGTTCGACAAATTTTCGAACACTTCTTCAACACGACATTTGTTCGACACGAACACTTCTTCGACACGACATTTGTTCGACACGAACACTTCTTCGACACGACATTTGTTCGACACGAACACTTCTTCGACACGACATTTGTTCGACACGGACACTTCTTCGACACGACGTTTGTTCGTTATTAAGCAATTATAGTCTTTTTCTTTTTCAGGTTGTGTACTTTTTGAGAATTTGCATTTTTTTTATACTTTTTGTCTTAAATTAATTTCTTTCCTTTCTAAAAAAATATAATTCTTGCATCGCATAGATTGAACTAGAAGCGTATTTGTAATTTAAGATATTACCCTAAAGACGAAAGATAGCCAGTACCTAAAATTCTATTCATGTTAAATCCATAAACAATTATTTCATTTATAAAATGAGAAACACTTTCAATCAAATTCATAATCATTCTATTAACTACAACATATACATGTAGAATCATTGATGCAAGATATTTCCGATCAATCAATGCTAGATAAAGCATTATTCATGCAGAACTTGTCGAAGAAGTGTTCGTGTCGAACAAATGTCTTGTCGAAGAAGTGTCCGTGTCGAACAAATGTCTTGTCGAAGAAGTGTCCGTGTCGAAGAAGTGTCCGTGTCGAAGAAGTTTTCTGTCGAACAAATGTCCGAAAACATAGATATCAACTTGTCGAAGAAGTGTCTGTGTCGAAGAAGTGTACCAGATCCATGATAATGATAATATATCATGCATTTGGGTCCCATCCTGGTGTGAGTTTCCGGATTTTCTTGCATTTTCATCCATGTTTGAGTAAGATATACTTTTTCACAGAACTGGAAACTATGTTTTATGCAAAAACAGAGCTGAAAAATAATATTAGCATTTGGTCAACTACGTTTACTTCACGATAAGCTATTGTTTGCAATTTTACAAAATGCAAGATCAAATTTATAGAGCTACTCGAAATAGAAAACATTATCCAGCTATAATTTCATATTGATGGTTCATTAAAAAAATTGTGTAAATGTGATTTATTGGAAAACAAGGGGTACAATTCCGATGCATTTTAGTCAATTTTTTAAGTTGTCTTACAAACTTTGCTGGCTTATCGCTGAAAAAATATGAAAATCACAAGCGCGAATTTCTTTTCAAAGCTATTTTTGAAACATGCTTTGAAGAGCAATACTACTTTTAAGTGCATCAAAGTGTGTGCAAAGAATAGCTTATTTAAAAATTATCTACCAGGCAATTGAAATGATCCGATGCTCAAAGAAATTTACAATTGTCGTGATAACAGCTGATTGACAATGAAAATTCAACATTTAAAAAAGTCAACAAGTAAAAGAAGCCAGATTGATCGAACATACATTATCATCATATCATATACTTTTTACATCTGCTATTCCGCCGTTGGCTGGGTTGGATGATCTATATACAATTATACATACATCTATATTTCATATCTTCAGATTGAAAAACGAGTCTGCGTCGAATTGATGTGCAAGTTCTAGCGCCATGCGCCCTTCCTCTCGCGTTACTATTAACGGAGCTTTCAAACAAAGATTTCGATTTGTCAATATTCAAGTAAATTCAATAATGAACTTCAAATTTACTGACCTGAAAAGGACGATTCGACCTCGGTCAGGCTCAGACTCTCCCGCCTCCACATACGCGGTGCCCACCACGTAGTAGTAGTTGTTGTCGTCACCTAATTGACAGGACAGAATACTGACGGCCATTTCCGTGCACGTAGAGGAGTTATAGAAGCTGTGAGCGTGCAGAACTTCGAAGGTTGATTGATCCACGATCACCAGCGATGATACCTCCGCTTCTTCCGCCAATTCCGCGCGGTCGCTGTTAGGATTGGAAACGTTCTGGGCTGCGTTCGCTGCTGCTCCAGTGGCACAGCCCTCTTGAATGCGCCGCGCTCCGGTAGATGCATGTGTAGTCTGCCCTCCTACACTAATCCTCGACTCATCCCGACTGTTCAACTGTGAAGAAAAATGCAGAAATGAATTTCATAAGGCCGATCAGTGATTTTTAGGTGTTCTAAGTGTCTGAAACTAATACAGCATGAAATCTAGTGTACTGAGTAGAAGGGCTGCGTCGGCAATGATCTCAGAGGGTCCCTCATACTAGAAGATAACACTTAAAGATGACTTGACTAGGACTCATCATGATGGATGATTACAATGATATGATTTTTGCACAAATAAGGTCACACTGAATCACAAACTTTCACAATTTATAATCAACTTTTGTCGATAGATATGATCCAAAATTTAGAAGACAGAATACTAGCAATAAAAGAAAGATGACAAACAGTAAAACATAATAATTATCATAGTTAATAATTTCAGATTGATTTCCTAAATCAATTGGTTATAATTATTGAAATGGCCTTTCCGTGCGTATATATCAGTGATGAAGAATAGTATTCTATACAAAATTGATCAATGTAATTTGATTCTATTTTGGCTTAGACAATGAGCAAGATTTTCTGATGATCTAGATATTAATATGTCTATCAGATAGAAAGAAAAACATATTGTTTTTGAGAGTGAGATAATCAGATCTAATTGTCAATAGTAAGGACCACAGATGTCAATCGTTAATAATTTATAAATGTTATGACGTTCTTGCCACCGCAAGTTTTGGAACTAGGCCAACAAAAGTGCTCCACCCCTTTCCAATATCAATTATAACTTGCTTTAACTATAGATTACTCAACTTGTCTGCATTTTGTCTGTATATGTAATCATTATGAAAATAATAAATGATAATAATTAATGAATATTTTAACCGAAGTCGAGGGTCCAAAGCAGCGAGACATAAGATTTATGAAAATTGACACTAGCAGGAGATAACTAGTTATTTGCTCAATAGAAGCCAAATGATACAAGTTAGCTGCCGATCATGAAAATGCATCTCGGTCTGTAGCATACAATATCTGCACTGAACTCAAACAAGATGTGTAACGTAATGGAATGGTGAAAAGTAAACTAAATGTTGATCATAAATGAAAAACATATAGGATACTTTTTCATATATGGTAAGGCCAGCAATGAAAACACATGTATTTTTATAAAAAAAGAGCAATGACCGCATCAACTACTTTTTGCAGTAGAATGGTGAAACCTACTACTCACTTTGGCAGTTACGGAGGCGCATTTCCGTGCTGGTTGATAGCCCCCTTCCGCTCGAACATCCACTCGTAGCGTAAGTACACCGATGGTCCGCGTCTCTTTCTGATGGGCTAAACGTCTCACACATTCATGAAACGGCATATTCCGGATATGAAGCTTCTGAATGTCGTCGATAGAACCAAAAGTGAGCTGAGAGGAACTAGCAAGCGCCAAGCTGTTCGGATAGCCCTGAAATGAAATAACACTTCAATTTCAAATGGAGCGCATGATGCAATTTGAAATCAATTCGTGTTCCGATTTCGACTGCTATCTCCTTAAGACAGATGTGTTCAATGAGTAAAATCACACGCTTCAAGTATGTTCGAACCCATAGGTGTATCTAAGTGTGGCAGATTACTAATGCATGATTAGTATTTCGGTTATAGGGAGGGTAGAAGCCTGTCACTTCTGAAAAATGCATTGTAGTGTTGCTTTGAAATGTTTAGAAAATAGAATTTTAATTTAATTATCGAATTTTCCGAAACTTCCAAAGATTGAATTTTCATATCCAAATATTTATTCTAGATTATGATTGATCTGACTGCTCTTTTTGAGGAAGAGTGTTACAGATATCTATGACATGCAATAATGCATTATTTTCAGAGATGGGACATCACTATTATCCCATCACCGGAAAATTGGAGTAGATCTTCAAATTTCACTAAATAACGCGAAATTAAGTGTTGTTCGCTAAAGTCATTGTTAATTTATCGTATTGTTGACTGGTGCATAAGACAATAGCTTTTGACACTACTTTGTGTATGCAGATACGCATGCAATTGCACCATTCAGTACTTTGGACAAAAGTATTTGAAATATGCCAACACTCTAATGCCGTGGAATTCAGCAATAATATAATATCATAATATTTCTTCATTGAAGTCTTGCATATCATGAATCGGTAAAAGCTTTTCCAAAGAAAAAACAGAGCTGTAGGTCAGAATG
Source organism: Prostheceraeus crozeri (assembly GCA_907163375.1). Taxonomy (NCBI): domain Eukaryota; kingdom Metazoa; phylum Platyhelminthes; order Polycladida; family Euryleptidae; genus Prostheceraeus; species Prostheceraeus crozeri. Next base: position 402,338 of record CAJQUW010004833.1, read on the forward strand.
AGCCATTGGGTAGATGCAGGGAAGTACGTGATACAGCACTGCATACAAAGGTGTTGGAGAAGGCAAGGGCAGGAGATAGCGTGTAGGTAACAGGATGCAGTCGAGGTGTAGGGTGAATGTGAAATGCACAAGGTGAATGCCGGTAAGACGATGACTTAGCGAGTGATAATGATAGACAGATAGCAGAATACGTGCATAGTCAAGCGGAAAATCAATTGCAATTGATCCGAAAAGCTATTGACCAAGTGGAAATGTTTATAGTCAGGTGATATAAAGCAAAGGAGGATCAGATAAAAATAGAATTTTTTAAGCTGCAGATAAATTATATAACTATAGACGAAGCAAAACAAGCAGAAGTATGCCGCTAATCGGAGTCATGCACGTAGGCATCACATATTCCTATTATATTGTTCCTTACATATTTCCTTATCACTTCATTCTTGCGTTTTATTTGTCAATCTGACAAAATCCCATGCTAAATTACATCTGATGTCATCATAATGCACATAATCGAATTTGAATTGAAGAAAACTTTCGATATTGCAACTTCTATCTCTTGGTTATGAGAACAGAAATACATACCTCTCGTTTACTCCCACACGACTAGTTACTTCTGACACCACAAGAACAATTGTACGGAGCTTACGAAGAAGACTCCTCTGTCTAGTATTTGTAACTAATAGTGTTAATTGTTGCAGACAGTACAATATTCAAAATATAGTATTCCGGTCACAATGCGAACTCATTGATATATTCGATGAAAACGACATCATTTGGAAGGATAATGCATCAAAATTTATGGATTTTTAACATGGCATGACAGAGTCGCGTAAGTGGCTCGTAGCTCAGATGGTTAGAGCACAGGTCTAGTTAACCTTGGTCGTAGGTTCGAATCCTACCAGCCGCACATCTTTTGCATGGCAATTTGATCTATCGTTTATCTAATTTCATTGTTGTTAATTGCATTCACGACATGGTTTAAGATGCTTTGGTGGACAATCGATCCCCGCTACTTGCCTTAATGTCGGCGGTCACAATTGTGACGTGTTATTTATTCATTGATTATTATTGCCTTGACAACTGATGTGTGGTGGTGAGGGTTTGATCCTGCCAACTGACAGAGTCGCGTAAGTGGCTCGTAGCTCAGATGGTTAGAGCACAGGTCTAGTTAACCTTGGTCGTAGGTTCGAATCCTACCAGCCGCACATCTTTTGCATGGCAATTTGATCTATCGTTTATCTAATTTCATTGTTGTTAATTGCATTCACGACATGGTTTAAGATGCTTTGGTGGACAATCGATCCCCGCTACTTGCCTTAATGTCGGCGGTCACAATTGTGACGTGTTATTTATTCATTGATTATTATTGCCTTGACAACTGATGTGTGGTGGTGAGGGTTTGATCCTGCCAACTGACAGAGTCGCGTAAGTGGCTCGTAGCTCAGATGGTTAGAGCACAGGTCTAGTTAACCTTGGTCGTAGGTTCGAATCCTACCAGCCGCACATCTTTTGCATGGCAATTTGATCTATCGTTTATCTAATTTCATTGTTGTTAATTGCATTCACGACATGGTTTAAGATGCTTTGGTGGACAATCGATCCCCGCTACTTGCCTTAATGTCGGCGGTCACAATTGTGACGTGTTATTTATTCATTGATTATTATTGCCTTGACAACTGATGTGTGGTGGTGAGGGTTTGATCCTGCCAACTGACAGAGTCGCGTAAGTGGCTCGTAGCTCAGATGGTTAGAGCACAGGTCTAGTTAACCTTGGTCGTAGGTTCGAATCCTACCAGCCGCACATCTTTTGCATGGCAATTTGATCTATCGTTTATCTAATTTCATTGTTGTTAATTGCATTCACGACATGGTTTAAGATGCTTTGGTGGACAATCGATCCCCGCTACTTGCCTTAATGTCGGCGGTCACAATTGTGACGTGTTATTTATTCATTGATTATTATTGCCTTGACAACTGATGTGTGGTGGTGAGGGTTTGATCCTGCCAACTGACAGAGTCGCGTAAGTGGCTCGTAGCTCAGATGGTTAGAGCACAGGTCTAGTTAACCTTGGTCGTAGGTTCGAATCCTACCAGCCGCACATCTTTTGCATGGCAATTTGATCTATCGTTTATCTAATTTCATTGTTGTTAATTGCATTCACGACATGGTTTAAGATGCTTTGGTGGACAATCGATCCCCGCTACTTGCCTTAATGTCGGCGGTCACAATTGTGACGTGTTATTTATTCATTGATTATTATTGCCTTGACAACTGATGTGTGGTGGTGAGGGTTTGATCCTGCCAACTGACAGAGTCGCGTAAGTGGCTCGTAGCTCAGATGGTTAGAGCACAGGTCTAGTTAACCTTGGTCGTAGGTTCGAATCCTACCAGCCGCACATCTTTTGCATGGCAATTTGATCTATCGTTTATCTAATTTCATTGTTGTTAACACATCTCCGTCAGTATTTACAGTAAGAGTTGCTTCATCATCATCATCATCATCACAAGTGTTCCTACAAGAACAACCTGATTGATCATGAACGTCTAAATGCCAATTCTGACGCTCTGAAGTTCCAAATAAAACGTACACAAGACCAGCTGTGACACCAAGACCACTGGATATGTAGAATACAACATTCCATTCCTTAATAGTTTTATTGGTTGTAATAAAGTCAGTCAGTAGTGGCGTAGCAATGCCTGATGCAGTGGCAAAAACATTTCCAAATCCGAAAATTGCACCGGAAAACTCAGGAGACATATCCAGAGCATTGCTTCCGAAACTTGCATTTACAGCACTGAACAATGAATAACCTACTACCAAAAGAGTGATCACAGCAACCTTTTCACAACTGACAAACGTCATTCCAAAAAGGCAGCCGCCACATCCCCAGAGAGAAACAATGGCTAATATTTTCTTCATTGGTGTTTTCCCAATCCATCTGCGGCCTACAACAGCATCACCGAAACAAGAAAATAAGTTAGTAAGGAAAATGAATGATATATAAGGGGCACTAGCAACGATGCCATTATTCGTTAGGCTGAAATTCAATACATCTGACAAATATTGTGGCAAACAAGTTAAAAGCGTGTATTTCACCCAAGAGGCTGTACAAAAGGTGAAAACATACACCCACACAAATCGAGATGAAAGAATCCGTCTCCAAGGCATAGAAAGTTGATTCACAGATGCTTGAGCTCCTCCAGTAGAACGCAAAATATGCAGTTTTTCTTCTTCAGTGATACGTGGGTTGCATTCTGGTGAGTCGTGGATTAGAAGGATCCACGGGAGCAGCCAAGCTAAACCTAGACCTCCACTGATGTAGAACACAGTGGGCCATCCACCCAAGGTTGGAGAGTCACACACCGGGCCGGACATCATCTGTCCGACAACTGTGCCAATAACTTCACCGGTAACTGTCATAGTATAAAGAAGGCTACTTTCCTCCCTTGGTGACCAACGACCAAGCATTGCAACAATTGACGGATAAGTGACACTCTCGCAGATTCCTTCAAGAATGCGCAAAGCAATGAAGAGATACACACTGACACTCGCAACTAAGGGTGTGAGGAGGGTGAGGATCGCTGTTGCCGACACTCCTGCGCCGAAAACCCATTTCGCTCCGTAGCGTTGAGCAATTCGTCCACCAGGAACTTGCAGGATGATATATCCCCAGAAGAACGAACTCAGAACCAGACCTTGCAGTTCTCTTGGCCAATTATATTGCTTGCCAACTGACGATTTGAATTCTGAGACGTTTGAAAATTCACTAGGACAATCCATTCTTGTGTTATTCGTCTCATGATTTGTATTATTCACCATCGCAATAATAGCCACACTCAGGTTCACACGCATGCAGTAGACAAGAAGAAGTCCCAGATTAGCAAGAAGAACGATAACATGACGTTCTCCGAAACACGGCATTTTACGTCCTGTACCTTCCATCGACAAGGCGATTGTTGACTAAATCACAAGCAGCACTTGAATAAATTAGTTACTCAGATGATTTTGTCAAGGCCCTTCATCGTCAGCTGATACCAGTCCTATGTACATCCAATGACGCTGATTAGAAGTTAATTCAAGCATTTACTTATCTCAGAATCTGTAGCAGACACTTTCTGTCAACTTCAGGTGCACTGCACAATGCAACTTTAAAGGAGAACCAAGTATGATTGCTAGACATCTTCAATATCGCAAACGGTTGAATGGTTTTGGTGAGAATTTTTTTTATACATCGTCAGTTGAAGTCTTCTTAGCTCCTTCAAAAAGATGTTATCGGTTCTGACATGGTTCTAGTATGAACATGAAAAGCGAGGACCAATTCTGTCATCTGATGCTGACTTTCTCTATCACTATTCAACATGCGAAGTGAAAGATCAAATAGCACAATGAAAGTTAACAACGAACAGCAATTTCTTTCGGAATATGAGGCTGATGTACACATTATAGGGCGAAATGTAAAATTGAGGTGATTGAAAGTGTACCTGACCACATCACTCGCAGTTCTACATGCAAGAACTAGCATGTCGCGGTATCAAATAATTAAATAGCAAGAATGCGCTTTAGACTGACATGAAGTTCTATGTGTGCTTCTCGCGAATATCTTGGGTTTGATTACTTATTCATTTAATGCAGATGCAAAACTGCTTCTACCGAAATTGTGTCTATAGAAGAGACTACAAAGTGCAGCGACATTACGTCTCACGGAGAGAAACTGCAACTAATGTAGATAGCGAATTTGTCACTCAAAAGATTCTTAACACGAAGATAAAATAGGTCTACTATCATTGTATTCTTTTGCGATGTAGATTGCAAATGAGATAATGCGATAGAATTGGGAGGTGATTTTCAAGAGTATCACACTTCGATTTTGAAGGACTTTTTGTGTAAAATGTAACGCTTGGAATGGTATCCAGGACTGTTGAGTATTTCATTTGTTGAATTGAAAGTCCCCAGGTTTAAAGTTTGTCTTAATCTTCCGTACGAATATTACCCGTAATCAGAAAAATACTGGGATAACATATTTGAACCTTCTTGCTATTCTTAAAACCTTTTGACCTTCTTGCTATTCATAAAACCTAGAAACGACTAAATTTAATGAGATAATGAGAACTTTGATCATTGAGAGTAGGTGCAAGGCCAATGTTACCTATAATGAGCTCATATTTCACAAAGAAAGACTTGCGATACCGTTAAAGTACTCATCCTAATCACAAAAGAAGCTAAGTGCATGAAACAATTCACTTGTGGAGCAAACCATAACAAACATTGAGATTGATCGCTCTGAAACAAGTCAAAGAAATCCAAAATTCACCAAATTATTTTGAAAAAAAGTAATTGGAAAAGATGATCGCTCAACGAATGTTAAACACGAGTGCTATTTGCAGAAGCAAGAGATCGAGTCTAATAATTTGTAGATCGCTTCTCATGTACTGACTAACTTTCCCCAGTCTACGAAATCAACGAGGTCGATGAATTCTTAACTTAAAAGGACTTTTTACAATCAAATTCATTTCATAAAATAAGTAAAAACATGAAAATACATGAAGTTGAAGCCTCTTTAGTCAATATACGAATTTTGTGCCAACTCTTTATGACTGATGTTTAGTAACTGGGGATTGTTTTAAGTTTCCTTACCTTTGAATGCATCGGTGACATGTGATTCACTTCCTTTAAGTTGACATTTGCAATGACTAGCTTGTGATTGGAGTAATAGATGACTGCAGGACGATCAGAACAGACGAAAATGTTGGTCAATCCCGCATGTGCACCGGAACTCATGTGAAAAGGCCTCAAGGCCAAAGGCTGTGTTCCTAACACGACGCGCTTCTTATCGCCTAATGTGCCGTCTTCATTGATGACGTAATACTGAAGGGCTCCATCTCCCAATGCTACGAAGAGATATGCAGTCCCCTCGTAGGAGGTCATGAGGATGGATCGTGGGATGATGTCACCGCCGAGTTTCTCCTGTCGAATACTTGTCAGGTCTGGCAGGGTAATGAGCTGCACGGAAATATCAGTCCATAGACCAACAGCCACCAGTTTTGATTCTGACATCCAATCTGAGTCTAGAGGCGTGAGATCAATGCAAGCCACCTCGAATTCCAGACGAATCTTTCTGCAAAAGAGATGCACTACTCATTCATGGGATATCCGGAATTATCTTGACTGCGCGGAAATAGGAGCGAATGTATCTAAATCCTCAACACTCCAACTTCAAGGGGGCTCGTCGCTGGGGTCTCTAGACACTTTCACTCAAAGTTTAATGTTTTTTTGTGCATTCGTGGGTGTTCAAAGCATATACAGAGAATTGGACATACATTAAATACTACTGACATACACATAGTGTAATTTGATATTCATTAAACACTGCCAACACATTACTGACATGTCATCCAAGTGTGTGCGCCTGTAATACTGTAATTAATAAATGCTGCCTATGTATTTATGTGTAACAGAATAATTAGTCTAAATATTGAGTTGCAGCCTCATTTAAAAAAATGGGAACAGATCTGAATATCAGGAATCATCAATAGGCTTATAATTGAGTATTAAATATTGAGTTGCAGCCTCATTTAAAAAAATGGGAACAGATCTGAATATCAGGAATCATCAATAGGCTTATTTTACATCTCTCAACATTGACAGAATTCACAATCAAAATGTAGCCATATCCTACGCAAATTTGAGAAACGCAATTTGCATATTTACTTAGTTTCTGCGGGTATTCATGAAATACTATAATAGCAAAATCATCATATTATCATTTCGTACACAAAATAAAGCTTAAAGATACCGGCAAAAATTTATGCATTCATTATCAAAGTAAATAATACCATCAATAAACTTTTCAATTTTGCATAAAATTCTAGTGTCAAGGTACCGATAACATTTGAATTTTCATTGACGTTTTTCGTATAATGAGCTGAAATGACCTCATGCATGCTGCAAGTTCATGCAGCCATCAGTCATTTTATAAACCATTCATGTTATGGTGTGCTGATGTCATCAGACACGTGCATTATAAAGAATTTTCTCTAAAATTTCTTCAAATTTTTCAGATTGAATAACTCGTAGACAATATTCCAAACAAATCAATCATTGATGAATGTAATTTATTATAAACTTGATAAAAAAATGTATTGCCATTGATATAATTATTAAGTTTGGTATGGTGGTATGGAAAAGGTTGACTAATGGCGAACATACATACGAGCGTATAGTAGATGTTTTTCGTATGAGATCTTATCCTCCTCAAATGAAAGGGTTTAAGTGCCTTCGTTAAACATACGACTTATGTGAATGTGACCTGCTGAGGAAATAGATCTGAATCCTGAATTACGTTGTTTTCCGTAATTCCTTTAACTAATCAAATCCTTAAGACAATCATCGAAAATAAAACACTAATCTAATGTGATCATTGCTTATGACATAAAAGGCGCAATGTCATAAATTAATTGGGTGCTCTCCCCAACACAAATAATCGATAGTGAACTTGTAACATTCGTTTAGTCTGTCAAACTTGATTCATTTCCAGAAAACTGTGCTCTATTGCACGCACAGTCAAAAAAGTAACAGACGGGTAGATGAACAGCATCAAGTCCTTCCAACAATGATGGCCTAACACTTCGATACACGTAATTGCGATCATGAATAATTCAATTTCAAGCATCGGCAGTCTGAACACGAAAGAAGCGAAATTTTGATAACCGTTAATTTCAAAACGGCATCAAACAAGAAATTTTAAGTAGCACTGAGTGCACATCACAAAACAATTACTAGCTGATGAACGATATTCTAATGTTTCATATGTTATTTGCAGCTGTAACTGATGCGGCACGGGCATGAATTCAAATCATTGAATTCAGTAGCCTCCACAAGCTCTCACCTTTGCCCCTTTTGATTGTGAGTCATCAGATTAGTATCGCTGATCACTTCAAATTATTGTCGTTGTGACTCATTACAATTGAAAGACACTGCCCATATCATACTACTGACGATGTCCGTTTCGTTTTTTCACTCTCAGTCAGAAATGCTTAGGGCAGTAACCTTCTACGTCACTGAGTAGCTCTAAGATCAGAATATAAGATGATATCCAAAGCCTTTTTCTATAATGCCACGGAATACATTGTTTATCAAACTTCCATGTTAATTACAATTATGAAACTTACTAATTACCCTTTAAGAGTATATATATAATTTACCATAGTTCTGAATTTCGCTGGGATGACCCTCGGTGGTCCGGGGTGCAGGCTTCAAACCTGTAGCCGACTAGCGTCGGAGTGGTTCAATTCCACCTTCTCAGCGCCATTTAATTTTACCTACACTTGGTGATAAAATCGCTAATAATTGGATGAAAAAGTTTACTGATTGTATACTAAACCGCACGTCAAAATTCAGAGAAAAGTAGATATTTGTAGATTGATATCCATTTGCGTGTCAAATTGCACGAGGAAATCAAGGCACTTCGAAGTCAGATTTCTTCCATACTTCAAAATCCACGGTTTTCAAGGTCAAATTGCCTCAAATTTTCGAGTCAAATATTCCAAACTGTCACCGGTAATTTCCTGGTCAGTTTATAATGACATTCCCACTTTCAGCCGTGATCTTTTCATATAGCTCGAGAAAATGTCGAATAGATAAAAAAAGTTGCAGCTTATAATATTGAAAAAAATTCAATCTGTTTGCATTTAATTTTAAGCGGAATGGTTCTTTATCTGATGTAAATGTGAGAGTATCTTTCAACAATCATGCTGTAATAGTCAATTGCGATTTATATATTGTAATCATTAATATTTTAGATATTCACTACAGTTAAGTGATAAAAATGAATAAATTATTATCATTTTCAAAATTTTTAATTTATACTTTTTTAAATGATTAATATCGGCAAGAATATCGACATTTTCCAAAGTGTTCAAGATAACAAAGTATCAGACTCTCTCGATATACGTTTATTGGTCGATCACAGATAAAGTTAGAAGTAAAAGACAGAGCCGTCGGCGTCCAGCGCCTTCTATCAATCGATGTAAAGTGCAACTCGACATTTCTAAAAGATATCGGCAATTGACCGATTTGTCAGAGAAGGTGGCGATTATCAGCATTGCCGATAATCGTCCCATCCCTACGCATGACCAATCAATCCAACAGCTAAGTCAACCTTTTCCTGTGTGCTCTTGAAACATCTGTCAGTTTTAGATCACATCAATTTTATTCAGCATGTTGCATAATATTTGATATAAGTAAAGATATTTCTCAGGAAAATAAATCATTATCGCTCAACATCAGCTCAATTTATCTTCATTCCACATTTTGCGTGAAGGATGAAGAAAGTACCGGTACGTTATTAGGGAATCATTAATGGTTGGGCTGACAGCGACTGAGAACGATTGGCCATTGAATCCACTTACTTGACCATCTCAAGACATCCTGGCTGTACTCGTAGGTAGTACAGATCTCGTCCACTGGCAATGCACACTTGCTGCCCAGAAGGATTTGTGTTGCAAACTGATACACTTGTTTCGCCATCTGGACTCCAATCGTGCAAGTATTTGCATCCTGTAGCTTCCATAAGTCGGAGGCACTTCCCAGTTACCTATAAAATAAGAAAAATTGGTCTATAAAAAGGATGACGCACGCACTTCTGGAATCGATCTGCTGTTTCCACCAAGAAACAACAACATCAAAATCGATCGCATAACTGTCTTAACCCTTGCTATCAAATGCAAAAGCATCAACGGTAAATATGGAAATACTACGATCTCCTGAGAAATCTATTACGCCACTGTACCTTAGCAACATGATACTTTCGTGTCAATCCCTTTCTTCGTGACATTTTATAAATTTATATGGAAGTCGTTCATTTGCTTATATGACTCGGATTTATCAAATTTAGAACATTTTCCCACAAGCTGAAACATTTGATAGCCAATAAACAAAGCTACATGGACTTTAGTGTAATTAATTCACAAGTAATTTAATGAAGAGAGTGTTATTTTTTACAGTCACAGCTAGCTATAGAGGTTTATACTGCGCATTCATAGCTAACTATGGCGTGTGATATAAACCGAGCCGAAGATGAGAACCTTCTCCTCTCCTCCACCAGCACAGCGAAATGCAGCCTCAGCCCATCTACTGAATTATCCTGCTCTACTATTTTCTGGCACTCGAATCCAGTTGCGCACGGAAGGGAGGGCGGCCGCCCAACCGCCCCCCCCCAAAATTTTTGAGATAAATTCAGAAATAAGCTAAAATAAGCATTACCGCTTGACTAGAGTATTAAGGGTCAGAATTTTATAATTGTAATGGATTCTTGAGGTAATACATCCATTCTTCTGTATCAATACTTGATGACTTTTCGTCCAATTTTGAGGCTATTAGCTATCAATGTTCAATTAGTAGATGAACACAGTTCGCATCAAAGTGAAAATGTTTTGGCCATAATTCATAACACTTTAACTAAAAAATGTATTATATTAAAGTTGTATTTAATTGAAGTATTGGTCGAAAGTCGCGAATGAGGTGATGTAACGAAGCCCAAGCGCCTACTGCTTTCTGTAAACTTGTCTATAACAAGAGATGGATCAATTGAGAATTGGTCTGCATCTGTGATATAAGATAATGCATATAAGTTATATGACAATAATATTATAATATATAAGTAATACACAAAATATGCATATAAGATAGATAAATGGTCGACATTCTGCCCCTTCCCCAACAAAAAATCCTGTGTACGCCCCGGCTCGAACCTATCGTAGCTTGAAAACATGGCTATCTAATGATTAGACAGGTAAGTGCACAAGTTGAGTGCATTCGTGATACATAGTTTGAAGCTCTTACCTGCAGGATCTGTCTGTGTGCCACATTGGCGCAGTGATAAGTCTGTGCATCAAGGATGAAGCCGCCGAGTTGAACTTCCTCCACCTCCTCCCCGGAAAGTACCAACGTCCGTGTCATGCCGACAAAAGAGAGCACCAGCATGTCATCGTGATCTTCCTCTTCCTGCCGGAGAGACCAAATGCCTTTGATGGCTTCAAGGTCGATATTGGCGTGCTCATGGATTCCGATTCCTGACCTGATGACACGCAGAGAACCGTCTTTGTAAGCACCAGAACATGTAATAAGCTGTGTCTGTCCCTGAAAAATAAACGGAAATCTATCTCTATGTAATCAAAACTTCAGTAAAATTAAAGCAACAGTTTTCAAGCACTACCTAGCAAGTGCTGAAATAACTGCATCGGAGCCGTAGTGACTGGAGTCGGCTACGACTCAAGAAACTCTATCAAGGCTTCTTTGATTCAATACGTCTCTGTTGAGGAGGATTATACCTCGATAAAAATCTCGTAGATGTCATGAAAAGGAATTAATCGATAGCACAGTCTTGTCAACAGCGGTTGGAATTTATAAAAATACTGATATACGTGCATTACAGCATTGCGTTCAGTCTCAACCAGGTAACTGTTGTCAGTCCCACAAGAAGTGAAGAACTCATTAGGTAATAAACGTGTCCTCGGCAGTCAGTGACAAGCATTTATGTACGATTGTCCAACTACGAAATACTGGTTGAAAGCAGCAAAAGTTCATGGTTCGGATGAATGGCCGAGTTGTCAGGGAACATTGACCATTTTGAACACATTTATTGGAAGTTATTTTTACTGACAATGTTTAGGCCACCATCTCAGATTGCATTACGCAGCATGACAATAAATGATTAAATAAACAAATCTCCTTTCTTATACGTGTGTGCCTTACCATGGACTAACCGACCCAGTATCATGCAACTTGTAATACAAAATATTGATAAAATATGTGAAGAAAAATGCAATAAAATGGATGTCATTTTGAATGCTACACAAAAGAAATAAGCAAAAAACAAAGTACCTGCGATATTCTATCAGATTAGATAAAGCTGAACGAATGAAAAGTTACAAAAAAATGAAACATAAGACCGGAAATAAAAAAAGTGAAACACGGCATGGTAAAAAATGATTTTCTGTCATGATTTTTCAAACGTATTTATTGAAATGTAAACTCACTTGTGATTCAAGATCCACGCAAATCATATCCACAATAGGTCCTAAATTCACGAACGTCTCCATCACACGTATGTAGCTTCCATACTCGTCCTTGTCAGTCACAAGACGAATCAATTGCGAATCACCCATACAGGATCCGATGAAAACAACGCTGTTATCCAAATATGAAATACAATCTGGAACAGAAGTTTCTCCCAAAACATCCAATTTCATTGAAACCACTTGATGTTGCTGAGAAGATTCCAGCTCACGCTTTTCAAGCATCAGCATATACAATCGACCTTCCATATCACCGAGAAGAAAGCGCTTATGATCCACCTCTGTAATGCAAGTCATGGGAGCTGGACGTGCCACTGGGGAAGCCAAAGTTTTTTCCATTCCATCATGACCACGATACGTAATTGTGTTCGAACCGACCATTAGCAATCCTGGTGCTGGCTTCGGGACGGAACAGAGAATGTTCGTTTCCATGTCGACGTTCGATTTGTAGTAGATGTGACGACCCATTTCCGATTTTCCTTCCATTTCTGTGATCCGAACGCAGCGAGCATATTCTGTGCGCAGCTGTGTGAGAGAGAGAGAAAAAAACAATTGTTTGTTGTCGAAATTAAAGAATTTCTCAAAACCCATAACTGATGAGGAATACTTTTAAGATGTGAGCAATATGAACTCAATACTTCGAAGAATTAGTTCTAGATGACTGAGATGAATTCAAAACAGTTCGTGGAGATGGGCCTAAATACGCCTACTTTCGAACTGTCAAGAGCAGTTGATATTTCTGCCAAATTTCTAACAGAAACAAAGGTTTTAGATGTTCATGAGAACGTTTCTGTTAGGCTATTCAATTTTGTTTAGTCCTTCCATTCGAAAGCTTTGTCAAAACCGAGTTCCAGGACCACATTGATCAGGAATCACTTGAAATTACGCATTGACTTCAACAACTTACACGTATTGGGTAATACTCAGATTCTAAGTTCCAAAAATGTGGATAGCTTAAACACCCCTAGCTCGATCACCTCAACCTGTCACAAATATGTGAAAAATTGAGTGCATACAATGCTCAAGAATGATATCTTATCCAAACTGATATCTACTTTCTCCACTCTTTTTCTTTTCTGTTGATGGTTGAACGATGTGAGACTTCTCCAGTGGGCTTTGTCCTTTTGTATCACTTGCAGATTCATCAAGCTCCGCCATGCTTTCATTGATGACTAAGAGCCATACATTTTTAGACCTTCCACAATGGGAGTCAGGTTCAGCACTTTTTTGATTGGTTCTTACTCATCCCTGGCCTTCACATAACCGAACCGTTGTGACCCTCTCTCTCATATTACATCCTCTAACGGCGTGAGGTCATGAACGCAGTTGTTGAATAAGGTTCCATGATTCAACACCGTAGAGAAGTGCAGGCCTGATGAAAGCATCGCGGACATCGCTCGTGCACCTGAGTGGAATGTGTCGGTTTCTAAGCAGGTTCTTCAATTGCTCCAGGCTGACGCGATTCTAGCACGAACAACGCCACCCTCGCAAAAAAGCAGGGATTGTGAAATTCCTTTAAAATTTTAATTGGAGCTGACGCTGACAGCTACCCAGGGTTCCTCTAGTAATGGAGCGATTAAAGCCTCGTCAAGGTAATCAAGGTTATAGCTCTACTTACTCCTTAGGAGAAAGTAACAACACGATATCTGAATTTTCTGTCTGCTTGATGAAATCACGCAGACACAAAAACGTAATTTACTAATAAATAAATTTGTACCGTGCATACTCCTACTTACCTCAGAGAGGATGGCGACTGTAGGAAGCCGACAACCATGTAGAAAAGTGAAGTCGACGATCACCTGATCTTCCAATCTGCAAGAAACATTGATAAATACGAAAAAACGCGAATTTTGACTCGTGCTTTTCAAAATGACTTAGGAATCATGCACAAAATATATTAAATTGCTACCTCTCATTAGCCGCACATCAGTATTTTGCTACGCCAATTGGTCATGTATCTTTTCGATAATGCAGAAGAGAACATTATTCTTGAGTTACCAGATACTCCATATTTTTTCGTTCTGATGAAGTTTTAGTCGCTTACTGTCAGTTTACATGCATAGTCTGCATTGGTGATGGTCATTCTACTTTTTTACTTCTCTGATGATGTGCGAGGCGTGGCACTGATATTATTTCGAAATGCTTCCGTTTTCCGAATGGATCCAATTTTCCGTTATATTTGACAGCTCTGTATGCAAGTCAGCACGCTCTAGGTGAAGGTTGGTGTACAACGTCCACAAATCTGGCTGGCTATACGGCGTGCCTTCCATTCTGAGTACGACATTTGACGCAGGTCCACTAGATAGCACTTGCAATGATAAAATTGAGCATTATTCAAAATCAATTGATTTTTTGGACAAGCTGCAGTCTGCTTTATTGTCGGCATAGGCCTATTCTGCATGTCAGAAAAACACAAACTGCATCATATAATCCAAACTGCAATGGATACAGGAATGTAGTTGGACAAACGTGACACTTTTTGCTATGTGTGCTTTCTGAAATATAGTATCTATAGTCAATGACTATTAATATCAATATTATTTATTTTTTTTATTATTATTAAATTATCAATAGTCAAATGACTACTGATTGTGGCATACGGGAGGTAATTGGTTATAGTAGATTTGTAGTGAAAAATCTCTCCCACTGTTTTTATCCACTTGTAATTTTAATTAAAATTTTTGAAGGTAAAACTATTTACAAAGGCAGACGTTTCGTGAGTCTGTCACAGCCTCAGTGCCAGTAAAATCAGAATGTGACGGAAGTACAAATGTGAAGTGGATCTTAAATACTAATCGATTCGATAGCTTAGTCGCGGGCATCCGTCAACCAACCAGCTCTTGTTTCCTGCTCAGACCTGGATTCTTAGACATAATGTACCTAGCTTCATTAATGTGGCTTTCAATAGGTGAATTGTGCTTGCTAAGAATCATGAGGTTGAAATCTTTAATAGTCATGTTACGCCGATGAAAATATTTCACATTTTCAGAAAGGGCACTGTTATTATTGCCAGCTTTTAAACTACTTGCATGTTCTTTTAGACGGGCAAGAAAAGGACGACTAGTTTGACCTATGAACGCTTGTTGACAGAATTGGGAAGTAAATTGATACACTACGTGACGATCATCACACGCATAGTTATCATCAAGGCTATTGCATAAGTCACAATTTTTATGCTTACGATGTTTACTGGCACTGAGGCTGTGACAGACTCACGAAACGTCTGCCTCTGTAAATAGTTTTACCTTCAAAAATTTTAATTAAAATTACAATTGGATAAAAGCAGTGGGAGAGACTTTTCACTACAAAGCTACTATAGTCAAATGAATTCATTTCGTGTACATACCCGACGATGTGGAATCTCCTTCTTTTGAAATTCAGTCGCTCTAACAAAGCATGACACGATAGAGTAATATAAACGCGCACATATGGACGGGAAATTCTTGAAATCCAGACAGCTTAATGTGATTGAGATTCTTAGAAAGTTCCAAATATGCCATCCATGAAAAATTGACATTAAACTGACTACAAGCGTCATATTGTGTGGCTGAATTAGTCTGTAATAGCTCAAACTACTCAAAAGTGCAAGTTTACGATATTTCGGTTTTAGAAAAATTTGAGACACTAGCCTCCATTGGCGACAATTTTTTATAAAAAGCGCGACGAAGCTGTGACAGCTTTTCGTTTCCACGACAGACATTTTCTGTCGCACATGTGACCGCTGCAGCAGCGGTTGGGACACGGAAACAGCACATGTAATAGTAGGAAAAGTGTGGTTGAATATTTTGCTTTAACGTAGAGAAGCAACTAAAATCGGAGGCCACAATTGCGTGCATCTGGAATGAGCCTGAGAGATTTTATCTAACCGTTGTTTGCGCATCGTATGTTGATCTGATGTACATGTTGGGGCCACGCCCTCGGATTTTCCACTATGAACTTCTGCTGCTGGATAATTCATTGCTTGCTAAGCTTTCGATGAAGAGAGGCTTGGGCTAGAAACATAGGAAGCTTGCAGTATTTTCTTGAAGCGAAATATTCAATGAGGCGACGTACTGCAATGAACCATAACATCGCTAGACCTAAGCAATGAGCCTCCTGTCAGTCGTCGCTGTATTCAATGCTTATCTGGATTAATACGATCAGTCATGTAGTAATCGTGTCCTACATCCGCACCTTGACCGAGAAAACTTGACCGAAAATACAACCTTACACAATCAGACGTGTAAATCTATCAATTTCTGATGTTGTATAATCAGGGTTCAAAGTGAGACGGCACATGGCGGTATGCCACACCGGCAATTTTTTCAGCGGCATGTCATGATAAACTTTGCCATGCTGGCGGCATACGTATGCCGATGCATAGTCTGAAGCGCTTTATAAAAACGTATTTAGAAGAAACTCAAAATTCTAATATCAAATGACAAATCGATTTATCAAGGACGGCATTCACAAGCGTTGTCTAACTTTTCTTCTCGGCAATGGCCATCCCCGCAATCACTAACGCAACACTGTCTAAGTCTGCGCTCTTTCCTATTCAAACGTTCCTTTATCACATGTTGGATGCATCATAATCTTAAATAGAAAAATGTCTCTTCGACACAGGTTTATCAGATGAACGGTGACACTGATATTCACCAGGGTTCCGCAAACTTTGAACCCTTTCCAGCCAAATTCATGTAAATATTGCTCGTTCCGGCCGCATTTTAGAGTTGTCATTCTCTATATACGCATAATAGTATCAAACCTACTATTTATTTGCATCATACAATTATTGGATCCCCAAACTATGGATTTTATTAATTATTAGATTTTAAACGGACTAAAATATTTTATTCGATTTAAGCACTCAGTAGACAAAAAACAATCATTGATAATATATCATTTGATTGCCATTCAATCACCTCCAACAGACCTTGTAAAAGAGCCTCCGTAGACACAAATGGTGCATATGCGATCAATTCATCTGGTTGAACCACCCATGGATCAGTCAGAAGAGTAAAGAATAATTTCTGGGATAAAAATTCATTAAATCTTTTTCTAAATTCAAATTAATTCCCATTTCTGATTGAAATGAAGGCAATGCGAACTCATAAATCAGACCTTCCGACCACAAAACCCAAATTTTTGGATCGAGTCAACCGGCCGCACATCATGCTTCATCCAGCCCGGAAAAACCTAGTTTGCGAAACACTGAAATTCATAAAGAATTCCACTGCCTTGCAACATGAAGTCCCACATCAATTTGCATAGAGCAAGTTTTAAAATAATTTTTCTTCATGCTCCTAATTTCATGTCTTAAGACCACGAGGTGATCGGGAACATTCAAATGGTTTAATGTAAATGTTGATTGAGATAACAAAATACTTAAATATAATGCCAATGTATACACAATTGCACATTTGCTACTCTCAGGACATAGCTTCAACTAAGGCAAAAACATTTTAACAAATTGTGTTCAATTGTTTTAAACCGGTGCTGTACTAGTACATAGGTGGCCACGGATATAGTCTTTTTGTTCGACAAGATATCTTTAAAAAGCGCTCATTTCATCATTGCCAGCGTCGTACAGGAGGTGTGTTTTTCACGATTTGACAAATCAAAACGAGAGTGGTCCTCCCTGCTTTTTTGACAATGTATTCAGTTAAAAGTCAAATAATAGAATCCCGTTTCGTACACAACAGACTTATTCATTTGTAACAAAATACAGTCTCTAAGACGATGAACTTATATACAGCTAATGATAGCTCGTCAGTTCATATTTCCGATTTGGTGTCGGAAAATATGATTTAATACAATTCGCTTGAGCAATTAAGCGAAGTCAGTTAGGGAAATTAACCAATAAATACGATTTTTCAAAATCCATTGCAGATAAACCGGGTAGAAATACCATTGTCTACTTATGTTTCTAAATCTATGGTGCAATAATATCGAATGAGGGTCGTTTGTACATTGTTTCTTGCTGACGGCAGGCAGTAATATAGGAATACCGTGTGAGATTTCAAGGTAAGTAATGTACAAATCAGAGGCCACTAAGCGGCAGACGATTTGTTCATTGCTTACCGAGAAATCTCATGTGGTGTTTCTATTGTCTACTTATATATATATCTACATCTATATATATATATATATATATATTCCTTGGGCATGGAGGCGGTTAACTTTTGGCTGGCTAGTGAAAATGCAATAATATCTGAAAGGTTTGATAAGCAATTTATCCTCGATGCACTTCTTATTATCCTTGAGAACAACTTTTTTACATTTGAAGACAGTACGTACTTGCAGATTTCTGGTACGGCGATGGGTGCCAAGGTGGCCCCATCGTATGCTATATTCGTCATGGCATTCTTAGAAGAAAAAATGTATATCATACTTAAAGAAGTTTATGAGCCAAACACGGCGGATGCCATTATAGATAACTGGATTAGGTATATCGATGATTGTTATATAACTTGGGATTAATAGCATAAAATAAATCAATCCTTTCCAAAATATTAAACTGGTTAAAGGTTTTAAACAGCCTCCATCGCTTCTGAGATTATTAAGCAAGAATAATAGGAAAACAATTGAAGGGATTTTGAAATGTGGAGACTCTAAATGTAAATGTTGCCCCACGTTGTTGACGGGGAAGATTATTGATTTCAAAATTGGTGATTGCACAAAAAGATTTAAGATCAACTGCAACTTAACCTGCACCTCTAAGAATGTTATTTACACCCTTCGTTGTAAGTCTTGTTACCAATTTCATATTAGGCAAACCGGGGATATGTTCCGTAATCGGCTGACTATTCATAGACAACAGATGGATAATGCCAATTACATGACTTTAGGAGTGACTAAACATATTGCTGCATGTGCTAAAGATCTACCGTTAAAATTTGAGGCTGCTCCATTCTTTCAGCTTCGGCCGAATTCTTCACGCATAGAAAGAGAGCGCAAGGAATCCATTTTTATTTCTATGCTTAAACCAACATTGAACCAGACCTCAACCACCTGAACTATGACACGTCTAGCAAAAATCGCACGGTTTATGTCATTAATTTTTGATTTGGAAGTCTATGCTTCCAATTTTGTATTTTGCTTTCCAATAAATTCATTCCCATGAGTAGCCTGTCCTAGACCAGGCGAAACCGGTCGGGAATAATTGCTGACTTTTCTTTCGGGTCAAAACTGTATTATTTATTTTTATTCATTTTGATTTCAATCGTTTTTTTGATATATATATATATATATATATGCCTTCCGACAGCAGGCAGCGATGTACAAATTGCCATTATTCCTATATCATTGCACCATAGATTTAGAAATATGAGTAGACAATGTGCATTACTCGGCCGTCATTTTTCAAATGCTTATAACATAGAAGTCACTGATAAGATAACAGACGTCCAAATTGTATACGAATGCTCTTTTACAGGAAGTCTATGGATAGATGTAGATGCATATAAGTAGACAATAGAAACACCACATGAGATTTCTCGGTAAGTAATGAACAAATCGTCGGCCTCTGATTTGTACATAACTTACCTTGAAATCTCATATGGTATTCCTACATTAGCAATTAGAGTAGCTATAGGACTAATAACCAATGTCAATGCAATATTTGTCTTCAACTGCTGAATAAATATCTTTGTTCTATGCGTTACGTTGTCTATAAAGTCACGTGCACTGCATGTGCGTCAAAAAGCGAAGGAAAACTCGGATTTCTGTGGTGCTAATAGTCTGGATGAGATGCTGCATAACATCTGCATTACCGTAATAGGTGACCGAATCTATTTCATCTGACAACAAAACCGTATGTGTCCCTGAATTTTAACAACTAAAAATACATTGGAAACAAGTGCATGTTGCGGATTGTCACTACATCTAAGATGATCATGAAATCAAGGAAGATGCTAAGAAGTTATGACGATCACAGTGCGATTTAGAGCTGCATCATGCATTCACCTCATGATCAAAACACTTCTATCACCACTAGCAAACCCCTCCCCATGCTCGGAAATGTCTACGTGATGGCATATTATCAACAAATTAAATAGACTTTTCAAGTCAGTAGTTGCGTATTAATTGTTCCATATCTTAGTGGTTACCGTCTTGACCAGTTGCCATTAAAGATGGTTCGATTCCGCCACAATACACACTTTTAGTATTATTTCTTTGGTCTTTGTACTCAATTCTAATAAATTTAACCGATCTTTCATTTGCAAAACTGAAAATATTGACATTACACATAAATTAAAAATTAGATGAGCAGTAAACCACACATGTTGCTTCAGCTGCCCATTAATGCAAAAGAATTTTTTCCTAGCTAAAATACACTTAGTAACACTACTGCTGTTCACAGGAGGCTCTTATTTTCATAAAAAACTTAGGTAGTACGTGAGTATCAACTCCTACATTTCCAGCAGCAGGTTGATCACTGTGTACAAAGTTCCCAATGTTTCGAGCGTTCGCTCATCTTTTGGGGAATTCACGATAAAACAAACCAAATAATGCCTGCTTTTATATAAATATGAAGAAGATTCAGTGAATTCAGAAGTTCGTCACGAAGCATTTACATTAACACACCATGTAACTTACTTTATTGTATGTGCATACAAGGTGTCCTGGTCTTTACCAGATCGCTTGTCACTGTTCCACCATGCATTCTTCAACTCAATCATTTTGAACAGATTCTGAAATAGTCGCAGTCCAATGACTCGGCAGTCAGGATCGACAGCTGCGACAACTCCAGTATCTGAGGTATGCGGAATCACCGGTTCCTGTGTGGGAGAATAACATGGTAGCATTTTAAATTTACACATTTTCTAGCTGTTCTATGGTTTTAAGCAATTAAAAGTCTTCATGGATTAACAAACTTTGAAATGGTCTGTTAATATCAGAATTTTCAAAATGAAGCGTTTTTGCAAATCATTGTACCTTCCGGATTCCTGGGGAAAAGTTTTAGGGCACGAGGCAAATCTTATTTTTTTTAAAAAACTCATAACGGGTCTTCGGCGTCCAGCGCATTTTAGGATCGTGTCATTGTTTCAGCAAGGCAGATCACTCTTCCATTCAAAATAATCAATGTTAGAGGTGCACCGAACGTTCGAATCATCCGAATCTTGAATACTTCAAAACTAGGCTGAAATTTCAGCCGAAAATCTTGGTGTATGATCATTTCCATGAAAAGGTCAATTTGACCAACGCTTTCAAAATGTGAGAAAGAATGCTTGAACACCATTGTTTGATATGTGAAATACGTTGAGGTTCACTAATCCAAGCTTAAAGATAATATGAAAATTATCTTCATGCCTTACAATGTGACTGTACATGTTACATTGCATATACGAATATACCATAGTCATGAGAAATTATCAGCGTATTTCTTGATAAAATAGTGGCTGCTATGCCAATATACAGAATTAGTGAGAAACTGTCTTTAAGGGTCATTAGGAAAATGGAATTCGTGTGATCTTTTCTGAAATTCCTACGAAAGTGTTACAAACGAACTCAGGATTTATGAAGATCATGAACGACTTTTTTAGTTCAACGATTTCTTGCAATTGCATATAAGTTACCTTAGTCTTGAAATACCTAATAGCAGACATCTTTATTTCATTTACAAATATTATATTTCTCGAATTCACTAGGTCGATTTAAGCACAGTGCTGGCATTATTATAGTAGAAGTGGCGAGCTTTAGCGGTTAATCATTATGCAACTTTTTCTATTAGCTGAGTGGCTACATTTATAAGAAGTGCTCGTGATCCAAGAACTAGATCCTGTATTGTGTTTGATGCATTTTGTGATATTGTGAATTCAAGTGAGAGACACCGTGCTTTTAAGTATATAGACTGAATGACTTAAACAATCCATTGAGGAAGTTCGGTTGAACCATTTCAGGCTCAGTGCATCCCTATCAATGCATATTATCGTTCTATAACTTAGAGCCATTTCACTGCCATGTTCAACATAGACGAGAGTTCATTGGCACGAATAATAATCCACTTACCTCGATCATAATGATCGATTGAATCAAAAAGCCATTACAATATCGTTTCAAAATTGTTTCAAAGCCATTACAATATTCGCCCAACTAATATCTCCCAATTTTTTCGAAGTTGCAGAAGTTTTAAGGAGTCTGAAGTACAGCAGTAAGTTTCAGGGAGTGACTAACGCTTGGATATTTGAAATTCCACATTAAATGAAATCTGATCAACAAACACAAACATAAGAACCTTTGTTGGAGTTAACCTTACGATGTCGATGAAGTAAGATTTAATAGGCATACTAAGTTATGACGACCAACATACAAGCGAGAATCATAACTCAACCATCGATTTGACTTACTGTTATTTGTCCAGACGCATGAGTGTGCACAATCATATCTTCACCATTTCGTACCAATTCCAAGATCATCAAATCAAATTTTTGGGTAAGTACGAATAAAAAATCTTTCTCAAAATTCTACAAAATTAAAAGTTGATAAATGCGAATCATTTCATTTTAGATGAAGTATTTTCGATGTTACCTTATTATGCAGTGGTTGTAATACAACAACCCTTCCGTAAATGTGAATTTCCTTCAAAGGTTTTAAGCCTTCCGGTGTGACTCGAAATACTTGTAATAAAGTATTTTTCGCGATGATCAAATTTAGGTCATTTGGATCGGTAAAGTTTCCTGCAAGTGAGAGGAGGAGCAAATGTATTTCATTGAAAATGATAGGACGCTTGATATGTTAAATGCAAAAAGTAATAATATCACGGTTCTTAGAAAAATATAAATATGCATAATTATGCGACACATCAGGTGACACCTTCAGGCAAGGGCTCTCAACCACTGTGCCGCGGGAAGATTAGTGGTGTGCCGCAAAGAGATGATAGGTGGAAGACAGTAAATATAATTTCCCTATCCCAGTTACGATGCTTCCAAGAGCGATTGACTGACTGTCTTCTTGCTGATTGACAACAGTCGACTCACACACATTTCACACTACACTGCTGCCTATTTATTCTATTCTAAATGAAATAATAATGAGTGATACACTATCTATGATTCACCATGCTTTCCCGGATTAACTAACGTCACTCAACACATTTCTAAGTAACTGACCGACATTTCACCTATGACCGGCTCATGCTGTTTATTCTTATTGTTCTCTGAAAAGTGACGCATTTCAACTATCAAAATTGTCGTCAACTGTGTCTAAAATATTAAAAATCCTTAAATTGTCATGATGTACCCACAGTGATGAAATCGCATAACATATTCAACTTTTGTGAACTATTGTCGTGACGTGACTTGTGTTCCTATCTGACGATGATAATCTCTATATTCGTATTTATGTGAATAAAAATTCTATTTATTGCAACGTTTTCTGAGTAGAAAATTTAAGAGTAGTGTGCCTCGAAAATTTTCAGAGCTGAACAGTGTGCCACGATGTAAATAAAGTTGGAAACCACTGACTTAATTCATCGAGAATCAAAGAACATGAATGTGACAATGCGGACTGATGTGATACTCATGATCAGGTGTGAGATAAAAATAACTAGATATATACAAATAAATTATGAAGAGAATGATAGATAGCCTAATTGACAATTGCAGTCTTTCCGTTGTCACCAACGATGACCACGTCTACAAGTATCACAGTCAACATGTCATTTTTTTTGATGCACGTGTCATGTAGCCTATCATCAATCAGTGACAATTCATGACAATCAAATAGGCTAATCAATTATCAACTGACAACCAGAGTGGAGGCCAGGTTTTAGTCTCAAATTCCCGAGTGATTCGGCCACCTACCGATGATTTGTTTGCGCTAACTCAGCTTTAGACTCACATGAAAACATTTTACCTTGTGATCAGCGATGATGCCACACACATTCATTTTAGGCTTTTTTAATTTTCAACACAATTGATAGGACATTTAAAAATTCTGAATGATTTTACAAGTGGATAATAACAATGTGCTTATTTAATCAATTTAATCAATAGAAGAAAGAAAATAGAATGAAATAGGGAAAATTCTATTTAAGGCTATTTGTCTGTCAATACACAAGCACATCTCAATATCTAAATCGAAAATGGCAATACAAATAAATTTAGCGCATGCATTTTCAGAGCATTGCATTTCAACTATTGAGTGATTGAGCGAACGAGATTTCGAGCCGCTTACTGGGGAACGATTGAACTGATCGAACGGGGTTTTCTAATAACTTTTCATGAACTGAAGCTTATCAAATAATTCTACAATTACTGGCGGGAAATGTGTTCTCATATTGACATTTCACTATTCATATGCGGTTTGATATGAGATTAAGGACTCAATTTCAAGTAGTCTCCGTTATGCTAAAGTTGATAATAGGGGGGGGTTGTCAACTTTAGCTTACGGCTTATTTATTTTCGTGAAGTTCTGACAAGTTAATGTCAAAATGTAGGGTGTGTTAACAAGTTTAACAGCTTTCGGCAGAAAAATTCACCCAAACCTGAATCGTTTTTCATGTTGCTCTAAATCCGATGTAGCGTAGCATAATTCTTTTCATGGTGATCTCAGATATGCACCACTATTTCACCAAGCCTTCAAAAAGGACTAGGAGTATGTGAATGATTACCTGCTCTGGCAACTAAAAATAAAGGGAATTGCAGCACATGTCCACATATTTCCGGGACATCGCTCATATAATAACATCTGACTTTCGCTACTTTCTCCCCACTTCAGGCATTAAGTATCCTAAAAAGAACAAACAGATATGCGAAAACCCGTCATGATATACGATTGAATTTCAAGTCCATGCAAACTTAATGTACCTACAAGAAACCAACATATACTTAAAACTAATTTTGAAGCATTTGAACGAAATAAAGTAACTCCCATACTCATTGATACATAGGTAATTGATGCTTAGATTCAATGACAGCTTGTCTATTTTGGTATTTTTAATGAGACAAATTTATATAGTGAATGACTAGAGGCGTTTATGTCTGCATAATTTTTCACAGCTCGCTTCTTTCATGGAAAAAATTGTACATATACGGGCATGTTATGCAAGCAGTCTGTTGAATTAATATTATCAATCACGCCTGCTAAAGATGACAAAAAGTCTGAGCTACGATTTTAGTTGCTTCTTTTTTTTCAAATGTGGAATCATTAAATAGGAGTTTTAATAATTGAGTCAATGACCCATGTGTTCTTAGAAATTCGCGATCGCTAACCATCATTTAGCCATGTGTAACCTTAAGCGCTATGTATAGGATACCCGTAATAATGAAGGGATGCAGATTTTCACTTTCACATTCCTAAATGATGTTCAGGTGACATAATGAATGATGATTTTTATACGGGAAAGCAAATTGCATTGATCCCATTAGATCGAATTGGAAAAATGGATTGTCAGCCACAATTAGATGCTTTGCAAGTTTGATGACCAGTATGACAACTGAGAGATGGTTTAGAATATTGGAGGCCAGCCATGGAAGATAGAAGGTGCTAGGTCCAACATCATTTTCGTGTCTCAATCAGGTGCATCACACTTAGGTGGATATTTCTTGCATGTGAGAGATGCAGATCTTTCATGTGGGAGATATAGACAATTCTGAGTTTATTATCACGTGATAAAAACATCATCGATTGCTGAATTTTTACCGACTCTTATTTGAAAAACTCGTTCGGTTGAGACTTCAGAATTGATTAAGTGTCAACATAAGCCAAAGACCTTCGCTCGAAATACTTGAAAATGTTTTCCTACACAAGCGAACACGTCGTGAAGAGATTGACTCGACAACTAGCGATTCTGACGACGCCGACGGTGAGTCTGATTCTGATTCGTCGGACTCATCATCCTCCGACGATCCACAAGTGTGTGTTCAGGTCAGTGATAGACATCTGGAAGAAGAGGAAATTCTTCTTACGAGGACTTGTCATCAAAGACATATTAGCTCTGCAATCTCAGTGATCATGCTCCTTCTCCCTCAACTGTGTTATAACCAATTTCGTGGACATACTCTGCAAGCTGTATGAAAACAACCAGCCAAATTTAGGCATCTTTGATGAACATATTCAATCAATTTAGGAAACTGACTGAATATAAATGCTAAAAAATCTTCCACCTATATTTGTCATTATATCTTTAAATCTGCCTATATCAACTATAAAAACAGGAAATTTGAGCACCAATAAAAAAAAATGCAGAATTTATTCAGGACAACTCGAAATATATCTTTTAGCGTTCAAACATCACATCTATGAACCAAATTGTTTGGTTTGATCAAACTGGTTCATCCCTTAAAATTGCTTCACATGGATTTATGCTTCATTGCTGCGAAATGATTGAATTAAAACCGTCAGATTCATTTACCCGTTATGGATCCGTTAACTGTAGTTGGCTTCTGGGCTGTTACATGATACAAATTCGAAACAGACATAACTGTTGAAAAATCCTTCAAACAGCATCTGTAAAAAATGAAATATTTATCAAAATCGACTATAAAGTATCTAAAAATAACATCCAGGGATACAAACAAGCTTAAGGAGATTTTATGTCTGCCACTTCAGTGCAATTACGATGATTTATTTTTGGTTCTCTACAACTACAATGGGTGTGCATGCATTGTAAAGATCAAAATCTTTTTTCTTTGTTGAAATATTGTGAGACAAGAAACATTTCTTCATGTTCTTGAGAACCTCACAGTGTATCTAGAATTCTCAATTAAATTTCATTCAACAAGAATGTCATGATGAAAGACAACTCTGCAGAATGCCAGATTTTTTGAGAAGACATGCTCATCAAGTACCTGCTTGATGTTTGTTTAGTAATCAATGAGTTTGCATAAAACTTCTAACTCTAGCATAGAATTTGTGACGCATTGGGAATATCTTGTACATCCCCTGCACAGAAGGTCAAACATAGATATCTGATCACAATGTCTTTAAATACTTGGTGTAGAAATCCGATTATTGTGGCAGAAAAACAAATTATACAAATCATCACTGCTCTAAGACATCGGGTCATCCTTATCCACAAATCAGCCAGACAGTCGATTACGTCGGCTGTTCAATGTTTACTGCTTTTTCGAAGACATGCTTCTAATGCCTTCATGCTACTGTTGGTCATGCAATTGGATTGCTTTGAATCTTAGCGCTTGCCATTTTCCCCGACAAACTCTTACATGTACTTCCATGTTTTGTTATAAAGTTGCTGAAATTTAAAAAAATCACCCGGCAGTTGACACCTCCGAACAAGATAGTAGAAATTTTATGTGAATGTATTCCATTGTATCAGGAGTTTCTTACTCTTTTGCGACAAACTCTGAACGTTGGAGCTATAATCAAGTGTAAAATATATTTATTTCTTTCTTCCGTCCACAAAAATACGAGACACTCATGCACAAAGCACATGAAGTCAATAAACCCTAGTTAGAAATGGAAAACTTGTTTTAATACATTCGTGGCTGACGCTCCTACTAACATCGTCTTAGGCTTGAATGACGCATCACATGATTTGCACTTTAATACCGAGCATAAAACTCGTTCCTTCTTATCCAAACCCTTTTATTTTCTGAAGTTGAGTATTGGGAGACCTGTGTTGTGTTTAGATTATTCATCAGCAGCTGCAAATGCAAGATTGAAATGTGATTCACTGTAAAATTGAGTGAATTGTGACTCAATATTAGCCAAAATGAATCAAGCTAATCTATTCTATTGATTTTTGAGTTTGTAGATTTCAGTGATTCGAAAATCAGTGAAGAAAACTTCACTCTTACCCATGAAAGCTGAAACTTGTGACGCACTTCCTTATTTTGTTTTATATATTCGTTTCGTTGGCTGCCTTATACCGGTATTTACCATAGCTCACACATACCAGTATTGTCATGTATAAGTTTTGCACGGAGTCCGAGTCTCATCAGGAGACAACATGCATGATTTATCGTTTCTATAATGGTCACTCTCCTGGCTTTTACCTCAATCCAAGAAGTGCGGCCAATATTACAAATCAATTGAGGTTTCACCATTTTCATGATGATCTTAGACACATCATTATCTTTTTCTCAACGTTAAATAATTGCTCGACAATCCTGTCTAAGGTATCATAATCTTTTTGTGCATTTGTATAATTTTGAATTTGCATAACATAGCCTACATTACATCACTTCATTAGATTTAATGTCATGAAATAGTAATGCTGTATGCTTTCGCACTTGCTGATTGGCCTACTTACTGTGGCCTCAGAAAAATAGAAGCGCAATGATATGAAAGCTGAAAAGATCTTCACTCCGTACATGCATATAATCTGTGAGTGCTAATGTGGATCTGTGCCTGCTAGCAATTGTGCAATCCTAGTTGGCCTGTACTATTGTGTTATCCCTTTTAAACATAAGGCCTGGTAAATGATAACTAGGAAATTTCGTTTTTTCATCACTGTCTTGATATACCTAACAGGTATAAATTAGTGATGCATCAAAATGGACTCATACATTGATATTCACACCACTTACCACTATCATTGAGGTAGTTTTTATAAGTCAAATCAAGAGAATTTCAGATCTTATTTTGGCGAAGGTAATTATATTCGAGAATTTGTTGCCATCACAGCAGAATTAAACTATTTTCGCAGCATAGTTGAGAAACATTATTCCAAAAACCCTTCAAGTCAACTTTTTCAAGAGTTGTGCTGGACAACTACTCAATTACTGTTCACAATCAAGGGTAATAGTATATGAAAATAAATCTCGTTAAAATGCTACGGCATCAGGAGTAGCCGTTGCACCAGTTGATGTGCAGGAAAGGTCTATGGCGAGAAATGAGCTAGCGACTTCCCAACGACTGCACACAGTAAGTATGCCTTATCTGTTAAACACTTTGAAGCAATATATGAAAGAATTGCAACGATCGAATGTAAAAGGAGCGGTTTATCTAAGCATAGTCGGTGTGTACACCCTACGAACACACATATTGAAGAATCTAAGGATTCTTTCTATGACGAATTACAACAAACTCAGAACATGATAACAGAAAAGAACGTTGGCGCAAATCGCAGTAGTTGTTCAGATTGCCTGTGTTCCTCCGGTGTTGGACACAAACTATTATCAACGACAATAGATTGCGGATGTTGTCTTTTGCCAGCCACAACAAAATGATGTTGTCAAATTCTTTATTCAAAATTAAGTTGCCGCACTATTTAACTTGGAGTTCCAATTCGGGGAGAACAGTAAGGGATACCATGTCATGTTATACCATTTCATGACAAGGTTCCAAACAGCAATACAGGATTCTCATACGATGATGAAAATCATCCTACCAGCCACTTGTTATAGAGTGTAATGTTTAATACTTCAACGGTTGAACCCTGAGATACAAGATGTGCGGTCAACTCTGTTTAGGGTATAGCCTACTCATACCCATGCATAAATCAGAGTTATATGCATATAGGTAATCTAGCAAGCCATAACTATATTTACTTATAATTTTGCAATATATAATTGTGTCATTATTACTTTCTCTTGCATATGTATATCTTTAGGGGACAACGATTAATGTACAATGTAGTCTTCATGAGTACATTAATACTCCATAAACAGTGGTTGACTTCCTCGAATTGAAGAGAAATTGCTAGTTACTAATTATTAACACATACAATATTCATTTAACACACAAAAGATTGAGTCTGGAAGATACATATTTTGAAGAGAAAACAACGCTAATTTTACCTTCCCGATAGCTATTTCGCGGCCTCTCTTCAGGAGAGTACGGCCGTTGTGACACACAAAATGGACAGACAAGTCCAATACAGCTCATCAGACTGGCATAGACTGCAGACATGGCACTCGGACAAACTTCAGAGATATCTCAATTGTGCATTTACGAACACAATAAATTTACCGAAGACAGTAGAAAGCAACGACATGACAAAAGAAAAAAAACTAAAGCCAAGGCAAACGTAGGATATGTTTTAAGTCTTTGTGGATACATAGGTCAGGACGGTATATACAGAAATTCATATTCAGATATATACAGAAATTCTAAAATTGGGAGAAGGGGACCGAGGAGCACATAAAATAGAAAAATAAGAATAAAAAGTACGTCCTGAAAAGCTATCACAAGATATGGTATGCCGGAATTATCGTTGTTTTCTCTTCAAACTATGATTGGGCACAAATCTTGTTTTAAAGATGCGTATTTCACATAAATTAGTTAAAACAGTCACTACACAGTCGTCCTATGGGATAAGCACAAATGTCGAAGACAAGAGCAACATCGAATGGAAGATTTCTTTTTCAGTGCTCTCGGACAGAAACAGCAGTGTCCTGGTCTTGACAGGCGGTCGAGATTGAGTATGGGACCATCGCCTGAAGGTAAATAATTCTCTTCACCGATGAACAGACGAATAGCAAACTGGGCTCGGCGACCAGATGATTCTTCCAATCTTCTCCTCATAAGTCTCATAAGTTGATGAGCTAGTTCCTTCAAAAATGAGCATCGAGATGCCACAGTGTTGTCACTCTTGTGTAGAACATATCTGTTCACACAAACTACATCCACCTATTTCATGAAACTGGATGGTCAGAGGCATGTCTTTCGCAGGAATATAATCGCACAAGATGGTCTAAATTGTCCACCCCGACTTTTTCGCGTTGTAAAAACGGATTATTTCAAGTTTCACATCATCTACCTGGGGTGTAGGCGGAGGTTCGTGCGCACTTGACAGAAGGATAGGCTTTCCTTTCCTACGATCTATGTACGAAAGCAGAAGCAGCCGCTGGTTTTGTAGGCAGAGAGTTGATTTGCGTCTACGGATGTTTGTGTACTTAGCCACAGGAGAAATGTCCCGTCGATTTGATCTCATGGTTCCAACGGCAGTAATGCCGTTCGATAGAAGCTCATCAAAAAGGGGACAAGAAGTGAATCAGTTATCAAGCATGAAGTCATTTAGAGTTCCAATATATGGTTTCAAAAGTTTCAGAACAGTCTTCAGCCAGCTGAAAATTGGTATATTCGTTTTCTTTAAAAATTCGTCTGCCAGTGTAAACTAGGCCGTTGAGGGCATAAGTAGAATCGTTGTCAACTAGCCAGACGATCTTCATGCCATATTTACCCGGTCTGGTTGGAATATGAATCCGGAACTTCACTCGCCCGTGAAGCTCGACAAGCTGTTCATCGATAGTCAAGGTTGGATACTTCTTGAAATTTCATAATCACGATCCTCCAAATTTCTCGCACGGGGGTTAGAGGGTCAGTTCTGTCACGACGAAGGAAATCATCAAAATGAATCAATTTTCCGTTGCACTCAAATCTCTGAAGTGTCATTGAAGCAAACAACGCAGGGAATCCGTCTCGCTCTCGGAAAAGCTCCTTTACATTGCGATATTGTGCCTTCTATACACTACACAATATATGTATACCAATAAAGGCTTCGATTTAGATGAGATCAACGTCATTCCACACAGCCTTTAGCCAAGGTACTTGAAGAATACATCGACGGGCTTCTAAGTTGGTGTAACTGACGATGATTTCCAATAACTGGGAGGCAGATATGCTAAATGCCTCTTTTTCGCTCGTGGGATGTAATCCTGGTTGAATGATGTTTTGGCGTGCCGCACGACCATGATTAGAAACGCCTGTAGCGTGACGAATCCAAATACGATCAGACGATGCAATGTAAGTCTTGTCATTTTCGGCGTCTGAATCGCTATCAGAATCGGATGACAAGCTTTGTAACACTTCGTAGGGCAACTATTCGTAGTCGACATCATTTAACTGAGCCAATTCTTTGTCGTCATCATAGGCAGCAAGTTCAGCAATTTGGTCCCTTGTGAAACGTTGCGTTCTATGTCTCTGCGTAGCCATAGTTAGAAAGAATGAAAAACTGAGAAGCCAAGTATGTACGTAATCTATAAGATTCAAATTTAGATTTTATAGAGATCTACATGTATCAAGCAACTTGAATGTAAACAGCTATCATCTAGCTAGGCTGCGGTCACGTGAAGAATGATTTTTTCCGTGAATCTTCAACTGATGTTCATAGTTTTGACAGCATGAAATTGAAATAAAATATAGATATCTGAAGATGCATTTCATGTAAAGCGCAACGTTTAGATAGCCACTGCAAATTACGTGAGATTCGCCTCAACTTGAAGAGACAACTGATTATGGATATTCTGATACCAATTCATGACGAATCCATCGAGGTATCTACATACCCCATGCATAGTTAAACATGTAGAATTTTATTTCCAATATCTGTGCTGACTTTAAAACTAGCAGCAACATAATTTTTTTCAAACATCTTGAAATATGAAAGCTCATGGAGTTTGATCATATTTGTATCCATAGTTCGTCTGAAGCCGTAAATCAAAGCTTTTCTGGGGTATGATCATGCCGCCAAACCGAGTTTGACCGTTAAATTATTAATTGAAGTAGTCCTGATGAGGACTGTTGGCGCTCTCCAATCTGCAAGTGTACAAATGCAATGCTGTTGCAACCATTGGATTAATCATTTCTTAAAAGAACTCAAAGGAGCTTTCTCGGTGCAATGAATTAAAATTGATCAGCTTTTGTCACAACAACTGGTAAAAATGGAAATCTTGAGACTTGTAACACTACTAATTCTTAGTGTTAATATATTATCACCATAGATTCCAAACACCGCCGTATACACGCTCAAAACAGACGTCTAATATACTGTACCGACTACAGATACCGGTATTGTAAATAGAAAAGGACAATGGTCACCATATGTTAAGGAAATCAAGAATGGATATTATAAAACAACAGGAAACCGATGGATAAAAATTGGAAAGTGGAGGTAAATCACAGAACTACAATGACACCACTACACCGATAACAAGTGAACTAATGCTTCACTATAGTTGATGTTATGTGATGTGAGATTGGTGTGTGATGAGAGAGAAGAGCGGTGCGTGCATAGGCTTTGACCACCATTTGGTAACAGCTAATCTAAAAATAAGATTGCAATCAACTAAGAGATAAAAGTGAATTCTCCTGTCGGTTCAGTGTTATTACAACCACAAGTTGCAAAACAGTTCGAAATCAAGCTATCAAGCATATCTCAAGTACTAGAAGAAGAGACCGTCGGAAAGAAATGGAGCGACAAAAAATTGTAATGCATGATACACTAAAAAATGTCTAACCACTGCCGCGTACTCGTAAATAGTTATGGATTACCAATGAGGCATTCAGACTTGTGGATCAAAGACGTAATGCAATATGATATCACAGTTCAGATATCTGAGCCGCAATGTGCTATTAGGCTGAGAGCCGTCAGGCCGTCGGCTTTGATTTAACGATGTTTGACTATGTTCCCTGTTGAGATGAGGTATGTGAATTCATCTCAAGTGAAAATTATTGATCGTCAAACTGTGATTATTCTTAGCATGATCTGACATGGACAATTCTCAGACTGTCTTCACATTCATGTTCAGGATATCACCACGATGTATTCCAGATAAGTATTTGATGGATGTCATGTGGGTAATTCCACATCAAAACGTCAAATTTCGGAAGTGAGTGGCGAAGGTTCTCAGATTTTCTTGAAATTCGCATATTTTCATCATTTGGGTCTATCTAGATGAAATCCAAAATATTTCGGAAAAATTCTATCGGGAAGGTCACTTGCGTGGCCTTGACTTATTCGAATTTTTCTATTTTTAGAGAATTTGTAAAAAATCATTCTGAAAAAATTCATTGAAAAAATTCTTCTTGGACTGCTTCATTGATACCCAACCATAGATCTTCCAAGCGGAATCCATCACTTTTTCGCTGCGAGAAAATTTCTGTGGGCCCTCAAAAAAAAGTAAAATTTTCAGAAAATTTTTGAAAAAATCGAATTTTCAAACATTTCTTAAAAAGTGCAAAAACAATTTTACGGTTCCTTATTCCACAGGCGACTACAAATACATCCAAATGATTGTAAAAAAAATATTTAGAAAATCACCAGGGATCGGGAAAGTGGTTTTTGAATCTCAAATTACATGAACAAGATTCAATGTTTGACATCTTTGACTCAGTCCTGACAATTTCTCGCAGCAGCTACGCCAATTCTGATAGGTCGAGTGTTTTACGCTTCACATGATCTATCTGAAACTGTAATCAGAAGTAACTTTTTCCACCCAGATGTATGATTTTTTTGAATTTGATAATGTGATAAAATTAGATCGTTTTTTGTGCTCCTGCTATCAAATTCATAAGTAGTATCTACTTTGTAATTAGCAGATTGCTAGCCTGAATGAAAGGATTTACTCGATGACTGAAGGAAATAAGTTTATTTATTATTATGACTCATTTTTAAAGCAAAACATTTCAACTTAGTTAACTCTAGTACCTATTTCAAATCTAGGAAAATCTATTTCAGAATTATCATGGCCTGAAAACTCCTCTGCAGTTATCTAGTGTTGGTTCTTCAATTCTCTTCACGCTGTCCTCCCCTGGATATCTGTGAATATCGGCAGACTTGGAGTACCTGAAATATTGTCCTCCTCTGGCTAGCGTACTGACTTACTCCCAATTTTCACCAATCGAAATGCTTTGTCCAGGATATTGATCGCTTAAGTAATCGACAGAGACCCAATCATTTGTCGAGTAATTTTCTTCTTTAGTCAAATGAGAAGTAAGTAAATAAAGATCGTCTTATGTCTAATTTGGCTTACAATAAGTTTACTATTATTTTATCTTAGAAAGGTCGAAATTAAAATGATCTACTTCTTAATTTTATATATCATGGCTTAATCCGGCACAATCTGCCGTCGATGAATTTTTCTTGCATTCATGATGGACAGATGTAATACTGTGAGGGGAGGACAAGTGAATTATAGGCACTTGCGAGAAAACTTTCCTTGGTGATTGCTTCCTCTAAGTGGGCGTTCAATGTCTTGAGCACTTCAACCGATTTGATTTCTGATCTCAACACGTATGTCTCCAATAGGCCTAAGTTTCCAATACATGTAGTTATAAGCTATTTTTCGCCCTTTCGAGCCGAACTGTTGAGTCCTTTTTTGGATGAAGCGCATTTTCTACTAATCAGTTATAGCGATTAAAAAAATGATGACCTCTTTCATGCATTTATGCAACCATACACTATGCAAAATATTTATAAATTTTCAAGTATGTTGCTTGGTCTAGACTGAGTCACGGGAGCTTCGATGCCGTGTGTGTGTGTGTGAAGGATTCTCAGAAATTTTCGGATGTTCCGTTATGAGCGGAAATTGCGAGAGACTAGCACATTACAGCAAAAAATTCTCATTTATCAAATTTGAAGCCCAAAAGTATTCATCGAGGCGACTAATTCAGAGAGATCCAAGAAGTAGCTGATACTAATACACACCTACTCTCAGCAAAAGCATGAAATAACTGGGATACAATTTTATTCAGTTGTAATTGTGGAAAGACTTAATAAACGCTTGTACCAGAAACCATATGTACTGCGTGATTACTTGCGGTATATAAGTAGAAATAGTGTAAATGTGTACCGATTATCTTATGAGCTTCTAATTATGATGATTTTTATCAATGAATAATTGCCGCGACTCTAATAGCATCCGCGAACTTCTTGCCCAAGTATTTTCTGGCGAGAGACACTCATGATCTGTTTACCAGCTTCACGTGCTGATGAAAGCAGGAAGTCTTTCCCATTCAATTCCTAGGTTTGTGTCTGAGATTCATTCATCTTGTCTGTAGATAATTAAGCAATTTGATCATCCCTTTGCCTCTCAATGAATTTAGAAACTTCAACTGCCTTTCAAATAATAAAAGGAAAATGTGAAACGTGTTTCAACATTTAGTTGTTTAGAGATACAATCAAATCTCTTTAATTAAGACCGTGAATGAGTTAAGACCTTAGAGGGCTTAATGAACGGGTCTTAATATACGATGCATTTGATAACACAAATTGAGGTGACCAAGGCTATGATATTCGAGTTCGAATTAACGAGATTCGACAATTAAAGAATAGTATCTGTTAATTGCAAAGCACATGCTACTTATAAATTTGATAGTAGAAGCACAAAAAATGATCTAATTTTATCACATTATCAAATTCAAAAAAACCATACATCTGGGTGGAAAAAGTTACTTCTGATTACAGTTTCAGATAGATCATGTGAAGCGTAAAACACTCGACCTATCAGAATTGGCGTAGCTGCTGCGAGAAATTGTCAGGACTGAGTCAAAGATGTCAAACATTGAATCTTGTTCATGTAATTTGAGATTCAAAAACCACTTTCCCGATCCCTGGTGATTTTCTAAATATTTTTTTTACAATCATTTGGATGTATTTGTAGTCGCCTGTGGAATAAGGAACCGTAAAATTGTTTTTGCACTTTTTAAGAAATGTTTGAAAATTCGATTTTTTCAAAAATTTTCTGAAAATTTTACTTTTTTTTGAGGGCCCACAGAAATTTTCTCGCAGCGAAAAAGTGATGGATTCCGCTTGGAAGATCTATGGTTGGGTATCAATGAAGCAGTCCAAGAAGAATTTTTTCAATGAATTTTTTCAGAATGATTTTTTACAAATTCTCTAAAAATAGAAAAATTCGAATAAGTCAAGGCCACGCAAGTGACCTTCCCGATAGAATTTTTCCGAAATATTTTGGATTTCATCTAGATAGACCCAAATGATGAAAATATGCGAATTTCAAGAAAATCTGAGAACCTTCGCCACTCACTTCCGAAATTTGACGTTTTGATGTGGAATTACCCATGTTTGATTTCAATAACGAGTTGAATTAATAGTGATAACAACTAGTGATTCGATGAGTTCATTGAGGGGGGTCAACAAGTCCAGGGAGTTGTTTCCACTAAATTTTGGGATTTCAATGTGATTTCAATAATTCTGCCTGATTCGGTGACTAAGTAGAGATTTGCAATATTTTGAAACCCCGGTTGATGTCTGGTCTAATATTGTCAAAAAAATAGGTTCCAAAACCCCGATTATTTTTCTCATATTTCTAAAGATCTACCTTTATATTGATGAGACGCTGTATATCCTCATAGACTAGGATGGTCCATCCCCTGCGATAACCGGTGCACCTAAACTTAGATAGTGAACCGATACTCGTTTCTAGCGCCAGCTGAGGAGGAGACCTGAAGGGTACCGGTAGTACGAACTCAGATTGTGATTCATTATGATACACTGTGGCTCCACAAATGAAGATGTTGTAAATACTAAAGCTGATCGATGAACCCTATCCAAAATGGTGGCTGACAGGACAATCACGCCAGAGATCACCGGTGCCACCTTCCCAGACGCTACTCGCTATTATCTTTCGTGCGTCAAGTATTTCATTAGGTTACTTTAAGCAATCATTTTTTATGTAGGCCTGCTTATATTTTCATTTAAGTTGTAGTTCATTCTTTGCTTTCTGGTCATTCATCTTTCAATTTACATTGTTTACTAAATTAATCGCATGACTTCTTGCTTCGATATTTTGTTCATTTTTTCAATTCTTTCCCATCCATTGTTAAATATGCAGATTGAGCCAGAAGCAACCGTCGAATATGTTTCCATATAATCCAAGGTATTATTCACTGCATTGACACCATTCGTTCACCTGGGTGCCTGCTGTCGGCCAACCTGGTGAATGCCGCAGTCACACTATCGTATTGTGCAATTCAGTCCCTACCGTGTTCCGCTACAAAGTGGCAGCAAAAGCGTGGCGTGAAATAGAACATGAATGAATGACTTCCGCCTTATCAATATAATATGTAAATGCTTATAAGGAGCTGAATTGGGTATGTGAAAAGGAGGAAAACATAATCAATTATTACTAAAATTCAATCGATGAGAAGTCTAGGCAAATAGAGTCTGGTAAGAATTGGCAATGGCTGAATTTTGCAGTGTACTCTGACAAGTTCATAGAGAATAAATCAATGTGGAAAATTTCGACTGACAAAAAGGTCTCAGAAGAAGTTCAGATAAGATTCGATAAAGCAGAAGCAACGTCCTACTAGTCGGTAGGCAGCATTCGGAAATCTGTTATTCACTTTGAATGAACTCTTTTTTTTAATTAATGAATTTTATTTATGAAATTAATTCACTATTGAATTTACTAAAACACGTATGAATTATTGGTCTGTTATGCTACATCCATGTTGCTTGATTCGCAAATTGTAGATTGTCATGACAAATGACTTCAGTAAATTTTCTTTTTCAGGAGAAAGTTTTATATCTGCTGCTATGATACTTCGTCCGCTGTTTATCTGCTTGGGATTGATAAGCTATGTTTTCGGAGGTAAGTTGTAATTATATCCTCTGATATCATGTAATAAAATGCTTTTTCTTCACGCGGTCACTTTTTTTGTAAATTCTATCCTTGTGAATAGAGCATTGGTTCACTGTGAAATATGAATGTTCTTTAGGCTACTTAAGGGCTGTCAATTAGACGCATTTTATTCGGAAGCACAGACATTGTAATTGCAAAATTTCGATTAGTTACCTAGGTATCTCAAAACATATTCGAAATTTTTAGTAGAGCATTTTATGACATTTGCAATAAAACAATGCCGGACAAACACATCCTCAACTTGCAAATTTCCGTTTATTCCGTTTTTATTTGCACCACGTCCATCCTATCAAACACAAAGTGTCAAGCAGATTTTATGCACGGATGCGGAGTCCTATCATTTTGATAGGACTCAGACTCCGGGGGTTGATAGAACTCCGACTCAGGATGGCAAGTATATATAGCCTAGATTTTAAAAAAAGCTGGTGACCTGCATTATGGATCATTACAGGTTTACCTGAACCTATCTTTAGTGATCATTGTTGTATCAATCATCAATCACTTTCGAAGGTTTATCAAATGTCGCTTTAAGTTGGATGCATGCGACTCGGCTCCTTCCATCTTGTTGATGTGTGCTTCACACGGTTTTTCTCCAGTCTCTACCAGGCAGGAAAATCCTCATCCTTCTTTAAAAAATATGAGTACACTTTCGATTTTAATATGCGCTTTGGAGGAGCCATCACACAAGATTAACGTTTGGGTAGGAAGTAATGTTCTCAAAGAAACTAATATTTTCATTTTTGTCTCTGATGTGACATTTGGTGCGTAGGTGTGATCGAGGCTAGGAAGCCTTGTCTTCTCAATTAAATCACCGAGTGAAAAGACAATCCTTTTTTCACTATCAAGGTTCATTCCCTTAACTATTACAAGCTTTGCATGCAGCAGTGTCTCTGTGCTTTTGTTTGAAGGAGAAAGTTGACATTAAGACAGTGACAGCTATGTGCGAGGACAAATAATTTGTTTGTATTATATTTCGGGTCTAGTTATTGGCCGGAGTCTGTAGTCCTATCATTTGATAGGCCTACGACTCCAGCAAAGATGATGGGACTCCGACTCCGCATCCCTGATTTAATGTTTCTTTTCCAATATTGGCAAAACGTTTCCATAAATTACACAATCGAATTCGCTGATAACGGTTAATATTGGGCATTGAAGATCATGAAATCTTGAATTAAACTTATTACCGTACTAAAGGAGCAGTCATTCGCACTAATTACCTAGATATTTTGGAACTCATTACCTGCTAAATGTGTTTGTGCAACATCTTTTCAGCGTTTTAGAGCAATATTGAATTCAGACATTTTTCTTTGTACTAGATAAATGCCATATTCTTTACGTTCTTTACGGAATCCTGTAAGCGCCTCGCGGGGCCATGGAGCGCGTTTTCTGTAAAATTGATGAATGTCAATTTTTGAAGAATAAATTGAAAACAAGCGTGTGTGAACGTGTTTGGAATTTTCCGTCATTTTTCTTATCAGCATTTACGAATACAGTAAACCGGTGTAAAAGAAGCAATGGTGTCTCTTCCAAATGTGATCGTTCAGCATCGTGATTGATTTCTAGCTGAAAATACTAATTAAATCCTCGATATCTGAAAATTTTGATTTCAAATATGTGTTTTTTTCAGTCACTCGGCCACCAACGTTGACCACACAACCACCGAAAGATGCCGCGTTCGTGCTGATGGAAGCAACGAAACTGCCGTGTCTTGCCGATGCCGATCCCGTTCCAATGTAAGCTTCATACAATTGTAGTGATAATTTGTTAATTCAAAAGTAATGAAAATCATTCTTTACAAAACGTACAGCACATAAACAGAAATCAAAAGTTCATGAATTGTCAGTAAGCAATAGTTAGATAATCACTAGTTATTAAACTAAATGGTTGCATAGAGAAGCACAAAGGGGAATGAATGATGCGAATGTCTTAGGGTAGTTGGAGCAAGCAGATGGGAATGCTGATAGGAACACAGTAAGATGTTTGGCAGAAAGGTCCTCAGTAGACTTTTTGGACTAAAGTTATTATGAAATAGTCTCAAAGCAGCATTTTGCATTCGTTTGTCGAGTGGAGTGCAAGAAGTGTACACACGGAATTCTTCGCATGATATGCGATGAGATCATCTTTGAATTCGCTCCAATTTGAGAGTATTCCTGTTATTGATTCCAACGATAACAGGAATATTCATTGTTCAATTATTCTATATTTTATATTGTGTTTGCAAAAAGCAGCATTTATTAATTGTTGCAGGTACACTAACTTCGGCGGTATGCCAGTTGTGTGCTTAAAGTGATATTTAATAAATGTCCGTCGAAATTTTGCTAACTTACTAACTGCAAATCTCAAATTTGCTCGGACATGGCTGCAACTTTAAATAGGGAGTTTTGTCGATGTTGAGAGATATGAACTAGGCCTGCTGATGATTCCTGATATTGGATGAAATGGCAGCTATTCATGTCTGTTTCTATTTTTCAACTGAGGATGCAAGTTGATATCTAATTGTTCTATTTACAGTGCGTTGGCAAAAAGCAGCAGGCGCAGTAACCAAGGCGATTTGCCAGCAGTGTGTTAAAAGTGATATTTAATGAATGCCCGTCGAAATTTCACCAAATTGCTATTTGCAAATCTCAAACAGATGCATTACATTCATGCATTGATATAATTGCATTATAGAGCAATATCAGGTCTCTGTGCGTCGATGCATAATGAGCATTAATGTGAAAGAAACTACAGTGAAGTAATTTTAGTGAAATATGGACAGAGCTGACATAGTTCCAACACAGCCACACTTCGTTTTGTATGATATGAAGCAGAAATCACACTGCTTGCATATGATGATTAATCGGGTAAATCTAAACCGGCAACCAACATCGTTTGTCGAATACGCCATTTAATATTAGCCTCATAATTGTTTATGCATTCTGCTTTTACTATTTTTTTTTACTGTTAGGTCTTTTGACGAAAATATAATTGACAGAGAACAAACTGATCATAAATAAAAATAACTTGATTTGAGTGGTCATCCTTTAAGTCTGTTAGTGGAGGTTATCTTGCACATGCTGTATAATTCGATATAAAACTGAGTTATGATCCCTCTGCTAATGTCATTGGGATTTTAGCGTCGCTTCACATCCCTGTAGTTTCCATGTAGTCATGTTGCATTGTACTGATCAGCCGAGGCGAAGGCGAGGGTTCTATGCACCAAAGAAGTCAATAGAACAGTAGTCCAAAGAAGAATAATGCCAACTATCTACATGTATTACGATGTTTCATCGACTGACATGTTCACTATGGCTATTGTTCAAAATTCGAAATCGATAGAGATTTAAATGTTTTGATATAAAAACTGCTTTGCAGGTCAGAATTGCAGGCAGTTACATCATGATGGCAGCATGACTAGATGGAAAATTTCCAATTTAGGCCTACATCTTCAGTTACAAGATTTAAGATAAACATGGACAATCTTGCAGGAGGTTGGCAATAAAAGAAATAACACGATTCATCGTTCATTCGAAGAATTACAAACATCAAGCCTTGGGCTTTCAGTTTATACTTTTATGAATGCTATAACATTTGTTTTGGCCCGCGTATTATACTTGCAAAACATGCTTTTATGTAATTTTGGACTGATACTCGGTAATCCAGGTAGCTTTCTGACACAGAATGAATTTTCTTCACTAGCAAATTCCATGGCAAATGGAAGATCCACGAGTTAATAGTCAGGCCACCAACCCGAGTTACTGCGAGGAAAGAGGCCGGAAATTAGAGTTTCACAGAATGGTGCAAATCCTTTTGCTACTTCGAACCACTACTCCTTTTCCTGTAAGACAGGATCAAAGAAAACAAGTGGAAATCCAATGAGAAGCAGCCTGTTAAGTTTTCGGTGGAATGATATTTGTGTGTTTTCACTGATTAAATGAAAAGTGCAAAGCCTGGAGCCATATTTCTTGGCATTGAATGTCTTCATGTCATCCTCAATGTCATCATGTGCAAGTGCTATCAAACTTCTGATAGGTGATGCATGCGAGAATATGGCAAAAAACAGCAGGCTTCAGCTAAAATTTAATCAAAATGTTGACAAATGTGTCGAACTTCATAAACAAAGGTTCACGAACACTTGAATGTTCACCCCTATGATGTTCCATGCCAACAATTATGGCTCTAGACTTAATACTTTAGACTTATTCGATCAGAGAAATGCAAGCAAATGTCATTGCGAAAACTTCTGTCTGCTTCCTATTGGATTTACGTATTTTCCTGTCTGACAAGAAGAGGAGCAGGATAGAACTCAGTTGAAGCACAGATTCGTGGTGACCAAGTGATGTACATAATTCTATGAAACTCTAGTAAGCACATAAGCAAATGAGAAAGGCTCTCT
The DNA here is from genome assembly GCA_907163375.1 of Prostheceraeus crozeri. NCBI lineage: Eukaryota > Metazoa > Platyhelminthes > Polycladida > Euryleptidae > Prostheceraeus > Prostheceraeus crozeri. Next base: position 445,059 of record CAJQUW010004833.1, read on the forward strand.
ATGTGAATTGAACAATGTGATCACACCGTCAAATGCAGACTTTGTGCTCTGTAGATAGAAGTGCCGTGACATGGAAAACTCATTTATCAGCTACCACGGTCATTAAATGCCCCCTTGAAGTTTGAATGTGCAATATTTGACTCTATTTCAGTTACAAATGGTTCAAAAATGGAAAATACTTCAATGTGGCTGCTAATTCGGGGCGTTATACGATTTGGCCTGGTCAAGGGACTCTGATCTTCGTAAATCCTCATAGAGATGACGATGGCTTATATCAGTGCATAGCTGAAAATAAGTTCGGAAAGTCGCTGTCAGTCAAAACAAATCTGCGAAGGGCAGGTGAGAAAGTTGAATTTATGTTTAATGCAGATTGTGATAAATATTCTAACATATGCATACAATACTAAGTGCACAGTTTCACTTGTCATAAACAATTTCGTGAGCGGACGATATGTAAGCATTCCAAAGTGTTTCGTGTAGTAGAAGATTGAGGGTGCATTAGTAATATAAGTTATTGTTTAACTTAGAGTCCAATTTTAAGAGCTTTTCCTCCAAAATATCACTGTCCTATTTCTTAGAACTACGTATGTAGTAGTATTTAATGCAATGATGATTATTGAAATTTTCTTGGTTTTAAAATATCTTGTCACAATTCTTCGCTACAACATGATACTCTACATTCTATAATCTCAATGCTGTAGCTGCATTTCAATGATTCGTCTCTTGCATTTTTGTGTAATCCTTCAATTAATAAGAGTGCGTTAGAGAAAACTCCCCAAGTTTAGGTCGATACTTTCTTGAAAGTTAAGTAAAAAGTTACACAGGTCAGACGGGCCTTCGGCGTCCAGCGCCTTCGAAACGGTCGATGGTAACCTTCAATGTTCAATGTTTTGCACGATTTCGAATCGAACTTTGGCCTCACAATGACAAAAAATTGTAACCAAAAGAATGTTAAAACCACGATTCTGGTGGCACCACTCTCAACCTCGCACAAAGCTTTTGCGCTTGAAATTTCTTTTGTAACTGGCCTGGGTATCAAATGGATAAGAGTAGTTGTGCTCTTGATTTAATGCAATTTTTTGCTGTATATAGACCTCAACAAACGAAAGAATGTAGTGAAGTGTGTCTCTTCTTGCAAACAGGCTCTTTAAAAATTCATTGCTTAATGAAACACATACACATTTGTAAAAAATAACATTTAAAATCGGCTTTACGTGCATTTCATGCTTAAATTTGTCATGATATGTTTTTTCAAATAAATTTCAAAAACATGTCCTTCATGCTTTTTATCGCATGCTGTGTTTAGAGTAGCTTAAAGAAAATTTATGACAAAATTCTATTGTTGTAGAAAGTTCGAGTTGTTAAATTCATTTCGGGAACTGCAAGTGTGTCTGTGCTATTATCCGTCACCAGTGCGGTATATTTTAATGTAAAGAATTAGTAGCTCTGTGCAGATAAATCGTCATCCGAACTCCATGCTTCTTCGATGACATAATTCTAATCTCATTATCAGAATCATGTTAATTGTAGAAAGTTCCGTTGATGAGCACATCAAACTGCACACATAGATGAACGGGGGAAGCGCATTGTGCCATTTTGAATGTTGTTAAGGGCGGAAAATGGCATACTGGCAAATGTGTCAGAGGAAATGAGCGTTAGCTATTTACCACACTGTTTCAAATTAAGAAAAATTGTTTTATTGAGAGCTTCTAAATGCACACATGTATTTGGATTGTGAACTTTCTAATGGTGTTATTTAATTGCTCCAATTCGTTCATCTTCGTACAATAAGTAGCAGTTCATAAAGAAAATAGCATTGTCATACTATCTGCCAGGTCCTATTTAAAATAAAAATATATGAACGTTGTTTATACTCGGAAGCACATTAGGCACGGAGCCTTTCTTCCATGTGGCCGAGTTGTCATTTACCACTCTCACTCTTTTTCGTGCTGAGTGTTTAGCAGGAATGCCGAGTGTACCTATTTTAAAAGTCTTAGGTTTGACCAGACCAAGATTTGAACCAAGGTCTCCCGGACGCAGAGCGAACACTCTACCACAAGGCCACAGCGCCGGTTACATTATTTCTGCATAAATCGAATTAAATTATTAATCCTTTTAAATCTTATGAAGAAAAACATCGTGCAATTAAAGAATAACAATTTATTTTCTTAAGCTATAAATAAGCAAAAACACCAAATTCATCAACGAGCGCTTATGTCCGTTCTACTTCACCTACGTTGAACACGAAGTTGAGTGAAAAATATGCGACATGAAGGTGTTAGCACAAAAGATAAGTAGTCACCAAGACAGACGTAAAGTGAATAAGATATCTTTCTGAACACAGGTCGGTTGCAAACTGTTTAATACACAACGCCTCGAAGATGGACAATAGCTGGAAAATACGAGGACATAAGACAGTCTTAAAGCGATCCAATGCGTCATCATCATCGCAGGAACATAATTCATACCTGTGTACTCTTCCGATTTTCCCGGAAGTTGTACGATTTTTCGGGGGGTTTTTTTCGGAAAATTGTACGATTTTTCGATGATTTTTTTGATTTTTCAGTCAATCGTACGATTTTTCATCGATTGTAAGAATAATTGTAAGAATTTTTCGAAATTAATGTGCTAGATTGTGGTTAGAAATTTCTGCTATCGAATAAGTCACTTCCTTATTATATACTTGAGGTGTGAGCTTCAGTCACACGCATTAATGCAGTTGCTTCTCAGAAATCATAAGTTGTGGCCGTCCGAGGCGTCCTCATAGGCCTATCCACATTCAAAGCATAAAGCCAGGCCAGACAAAGGTGTGTTACTGATCCTAACTGAACTCGTATTTGTTAGGAATGAAACTATTTGTCGGTGACTGTGATCGTTTCCAATGATGCAGTTTGGCTCGTATATGTGCCCCGACTGAGACTTCACCGCAAATAACGCCTGTCAATTGCCATCCACCCTATGATCACTATTACGCAGCTCTGATCCCACACATGAAATTAATCTCATCTTATGAAGGCTTGCGACCGGTCCCCAGCCCAACTCATCCGTTGCCTTTAAATTCGCGACTGTTCAGTCGTTATCTACACCTCGACGTAAATTTATGGTAAGTAATGCACGAACATACTCGTACATGAGCAAGTTCCCATGTGGAACAGGTCTATAAAGGTGTAATAGGTCTCATGCGTTATTATAACTTATTAAGTAGGCTTTTCTGTTTCATTGCTGCATAGGATATTTTCACAAGTGAGGAAAAACAAGACTACGCAACGGGACTCATTATCCGCCTCCACGCTTGATTCATTGCTGATCCTGAAGGGACGACCTCAATCCTTCAATCCATGGAAAAATACAGCGATAAAGAAATTAAACGACTGAAATCGTGTTATACGAAGGAAGTGTGGGAACGCAGTGGCATTGCAATTTGACAATTTTTGTTTTTGATATATTTCGTATTATGTAATTAATCACCTATTTGGTTTTAGAAAATCATATCTCTTATCAGACACACAGGCCATCCGCTTCTTGTTCTATTTTTCTATTTTTACGTTTTGTTTTAATTGCATTATACACTTTTTAGATTATTGTTTGTTTTTAGTACAAGAATGCATAAGGAGTAGGGAATTGAGTAGAGAATATACAATTTTATTGAAATTATAGACAATTTTGAATTGTACGATTTTCCCGGAAGGATTGTACGATTTTTGAAATTTTGAGGTACACAGGTATGATAATTGAAGATGAGTGATGGTCCTGGATTCTGGCTATTAGATCACGGTCGACAACGGTTTGTGCTGTGAATCCAATTAGGAACATGCTCACGAATTCGGTCACCAAGTACTAATTGGTAATGTTGCAAAACCATTATATAAGAATCTTATATGAAAATAGGAAAAGTTCGAAATCTGACTAGATATGACGTAACAGACGTAATATGACAAAGATATGCTAAAATATGACATGTCATGAAAAATTGCTCTAGTAATGGTAGTCGTTTATTGGCCTACATGAATTCAAAAATCAAGTTGCGTTGCAAATTCGAAAGCCTGTGTGAAAGGTGATAACCTTTGCTTGAAATTTCTGCAAGTGGACTTAAAGTTGAGCAATGTTTTTTGGTTTTCAAGGTTATCTAAATTTAAATCCAAATTAAGAAAGATCGAAAATCGCTTTAACTAAAATATCCTTCAGCGGGCGATTTTCCTTTCTGTAACAAGTGTTTTACTGAATGAATAGAACTGGTTTCATACGTGGACATTTTTAAGTTCCTCAAAGTTGTTTCCGGTGTGCCATGAGTGCGTCACCGTTGTTGACCTGTATGGATACACACGCAGAACACTGGCACAACTCCGCACCAACAAATCACCTTTCGTAAAAGAATGCTTACACAGTGTAAACCCCTCTGTCCACTCATCACCTCTTTGCCCCCTTTGTAATAATTAATCACACAACAGAAAATACCTCTTCTCTTGCACACCCATACAGACATCGCTCACATTATGGGAGTGCGTTGCCCCCGTCAGGTGTTCGGATCTCATCGGCCGCTGGGGGCGGGCGGTTGGCCCGCCCAACACCAGACGGCTCCCTGGATCACCTCCCAATAGTAGAGAGGGGGTGGGTTGACACCACCACCACCTGTACGGATTTCTTTAGAAAAATAAATGAACCAGTTCCCCTTCCTGGAAAACATTCAAAATGCTTTTATACTCTTCCTGCATTTATCTTAATCTTGAGAAGTCAATATTTCGGATTTCTCCATCTGTTTAATTCACACTCCACAGTAAAATACACGAGCTTTCGATGGCTCTCGGCACACCTTAATCATGTGATGAAAATTAAGAAATATCTGGATGTGCCCTCAGCCCGCTTGATCATTATTTACATAGAAATTGACTGGACCACAACGATGACGAAATAAACGCAAAGTGGCAATCAGCATGAAGCAATTAATCAGAATAAGACGCTATGAACAGTGAAAATTAATGCGACAAGAAATGTGGGTGAATAAGAATATGATCATGAAACAAAGAGAAATTTACAATAAAGTCAAATGCAAAAGAATCCTTAAAGTAATATGTAGTACATACAAATACATCAGCATTTAGCTGTGACGAGAACTAAGACTAAATTGATTTAAACAATTATGAATAAGAGGATTCCAAATGTTATTAATCTCCGCACCACTGTCACGATTGTACACACACTCCTGATTCCCATCGCTTCTTAATCTTAATCTTCATTAACACAGCGTGCTACAACAACAGATTTTTGTCACTACAAGCGATTATTCTATGTGTTACATATGCTGCTTATTCAAAGCAACCTTATTATTTCAGAATTCAGTAATTTTGACGGACGTGCCCAAGATGTGACTGTTAATAGAGGATCAAGTCTTAAATTGCCGTGCGGAAAACCTACAAGTTTTCCACCTCCAAAGATCTCCTGGCGGGTTGAGAATCAGACATCAATAACTAATGTCATCGAGGATTCTCGCCATTCAACCAATATCTACGGCGATTTGGTTTTTGCCACTGTTCAGAAGGAGGACAACAATGCCAAATATTTCTGTGTTGCAGCTAGTGAGCTGATGAGAAGGGAGGAGAGAGGCTACCCTTACACTATCAAAGTAAGAAAAATAGGTTGATAATTCCATTTTCTTTCGTTTACACCTGTTTCTAATGATTTTGATCGTCGATATACTAGTGCTTTTACATGTAGGTCCTGAAATTTGCCTTTTTGTTTTAAAAAAATGAAAACGTCGCTTTAACTTGATAACGTGTCGTTCATCCGATCCGTCGCCTCTGGAGTCGTTTGTGAGAAATTTATTTTCTGCCAGGGTTATGAAGCCTCTCGGCGATCACACTATCCTACAGGGTTTTTGGCTGTTAAAACTACTTCATGTGACTAGGCCGTAATAACGGCGGAAATTTATACAAACAGATTTAGCTGTTCGTGGTCTCCGTGGCACAGTGGCTAAGTGTTCGAGTCAGTGGTCGAGTCCCGAAGGTGTCATTGAAAGTCGGCAAGAAGGGCATCCGGATTAAAAGTACTACAACGCTCCATATGTCTGACTATGTCAGCACCGTCCAAGCCCCAAGTATGGGGAGTAGTGACGTAAAAGCTTCAAAAAAGCTTAATTGAGTTTTTGCATCATTCATGGAGGCAAATAACAAGTATGCCTATTTTCTTGAAGCATTCGTTCATTTCCGTAAATTGAAGCTTTACTTGCAGTATTTGAAAAGAGAAACGCAGCTTTGGTTTATTGGAAAATGTGTCTTATTCCGGGAATACTTGGAATGAAGCATACAAGTAGGGGCTAGGAAGAAAACTCTGAAAGTCGTCATCGTTTTAAAAGTCCTCAATTCGTAAGATGAAAAAAATCCCATTGATTATTGCTGTTTTCATTCACTCACCTTTGGTTTTCCCTCTTTCGTGCTTCGTGTTCAACTTCATGTACATGTACAGCATGAACGAGTCTCTGATTTCAAAACTTTAGTTCCATAGTAAAAAGATTTACAGTCTAATTCGACATATTGATTGCGAATGCCTCAAAATGTGATCCCAAAACAAGTATATTTCTATACGCGGTCTTGATATATTTCTTTCTTGTGGACATGAAATCAATGCATCCTGTCTTCTCACAATTGGATTCATTTTTGTATGAGTGTTATTGAATTTATTTCGATGCCCTTTCGAGTCATCCAAGTGTCTGAATTTAAAACAATGCAACTATTGTTCAACCAAATCTTCTTTTCCCACAAGCTTGCGGTTGATGGAATTTCCTCAATTAAGACTTTAGGAGGTAGTTTGTCATCAATTTTATCTTATTCAATCGTCGAATATCCCATCGAAATAGGCCTACTTAAGAAACTAATGATGGTTTCTCGAAAATTGTTGGTCGGAATTTGCACGTGTGTACCAACAACTAACTGATCTACAGCTTTAGTGTATTTTGAGATTTACGGGTTTGATAATCAACAGGCTCCTTGGAACTTTATTGACTGTTTTTCTTATGAAGGTTCAATGATGATCAATGATTTTTGCTTTCCAATCTATCATTCAATTTTAGGTAATGAATGTGGATCGCAATCCTCAACACGAGGTCAGGATTTTGGACAGATCTCCCAAACAACGAACTGGATTGCTTAATGGGACTGTCGACTTCATCTGCATCTTCGCTGGCAACCCCGTTCCATCCATCAATTGGAAATTCATTGATATAAACAATAATGTGCAGAAAACTTCAAGCTTGCCTCACGTTCGTGTTGATCGAAGCGGAGTTCGACTGATCATCGAAAGGATCATGCCCGAACATCACGGCACATACCGTTGCATTGGCTCAAATCGACTGTCGTTAGAACAAACCAGTGAATTTCAGCTTATGGTCAGGTGTAAGTAAAAAGCACTCATATTTGACATCTTTCAATACCTATCAACTAGTGCTTGTGACGCATTCCCATGATCGTGTTCGTGTTATTTAGTCGCTTCACAATGTCGTTATTTTGAACTTCAATTGTAGATCAGGGGCCAGTTGCACGAAACTTTGATGATATTATCTTATTTTTGATATTATCTTAGGAGAAAAGATAATGTCGGTTGCACCAAACTGAGATAAGATAATATAATTTTAAGTTAAGATAGTTGAGTTGCACGAAACCAACATTATCTTATTTTCGATATTATCTTAGGAGAAAAGATAATGTCGGTTGCACCAAAAATTATATTATCTTTTAAGGACATTGTGACGTTTTCTGACGCAATAACTATAGAATGATGTTGTAATCCAATCAGTGTTACGATCAAATCTGTCACCGATAATAATGGCATGCAATTCAGATGGAATTCCAAGTCAGTCAAGGTGATGAAAATTACTGTTGCTTTAAGACAGTGTGACTGTGTCGATTTTATTCTAAATTTCTTTAGTAGGCCAACTCAAAATGCCTCATTCATTAGACACCTCTTTATATTGTAGTCATATACACATGTACATATACATTTAGGCTACAATGAAAGTTAATGTCGTCGGAAATGCGATTGAATATAAAATCGTCGGCGTGCTTGACTCCTTAGATCACTGCTTGAATCTCCCCCAGTCACAGGAGTTTCATCAGTCTCAGTTATCACAGACTGAGTGAGGAATTCATCAAAGTCCTTGTTTATAATAGCGAAGTTGTGCAAAACAACACACGCCGTGACAACTCTGACTGATTTCCTTGGATCTACAACACGCAGTCCATTTAAGCAGTTGAATCTTCGCTTAAGAATCCCTATAGCTCTTTCAACAGAGCATCTCGCAGATTTGTGTGCATTGTTGAAGGCAGATTCGGGAGCTGTCACTTGGTTTTTAATCACCGGAGTGAATAGCCAAGGTCGTAAGGGATAACCCTGATCCCCAAGAATGATATAGTCGCCGAAGTGTCCATTCTCGAGATTCTCGAATATTCGCGAATGCCTAAGGACTCTGCTATCATGGCTTCCTCCTGCCCAATCGGCAACCACATCAGCTATCAGCAGCTCTCCCGTGACGACGACTTGAACATTCAGTGAATGTTGACCTTTTCTGTTGACATACTCAGGTTCAAAATCTTTGGGAGCCATAATTTTTATATGCGTACCATCTACTGAGCCCACAACGCGAGGTAGCCTCTTCGTGTAAAAAAATCACGATTTGGCTGAGTGTCAAAGTGTCTGGTGGACACAAAAAGCTGCAAGAGCTTTAAAAGACCACTAGTTATTATTTCAATCGAACGATGAACAGTGGATTTGTGCACACCAAAAGTATCACCAATAACTTCCATGAACGAACCACTAGCAAAGAATCGTAGAGCAATATAGGTCTCTTCCTCTATTGAAAGCGATTTATTTCTGTTTGATTTTTGCCGAATGTGAGGTGTCAACAGTTCAACAAGGTAATTGAAGGACTTCCACTTCAGGCGCGATCGCGATAGGATTTGGAACGTAATTCACTTCGAATTTGTGCAACTTGCTCTAGTTGACGGATATCACGTAAGGCATCCATTAAGAAATATAATCGGATTGAACTGAACATCAACAAAGCTGGATAATACTGAACATTAAGTCCATGTCATCTCGATGTCATTCACTCAACAATATTGACATCGTATGCTAAATCAATGTCAAATTGCTATTGGTTGCTTCCAGTGTATTTATTTGTTATACTCGTATCGGCCTGCTGTCAAACGTCGTTCGCTAGCTTTATTCTTACACTACACGACATGGCAAGAAGAAAGAATTGGAGTGACTCTGAGGTAAATGTGCTTCTTGATCTAATGGACACGAATTATGACGAGTTATTCGGTCGGTTCAGCTCAACAGTAACAAAAAATGAGAAACTTAGGATATGGGATGCCATCGCGACAAGTCTGCAGAGGGATATAGAAGATGTTAAAAGAAAATTCACTGTTATTAAAAGTGAAAAACTGAAACGTGTCTCCCAACACAAAAGAGAAACGGGCCGGACCGGCGGTGGTCCACCACCGCGAGAACTCTCTCCTCTTACAATGAGAATTGTGAACCTTCTGGGAAGGAATAACCCAAAAATCAGTGGAATAGGTTCTAACATGGATTCTTCGATTTTGAATGAAAAAGAATCACCATCTGATATTCAGTCCGATCAAGATGACGTAGAATCGCCAGTTGAAGAAAGCACGCCTGCCAAGAGAAAGAAACTCGATCCGCAAAGCACGTTTCCCAAAAAATTCGAACTTGAAAGTCTCTTGATTACTCAAAACATGGAGAGACATGAAAAAGAAATGGTGCTACTAGACCTAAAAAAATCAAAAATGAATTTCTGAAAAATGACATTCTAAATCAAAGAAAAAAAGAAAATGAAAGCATCGTGTATGGTGAAAGCTCATTTAGAGACATTTGATTATTTCTTGTTGTTTCAGTTCTATGGCGTTTTTTGTTAATACATGTTCTTCCAACATTCGTGTTCTATTTTTAGAAGACGTTTTCTGTGGGCTAATAAAAAATCTGCTAGATTTTGTGAGGATAAACTATGAATGAAACAAAATCATCATAAGTGCATATTTCTGCGTATTTCTGAGACTAAGCATCAATGCATTCAGAAAATAGAAGCGCTCCATGATGATACTAACTTAAGAAAGAAAATAAGATAAAATCTTCAAAATTTTACGTTCGTGCAACCGTATTATCTTATCTCAAAATCATATTATCTTAAGATAGTAGAGTTGCACCAAACATCTACTAAGATAATATCATTATCTTAAAAGTAAGATAATAACGTTTTGGTGCAACCCAATTCTCATATTTCTTATATTATCTTAAGATAATAATATTATCTTGTTTCGTGCAACTGGCCCCAGGTATTGACTTAAATTGGAGGTATCAGATTGTCTGGAAAGTTAGTCACGGATAAATATTACATTTAGATGAAATTCAAGAATAAGTAAGGATTTTTCGTTCAAAGTGTAATTTGCATCATCGATTACCACAATTACCCAATAAATTAGGTCTAAAAATAATGTTGATGCCATAATAATAATATAAGTAATGGTATATGAATTTGTAATAGCTCTTTACATATAATTGCTAATTAATTCTAATCATCTCACAAATATGTATTCCCCGTGGCACAGTGGCTAATTGCTTGGCCTAGCGATCTTTCGGTCCAAAGGTCGAGCCCCGAGGGTGTCTTTGGAAGTCGTCAGGAAAGGCATCCGGACTAAGAGATCACAACGGTCCAGATTAAAGTCTGACACTTTCAGCACCATCCAAGCCCTCAGTATGGAGGGTAGCGACACGTTAAACCATTATCATCATCTCACTAACATAGTGGCTATAATTCTTTAATATCTTATAATTCAGTAACACTATTGCTTTTAACTCATAAATAATCACCATGTATATGCATTTCATGTTAAACATAGAATAAATTGACTTGAGATTAATTTCTGGCTTTACGAAATGAAATGATAAGTTTGACTCGACTCAGTATAAAGATAATCTAATCAAATTTTTTACATGACCTGTTCTATTGGTAAAATGGAAATAAAAATAGGCATCATATTGAAAAGTAAAACATCATACGTACAAATTTTATAAAAATTATCGTTAATAAAGATGTTTGGGAGTTACGAGTCAGTGAAGACTGTCCCACCCACAGAATTAGATTCAACTGCGCCCGTCTTCGGTTTCTAGAATGGAAGAATGGTATCTAACCTTGACTGTAAGTATCATTCATTATTCCCCAAGGTTTTAGATCCATAGCTTCTTGTTGAGAATAAAGGACCAGACATTATGATTGGGGTGAGAGAAGTCCTTTGTATTAATATCATACTTTTTATTATGTCGAGGCCTTTCGGACTCATCAAGCGACCATCATCAGGTGCAAGCAATCACTTAGTCATGCCATATTGCTGAACGAGTGTCATTCCTGTGGAAGTGGACTATGAAATATTAAATTAAAGTAACTGAATAAAACCTTCTACTGAAATCGCCACATATAATTGATCCCACCCACGAGTATTGTTTTTATGTAGAGCAAATATGAGACAGGATTCACAATGCCGAATTATCTGCGTAGCACATAAAGTTCGGTGAATCTGAAATAATGAAGGAACTTGTCATGTCTGAAATGCGCTTCATGGCAAAGAATACAATCACAGAAAATCTGCAGAGGCAGTCCCACCCACAGAACTAGATTCATCTGCGCGCGCTTCGGTTTCCTAAAAAGGAAAGGTTATATGTAACCTTGATATCGAAATGGCACATTACAGAATTAGACAACTTGCTCCTTCTCGAATGGATAATTTGTGTATCGCTTACTATTGGAAATGGCAAACAATAAGCTGTCTGCAGACGACACCAGAGGCAGTGAGAGATGCGTGCGTGCTGTGATATCACTTCGCACACACCAAAACACACATCGTCTTGGCTAACATTCGATTCAGTGTAAGCACTATACAGTGAGCAATGCCGAGTAGAGGATGTGAAATCATCAAGTGAACTAATTTTCGTACGCCTGCTACTTTCTTTGATAATGATCGGAAAGGGCAACATCATGGAGAAAACTTGTGGGCAATGATCTGAATTCTTCGAATCTGAAGGAATTGTGGCAATCGAAACACTTTGCTGGAACTCACATTAATCCGCAAGCGACGCACGACTATTTTTCCTATTTCTGTAGGGTATTAGGAATTCCTTTTTGCCCACTTAATAAGTTCTTCGATGTGCCGGCGATTTCGAAGTAATCACACTTCTAGCAAACCGAAGCAGATAAACAAAATACTTAAATTCTGTGGTCCCTCCCACCCACCTCTTGCTTGCTAGAATGTCTTTATGCCTTGGTTGGGGCTGGGATGAGTGAAAAAGAATTGATACAAGATTTGGCCTGCATTCATGTCAGAATATGTTCTGCAACTTCTGTCTTAACTTGATGAACTTACAGTATAGCATGCCTTGTGCAAAATTCCATAATCGTGTAAAATGAACTCATTTTAGAAAATGTTCATAGTCCATATTATACAGACAGCATGATGCAAAGTGTAGAAGTTCGTGCTAATGCGGTCGTTTTTTTCATACAAGCACTTCATGCCGCTAATGTGGCAGGCCTATGAAGTTAACTCTCATTCATTACAGTTAAATACGCAGATGTCCAAAATAAGGGTTACACTACAGAGTGATAATCGGTAATCGTCCGATTATTTGTCGATTAATGAACTTTTGAAGATTTTTGTTGATTTTCATTCAAATTTGGTGACTGATCGAAAGACAAGATTTCAAATATTCAGATAAACTTCCTTTTACATGCACAGTGTGCATCGAACTACTAATGTAAATTCAAATGATTTTTTTAATTATTCCAATTATTGAAAACAACTGAATTCTCCCATAGACTAGATTTTCATAATAATTATGAATGCTGGTAAAAGAGTTGCTCTTAAATTATCATGTATAAGTACGTATACTAAGTATTTTTCCACCGAGTATGGATAGAAGAGCACAAAATGGGGTTTCGGACGGGCCAATTCTTTGGTGCCGTTGCAGATATCACTTTTAGGCCCAGGCCCGTCTAATTTGAAATTAGTACTTAGCCATTTGAATATATGCGCAAATGATTGAACAATGAATTATTACATTTTGCTATATTTTGCATTATCAAGATTCACTCAAATGTCTTCTTGCTCAGAACAAAGGCATGTGAGCATTCAAAAGCTAATTTGCATAGTCGCCAACTGAATGCCATTTTTGATTTACATCTGCAATTGAACATCCATATTTTCTTATTCGAAGAACTACGTATTCATAAATCGAAACATACAAGCGCGTGTCTGCTTTCAAACCGTAATTATGGCTCTCACACGCCAAGTAAATTTCCATGTTATCAATAAATTATCTCGGCAATAAAATGCTTGGAAAGTTGTCATATCTCGAAGAAATAATAATTTTGGCGCATGCCATGATAGACATGATGGTAAACCGCACAAAAATTATGCTCGATTGCGCATCAACGCAATACTAATTATAGAAATATCAAGCTCTAGAGGACGCCAAAAAAAATAACCTTCAGAAAGAGCGGCTGGTTGTGTTTCTGAAAATCCAGGCCAGGGTTCGGTTTCCACTATGGAAGAAGCGCTGATCTCAACTTTTCACGATTTTCAAACGATCTTGTCTCTGGTTGACTGCGACATGCAACCATTCGCCTGTAGTCTTGTGATGGAACACTCACTAGTGTAGCTGGAATACCTGGATTCGAATCCAAGCGCGGAACATCGGCCTATACATTGTATTAATTTCCATAAATAACGGATGAAATTATCATCTATCAAAGTGGAGTCCTATATTCAAGTAAGTAATTACGAGTCACTTCAGACCCTTTCGACATAATAACAAGGGTGAGTTCTGTCCATTCATGCCATCATTGGTTAGAAAATGGATCGGTTCATCCGCGTCTCTATTATTTTAATGATGCTGATTATCGATGTGATTTTGCTTGGAATGAAAAGCTGATGTAATCGCATTAACTTCTTGCTGTATATTTCGATCACCAATGTTAGTTCTATGAGTAGCAAGTAGCCTACTAGAATCTGATCAAAAGCAATTGATAAAAATCAAAAATTATTCAACTCTACGTAGGACTAGAGTAGCATCGCAACGCTTTTTGCATGGAACATTTAGGACCTGTTTTACCTTTTATTTGGTGCACGTTACTACTGCTAAGTTTCCTTTAACTAAATCCGCACTTTTAGTACATGGAATACGTCGATTTTGGATGAATTTAAAAGAAATAATCGGCCAGATTGATAGGCTGCCTTCCGCCAATTAATCGGTGATCGGCCAATTATCAAAATCACTAATCGTTTCACCCCTAGTCCAAAACCGTTGTGATCTACGCATAATGTCTGAGACTGAGTATTGTAACTTTCATTAAACAAAAAAATATAACACGTGTTATCATCACCTCGCGAGGTTCGTGTTGCGTGATGGTTATCGTGTCGTCTGATGTTGAGATGCCTCTAGTCAAGGTCACTATTTGGTTTCCGTGTGATGCACAAGATGCTGATAACAGTATTATCGAGAAGTTTGATACATCGAAATTATTCCATTGCAGCGAAGCCATATTGGGTGAAGAAACCTGTAAACACAATGCAGCCTCCTGGTGCTTCCCATACCTTCGAATGTCTACCAAAAGGCGACCCAAAGCCCGATGTTGTGTGGACGGTAAACGGAAATCAAGCCAGCGCATGGCTTTCTGAGGCTCCAACCAGAAGGAAAATTGAAGGAAGCGTGAGTTCACTTCCAATCCTTCTTGCCTTAGATTCTCTTAGTATGTTCAATTTCTTTTCATAGCAAACTTTTGAGTTTTTGATTGGTAACCATCAGCTTCTATTGATCGATCTTTTGATTCTCGCCACTTTGGGTTTCTTTACAACTCCTATGGTGGATGCACTTGATTCTCTCAGTATTTTAATCATATTCCAATATTCCTTTCTGATTCTCAGTGACTGGTTGCGAGTTGCCATTACGATCGGATTGAAAATCATTTTTAGTTCTGTGACTTTTCCTTTAGGGCATTTGCTTTTAACCCTTTCATTATTTACAAATACACTTTTCATCTTGCCGATTCTTTCGGTAATTCTGAATTTCAGCTTGACATTGATGACATTGTTGCTTGACAACAAAGGTCTGTCGCAATATATTGAATATCTAGAAAGAATGACAACGATGAAGTCAATCTAATCAAGGGTGTTGGTGTCTGTCACTGCACAACAAAGACTCATTATCACAAGACAATATATTGATTTCTCCTCTGGCTCACAATTGACCATGCTGATTGATGCAGCCTATAAATGATGTCTCCGATCTTCAGACCGATCAGTACGTGTTTTCTTCTCGTCTGATAGCAACCTAGATGTTCATTTTAACTTTGCATAAAACATACTGTCGTCATTTATCTGATAGTCTCACATCTTCGCTACAACTGCGCAATATCTTAGACAAAGTGTACACAGACTCATTCGTAGAATTGCCAGCTTCCCGGACTGCTATCCATTCGCCAATCTTTTCATTGCTCCATCTCCGTTGAGTTGAACGATGATTCTTCATGGAATGCTTCTAGGTGTTCCGATCGAAGGCATCGGCTTGTCTGTGGCCCAATTATCGACAGTGTGCGGACAGTGTCTCTTCCCAGGTCTTCATTTTATATATAACTAACACCATTAACACTATTCATTTATATATATGTATTTTGGTCTGAACACACAGAAATAGCGTCTGAGAAAATCTAATGTGCACATGTCATTGTAATGTATGTCGCTCGCTGTATCGGCTAATAAAGTTTCACTTAAGATTATAATTTTTATATAATTTTAAATATAATGTTTGGTGTCGTCTTCCTAAATAGATCCTACCTAACTCATTCTGCAATTGTAACCACTCTCAATCAGAATTTAAGGTATTCCTCAGTTCAGTCAGAATGATCAAGTCTTGTAAACTTAACAGTTGTTTGCTCTCATCAATAGTAGATAATTCAGCAACAAACGCTTTGTAATTTGATGTCCATATTCCAGAAATTGACTATCACGAATCTTCAGAAAATTGATACTGCGGTGATTCAGTGCAACGCCTCAAATAACTTCGGTTACGTTTTTGCTGATGCGTACATCAATGTCGTCCAGGAGCCACCTACATTTATCCACAAGTTGTTGCCAGTAACTTACAAAGCAGAAGGACAGAGCGTTATTTTGAATTGTAGTACCTATTCGGCACCTGCTGCAATTCCAACGTGGACCCGTGTTGATAGGAACCAACAATTGACTGGTGGACGGTACAATATATTGGCAAATTCAGACTTAAAGATAAATGTGAGTTTTTCCTTATATATGAAACGGAATATTTTGAAATGTCTCATAATTTTTGTGTAGAACTGTAGGGCAAAATCATGTTCTAAGATCAAACTTAGCACGGCCTGAGACGTCCTATCTGTCATATTGGTCTCATCTGAGACCTGAAATTCATCATTGTCCAGATATTCGTATTTTTTAGAAAATTAAGTCATTCGGTCAATGATCAATCGAAGTAATTTGTTTGATTAGCAAACGGTACAGGAATGTTTCCTAAATCCACACGTTAGTAAGCTATTTAGTTCGCTGTTCGAGCAATATAAACGCTATGTCCTAGAAGATAGTTTCTGTAAAAGTATTTTGTTAGTTCCTTTCCACCGAAATAATGTTATCATGCGCACAGGCCTTGGGGCAAACACATAGACATTCAAGCCGGTGCCGTGTTATTTCCTTCCGGCTCCGAAACCCTGGTTATAAGTCAATCTTTTCTCTATAAAATGAGCAGAAAAGCTGCCAAGAAGTGCTTACCGCTTGAAAATGAATTGAGTTAGTGGAAGAAACTCAATTTATGTCACCCAGAATGAAAAGCCCTAAACTGAAAATTTTGGGTCAAGACGCAAATTATTCAGATATGTTAACACCTATAAAGTGGCGGTGCGTCTTCTGCAGAGTATGACAGAAGAATTCGGTGATATCACGACATGCCGTCGTTTTTCATCATTGAGAGCCCATGTCGGCTGGATTGGCTTGCGCGATGCGATGATGACGTTGCCGCATACCAAGGTAAAGAGAGTATTCTTCATTCTGCCTAATTCATTGACGAAACAGATTGATAAACTTCCAATGCCACCAAACTGAATCATTATGATGAAAATCACTACAAGATCCAGCAACATTGTCATTTCACAGTGACCGAAGCTGTGTTACAGCATTCGAAATTCTGTATTCTGCTTTACAAAGGCGTTTTCAGTTCAAATTGAAATGTCTTCACTGTTGCAAGCATAAGAGAAAGAATGTGGAGGAAGAGAGTCTCTCAAGCGAGCCTGTGGCCATTTCGGGAGACTACGAACGTATCAAACGCTTCGGACTGTATAAGCTTCTGCATGCTTGTACATGAACGAGGGGCATTCCAAAAGTTTTGCACAGATATCTATGTCAATATCAGATCGATTAATCTGTTTTAGATCAATTTGACTCTTCATGCCGACAGCACACAATGTCTAGTGATGAGAATTCACTCGGTGTTTCTACGCTGATTTATAAGATAGCTGTCAGCCTTACAATTCAGTTAACATTTTGATCATGACTGAATTCACGAAAAATGAGTGGAGGGTTGCGAGAGTCCAAATGTCAACTGGATCTCTGCAAAGGTTGGAGCAGCAGGGAGATCGCTTTTTGGCAACGGATCATCACAGTGGATGAAACTCCTCTCCCACTCTTCATGCCTGAAACAAAACTCCAATCGATGCAGTGGCTTATGCCTGGAGAACCTAGTCCCGTTCATGCTCGATCTGCTCCATCCATAAGGAAGTTTCAGGTCACAGTGGTTTGGGATTGCGATGTTGTCATCCACGTTGACTACTGTCCACATCGCCAAACAATCAACCCGGAATATTATAGTGACCTACTCCAAGTTGTGCACAATGAACTCGCACAAATTCGCCCATGAAAGCTAAAAATGCGACCACTGTTCCTTCAAGACAATGCCAGAGTGCATACCGTCAAAATATCAATAGAAAAGTCCAGGAGCTGAAATGGGAACTTTTGCCGCATCCTGCATATTCTCCTGACCTTGCGACAAGTGACTTTCATTTATTTGGACCAATGAAAGATCCCTTAAGGGGTATTAAGTTTGAAAACGAAAAGGAAGTTCGAGCTGGTGTTGAGAAATCATTGGACAACTTCCCAAATCTCTGGCATGAAGAGGGAATGAAAAAGTTGGAAAACCGCTGGAAAAATGCATTGATTTGCAAGTTGATGTAGAAAAGTAAACGTCTGTTTATTGTCTTCCGATACTTTTACATTTTTAAGGAATCTGTTTGCTTCATAAATGACGATTTGTTGGCCTAATATAAGTTTTGAATTTGGAATAAAATTGTTTTGTGCAGAACTTTTGGAACGCCCTTCGCACATACAACATTTGAAATATCTGGAGCTGATTTTCTAAACACTAGGGAACTCCAGAAAGCTTTTGAATTCTTCTAAGGACATAGACGCTTAATCAGGGTGAGACTTTGTTGGAAAGATAATAGTTACAAAGGAAGAACAATCGGATGATTTGAAGAGCGGACTCACTGATAAGAAAAGCAGATCAAAGAGTATTAACAAAATGCAAGAGAAGTCTGCCGATATTAATTCTGTTACTTGCAGAAATGGACAAGGTCAAAGAAAACATCTCCGAGGCTCTTCAAAATAAATTGAAGCGAAAAGTAAATGATGACATCTAATCATCTTTCTATAAATTATGAGATTTAATCGCCTTCCAAGAGACTGAACCTTTTACAACTTGCTTATGTGGTCTCCGTGGCACAGTGGTTAGGTGCTTGGTCTACCGATATTTCGGTCCAGAGGTAGAGCCCCGAACGTGTCATTGGAAGTCGGCAGGAAGGGCATCCGGACTAACAGATCACAACGCTCAAAATTAAAAGTCTGACTATGTCAGCACCGTACAGGCCCCAGTAAGGGGAGTAGAGATGTTAAACCATCATTTTATCTTGCGTCGTTTTTTCTGTTGGAATGAGATCGTAAAAGCACATTCAGTGACTAGATTTTGTCTAAGTGTATAATAGCTCATGTTTTTGTAAATGGTGAAATAATAGAAATTTTCATTTAGCGTTTTCCTATCACAACCTGTGCTGTATACGTGTGCCCTATATACACGTATGTCGGTCTTTTGAAGATAGAGAATGACATGATTAATTTAGTTGGCAGTGATAGGTTGATGTGGAATGTAATCATTTATTGACAAGCATCTATTCATATGATTTTTATTGTTATTGTTTGCTGTGGTTGCAATTTTCATGAAATCAGCCAGTAGGGACACTGCATTAAAAAATCTGCTGCTGATTAGGAGATCTATCAAGAGAAATTGTGCTCAATTTCTTGAAGTCTTTGGATCTCAGGAAATTCAGTTTTTAGAGATAAATGTCCTAGAATTGAACGTATACTAGACGCATGGCGAACTTAACTTTCAATTGTGACTTCATAATAACTACCAGCTCATTCATTAGTCACATATTCATGGATTTTCCGTTTGTAGACTCTGATGGTATCGGATTCAGGCATTTATCAATGTACGGCAACTAACCAATTTGGCAGTGTAGTTACTCAGGGCAGACTGGTTGTCCGGCGTCGCACAAGGATAACATTAGCACCGAAGGACGTGCGTGTATATGAGCGCACTGATGTGAAGTTCGTCTGTGCTGGTTCGACAGATCCTCTAGAAGTTCAGAATTTGCGCCAGATTTGGATGAAGGGTGAAGTAACGATTGATTTAACGAAGCAAAGTCGAGTGCGTGTCAATCCAGCTGATAATTCTCTCATTATCGGTGGTGTGAGACCTATGGACGGTGATACATATACCTGCATCATCACTAATGGCATTGATCAGGCCAGCGCCTCAGCCACTCTCATCGTACAAGGAAGACCAGATCAGCCTAAGTCTGTCACTGTTGACTGTACTACGAAAAAGCCGGAGAAAAAGGCCATTGTGAACTGGAAGGCCGGCGCTGACAATTCTGCTCCCATTCTGAAGTATCAGATTGAGATAGCTGTCCATACACAACCCAGCACATGGTATCCAGCTAAAATCGTGGCCAGTGAAGCTGTTGGCGGGGCAGGAGCTACTGGTGTTGAAGAAGGAGGGGTAAGTTTGTCTAAATTTTCATTAGTGCACTCTCAAAAATGCCATTTAGGATGTAACAAATCAAACTGATCTGTTCTTATAACGCGTGATGATATTTACAAGACTAGAATTTAATATTAGCGTTGGCACCCCTCTGGGATTCCCATGATGTTGCCAGGATTTAGGGATTTCAACAGGGAATTCCGCGATTAAGTTTTCAATTTTTATAATTGAAATAATTTCTCTCAAAAGAATGGAAAATCATATCATTAGATCAAAATTGTTGCGGACATTTGAATTCTAAAAAAATGACTCGTGGTTGAAACGGATGAGGAAAAAAATTTAAAAGTCGATTTTAAGAAAACAAATCTGTTTTTGAAGTGGCGTATTAAATCTTTTCGTCCTTTATTATTTCTTCAATCTCAAATGCGGAACGGAAAGTAGGCCAGAAACCGATTATTTGATTTCCTCAGAAAAAGAGAGTAACATATATTCTTGTAGAGGCCACAGTTTGAATCTTCAAATCAATTAAAATCTAATCAGCAATGTAAGTGCATCTAGGAGCCACAAGTCTCAACATCTCAGGGCTATATTGTCGGGATAAGCAGAATTGCTTAACTCCTATGTCATCTCCTTTCAGGCCAATCCATCTGCAGAGGTGATAATGAATCCTGGATTGAAGTACACCTTCAGAGTTCGAGCTCGCAATATCGTAGGTTTGTCGGAGCCTAGTATTCCAGCTCGCACTGTGTGCGACAATGATCCATCCGTTCCAACAAAGAATCCTACAAACTTATGGGCAGAAGGCACCCTACCAAATAATATTATCGTCCATTGGACTGTAAGTATCATTCATTATTCCCCAAGGTTTTAGATCCATAGCTTCTTGTTGATAATAAAGGACCAGACATTATGATTGGGATGAGAGAAGTCCTTTGTATTAATAACATACTTTTTATTATGTCGAGGCCTTTCGGACTCATCAAGCGACAATCATCAGGTGCAAGCAATCACTTAGTCATGCCATATTGCTGAACGAGTGTCATTCCTGTGGAACTGGACTATGAAATATTAAATTAAAGTAACTGAATAAAACCTTCTACTGAAATCGCCACATATAATTGATCCCACCCACGAGTATTGTTTTTATGTAGGGCAAATATGAGACAGGATTCTTAATACCGAATTATCTGCGTAGCACATCAAGTTCGGTGAATCTGAAATAATGAACAAACTTGTCATGTCTGAAATGCGCTTCATGGCAAAGAATACAAGCACAGAAAATCCGCAGAGGCAGTCCCACCCACAGAACTAGATTCATCTGCGCGCGCTTCGGTTTCCTAGAAAGGAAGAATCATATCTAACCTAAATATCGAAATGGCACATCGCAGAATTAGACAACTTGCTCCTTCTCGAATGGATAATTCTGTATCGCTTGCTATTGGAAATACCAAACAATAAGCTGTTAGCAGACGACAACAGAGCCAGTGAGAGATTCGTGCGTTCTGTGATATCACTTCGCACACACCAAAACACACATCGACTTGGCTAGCATTCGATTCAGTGTAAGCACTACACAGTGAGAAATGCCGAGGAGAGGATGTGAAATCATCAAGTGAACTCATTTTCGTACGCCTGCTACTTTCTTTAATAATGATCGGAAGGGCCAACATCATGAAGAAAACTTGTGCGCAATGATCTGAATTCTTCGAATCTGAAGGAATTGTGGCAATCGAAGCACTTTGCTTGAACTCACATTAATCCGCAAGCGACGCACGACTTTTTTCCTATTTCTGTAGGGTATTAGGAATTCCTTTTTGCCCACTTAGTAAGTTCTTCGATGTGCCGTCGGTTTCGAAGTAATCACACTTCTAGCAAACCGAAGCAGATAAACAAAATACTTAAATTCTGTGGGTCCAAGCAATCATTACACTGAACATCACTTAGTCATGCTATATTGCTGAACAAGTGTCATTCATGTGGAACTGGACTGCAAAGCATTGAATTACATAAGAATGTAAATTAACCACGTTGCGGATGCAATAATAGCAATGACTGCTGCTGAAATAATAAGTAGACGAGAAATTTGCATAAATTTATTAAATAATTAAATTAATGACTTGAGGAGACTCATTACATGAAATTTATAATACTGAAATCTTAATTGGATGTAAGTATTAATACAATTTTATGACAGACTTTGTATATACAAAGTTATTGAAACCACAAGAGTTGACTGCCCGCTGCAGAATTCTCTTCTTCATTCGCAGTTAATTATATTGTTAAGATCACGTGTCATATCAGGCTATGCTTCTCCAAAAGTGTAAATCAGAATTTCCTAAATGTTGTTGCATAATATACAAACGCAGGCTTTTCAATGCCGACATCGATTCCTTCTCTGCAATTCTACTTGAAAGTTGTCTTGCGGTATCTCTAAATGGTAATAGCTATGAAATAATACTACCCACTAATGTGCGTCTGGATCTTCTTCATTGACTATTCGCAATATTTGAATACTGAGTAGGTCTACTTTTGACGACTATGGTAGGCCTGTATGTAATATGCATATTGGCGTGGTGTATCGTCGCCTGTGCTGATCCTCTGCGCTGGTGGTTTTGGGATGTCGTTGAAGTTAGCACCAACTTCAACACCAAATTTTTGAATAGTTTGTACAGAATAGAAAACCACATACAGACAAAAAGTTTTCCAAAATTTGAACTCCTTCATCTTCAAAATTCAAATATAAATTCGAAAAATTGGTGCTACCCAGTTAGCGAGTTTGTACAGCATTCCGATGGAAAAATTTAGATATAAGAACAAAAAACTGAGTTTGTACAGCAACGTCCAGCACTTTCCTTACTCGAACAATCGGTGAAAACCGCCAAAAACCGATTTTTTCAAAAAAATGACAAGATTTTCCAGAAAAGTTCTTGGTGCTACATGGAAAATGAGTTTGTACAGTGCTCTAACCGGTCGAAGAGTGTGCTACTAATCCAGTCTGAGTTTGAACACACTTCTCCGACACTCCAGCACTCCTACGACCGGTAAATACCGGTTATTGTACAGTGACTACAACAGCGATGCGATGGTTTTGTTTCAAAATTGAATTGTCGGTTGAATCGCTAACTTCGACCAGTGAAACGACAATTAAAACAATATTTTGTTTCAAGAAATATTATTATCCATCAAAATATGAAATCTGCTGAGAATGGTGCACAAAACTCTACGTCATAACGGTCACGGGTGGAAAGTTTAATGTAGGCGGTACTCCAAAAGTCAATAGCTGCACCAAATCCAAATGCTGACACGGGAGATTGAAGGACGACAGATGAATATCGAGTTCTCAATTTTTACATACTCTGTTACAGTAGGAAGCACAGCATAGAAAGGTCAGATAGGATAAAAATGACTTGCGACATTTATGCAATGAAGGTCGAATATCATGAATATGATAATGATAGGACAGTCCGAAACGCATATAGAAAAACAACTACAAGGTATAGAAAAGAGGAACATCGCTGAAAATGCCTGTGCTAAGTTGTGTCAACAGATTGTGGTCAAAACAATTACAAGTGCACTTAAAAATCACCGCAAAAAACAACGATCTTGATAGTAAGTGTTGCTTGCAATTCATCACTAATATCTGGAAAACAATCGAAGGTATAATAGATGTAACAGCTGCATACAGTTGCCCATAGTCTAGCTGATAGGACGAAACAATGGAATCCGTAGAATACAAGGGGAAAAGGTTTGGCTACATATGTGAATTTAAGGTATTAGTAAAATCCGAAAAACAGTCAGGTATAAAAGTAAGAATTGTACAGGCTTGCGTATAGCCTATACGATGAACCTTAAATGACCAAGCGATAAAGTTTTTAAAATACAAAAGTAAATGGTCGGGATAAGATCAATTACAACAAATTTCATGAATGCTCATGACAAGCGGAATAAAGTAGAGGCCAAAATATTCCAATTTCGTGTTCACACTCAAAAAATGTTGAAGACTTATCGATCAAACATGAGAGAAAGGGAGTCGTAGCTGTTGAACAGATGCTCTCTGTAGTCAGTCACGCATGTTCAGATACACACTACATGCTCACTAAGTTGATAATTTCAATAATTTCAAATGAAAGAATGTTATCACCAGATGTCTTAACGAGCGGTGTAGAAGGCAACCTACTGATTTTCAAGTTATGTCGTACAACCCGAAGTATAGCTCCTTCAAATGAAATATGCGTTACATTGCAATAACCGCAATGTAGGTTATAAACCTTGTATGTAGGTTCAATCCAACTGATAGAAATGGGAACTTCAACTTTTCCTGAACCTTAACTGATGATGTTAATCACCAGATCCATCAAAAATTGTATCACAGTCAGGCAGGCTAGTTAGGCTCTCAGTTCAGTAGCCATAAAATGTTGACATATAAAACTTACGAGCTATATTCAAATTGCTAATCTCATTTTTGTTTATTTTTTCATCGTCAAATATTTGAACAATTAGATCTTCTCGTGTGCTAATACTAATTAAATGATGCTGTATAAATGAATGTAAACCCAGCAAACTTGCATATTACTTCATTTTCCTATGTGAAAGTTTATAATTCTATGTGCCATTTAAACATAAACAGCCGCGCATAGATTAAGAAATACAAATATACGCAATTCGATGCAAAAGATGGAATTTCGACCATTCAGTCATCCGCCAATTTTTTAAATCAACATGTGATAGTTAAGTGAATAAGTGGTGTCCGTGGCACAGTGGTTGCGTACTTGGACTAGCGATCTCATGGTCCAGAGGTCGAACCCGGTAAGTGTCATTGGAAGTCGGCAGGAAGGGCATCCGGACTACAAAGCACCACAACGCTCCAAACAAAGTCTGACTTAAGTCAGCACCGTCCAAGGCCCCAGTAGGGGTAAAAAGTGACGTAAAATCCGTAAAAAAATGTGATAGTTAAGTGACCTTGATCGTTGATTGTAGATGAAAATATTGAACATGCAGTGTATAAAAATGCAGGGCTGGCTGGGGGAAATGCAACATGAGGTAAATGCTACTAGGTTGTAGCCAAAACCAATAGCTCATAGCCAAGAAACCGTTCAGTTTGCATCCATATGTGCCTGCATCGATAGCTAATCTCTAAGATATTTTATTTCGCAAAAGTATTGCATGCTACCCTGGCACTTGGTGAACGATTTGGCAGTTTCTGAAAATTGGGCCTTATTTGCTTTACTCTTGCAACAAATTTAGTTTGCTGTCAAGAGAAGCAAGCTGGAATTAGATATGTGCGATCTTTTAGATCACAGTAAGATGTCAAGTTCATCCACACAAAATAGCTGATTCGACCTCTTCATTATTTACGTAGCCCGATCGATTTTGGTAGTGAAAAGCAGGTCCGGGGTAAATACGACATGGCCCACCGGGATAGGTGCGACAACTTGCAAAAGTTTGATTTTTGTCGCTTAAGTTTTTGATACATTCCTGTGTCAATAAAATCGTCACCAACATATTTTGATATCATAGATGTCTAAAACGACAATAGGGTGCAATGCTGAAGATCCAAGCTTGTTTCGAGTTCATGGATTTCGATCGATTAACAACAGCTAGATGCTATTTCAAGTCAATCAAACGAAATGATCTACGTCCAGAAAGAACGAGAAACCTTAACGATATTTAGGGCCTAATTCTGATATTCTTTTCTCTAATACGCTCGCATATTTCTAAAATAGGCTAATTCTGTTTTTGAACGTATATCAGTTGTAGCATTTCATGCATGTATCCTATTTAAAAATAGGCCTATTCATCTTCAAAATACGCTTATTATATACATACCATATACACTTCCCATTTTTATCTCACATAAACATAAATCTATCGAAATAATGAACTACATCAATTCTGCAATCACAAATAGACCAAGATCAACTTCTATATGTGAAAATGTCTATTCTAGGTAGCAATTGGGCACTTAGGATTTTCTTGTAAAGATCTGTTGCTCTATTACTGAGATATACGAGCGAAATACATCACCGTCATTTCATACTACATTCCCAACCTATCATCGGAATTTAATTCGCAACACTATATCAAAACGTACTTAGTCGCAATAACACCCAGACCATGTCGCATTCACCCCAATCACGAGATAAGAGACTTTGAAGTCGCTTACTTTGACAGCCAACTTAGAGAAACTTATCATTCCATCTTCATAAATGGGCAGTATTCTTGTAGTTACTGCACAATAACCGGTATTTACCGGTCGTAGGAGTGCTGGAGTGTCGGAGAAGTGTGTGTTCAAACTCAGACTCGATTAGTAGAACACTCTTCGACCGGTTAGAGCACTGTACAAACTCATTTTCCATGTAGCACCGATTGATTTGTTCATAAATGGGCAGTATTCTTGTAGTTACTGTACAATAACCGGTATTTACCGGTCGTAGGAGTGCTGGAGTGTCGGAGAAGTGTGTGTTCAAACTCAGACTCGATTAGTAGAACACTCTTCCACCGGTTAGACCACTGTACAAACTCATTTTCCATGTAGCACCAAGAACTTTTCTGGAAAATCTTGTCATGTTTTGAAAAAATCGGTTTTCGGCGGTTTTTACCGATTGTTCGAGTAAGGAAAGTGCTGGAAGTTGCTGTACAAACTCAGTTTTTTGTTCTTATATCTAAATTTTTCCATCGGAATGCTGTACAAACTCGCTAACTGGGTAGCACCAATTTTTCGAATTTAAATTTGAATTTTGAAGATGAAGGAGTTCGAATTTTGGAAAAATTTTTGTCTGTACAAACTCTGCGTCATCTGTAGTACCTATTCATGTGGTTTTCTATTCTGTACAAACTCTACTCAAAAAGTTGGTGTTGAAGTTGGTGCTAACCTCAACGACATGTTTTTGGGTGGGAGAATCAGGTCGCTCATACCTGAAAGAAAACAGCACATCAAAGCAGTCACAGGGTGGACTATGAGAGGATGGAGGTGGTGGATATAAAGCCGATGTGGAAACGAAGAAGATTAATCGGGGAGGAATCATTCGAAAAATCAAGTGAAGTTTTCTTTGATTAGCTGCTGAAATTTTTGACTTTTTTCTCTCTTCTCTCATGTATTTTTAGGTTTTCATTCATTCTACTGTTGCTGTTAGTAGTAGTATTTACCTCATTTATTTTCTCCTGCCGTTGTGTATTTCACTATTGACATTCGGTCGACGTAATGTTCATGGTTGAATAAAACGGGTTAGCAATCTTCATCATAGTTTTAACTCTTTTAAGTGTCGAAGACGAGCAGTCCTATTTTTCAATAGCGCAACTGTTGAGTTGGCGGTGATTCAATATAAATAGGACAGGCACTTGAGACTGTTTTTTTTTGATTTTTGAAAATCGGCAACTGAATGGAAATAACTGTTCGTCCTCCGTCCTAAACAGGGTAAGATCATCAACAGTTAACGTTAGGGCGAAATATGTTTTATTCATAAAGTGTAACTCGACGTAAGACAAAGTTTTTTTTTAATTTTAAAGACTTTTGTCTGCATGCTTTTCAATTTCAGGTTTTTCGAAGTGTATTTCTACATCAACATATTCATGAGCATCGATTCCGCGCGAAGATTATTTTGAACCTTAAGTTTCATTTAAGGCAATTTAAGGGTCACATCGTGGGGCGAAACCCTGGAATCTGTACAGACCGGCTAGAGACCCTGTGAACCTCCGGAACCTGCGCAACTCCGCATCCACCAGAGAGGGGACGGCTTCCCTACCCTTCCAGAGGTACTCGGAGTTCTAGAAGACGAGGAATTGCTAAGGCGTTTGCTGACCTGCACTAAAGGTCACAATTTGACGGTTAATGCACACAAGTCTCAGCTCAAAGTACCTTTCCGATCCTAGAAATCTTGTAGATGAAAAACAGCACCAAGGTATTCATGACCAAATATTCTCACCGGTTCTATTCATGATCATATACCGGAATGAATGAGGTACAGAATTCCACCACAGTTTGAACATCGTTAATCACACACAATCGCGAC
This sequence comes from Prostheceraeus crozeri, assembly GCA_907163375.1. NCBI lineage: Eukaryota > Metazoa > Platyhelminthes > Polycladida > Euryleptidae > Prostheceraeus > Prostheceraeus crozeri. Next base: position 473,237 of record CAJQUW010004833.1, read on the forward strand.
ATAGATCAAACACACCTGTACTAGGCACCCGTCAAAAGAAATCAATGGAAGACATAATACCGAGAAACTAAAGCAAGTAGACAAAAACTAAATGAAATTTGAAGAGGAGAAAAGTGACGTTATGACTATGATATACATGGTAAAATCAAATTTACTACCGACTCTTTCTGAGTACATAAGCCCGGCTGAGTACATTTTATCAAAATGTACACTACGATGTACCTTACTTTTGCATCTTCGAAGAACTCGAAAGCAGGATTCGCTGGACAAAATCAACTAAATGTGTTGTAGTGCCACTCGGTATCTTCTCACGGCGGCGGGGATGTCCATTTAACAGCCATCGTGGAGCGTGCTCATCATTCTTTGAGACAGCCTGCGCTCCGTTCCACCGAGTTACCGGCTTATGGCAGGTATAATTAAATTCATAAATAATTTTTGATTCGGTTTCAGGAGTCCGGTTATCCTTCAAAACGGCTATGGCACTGAGTTCTCGTGATGGGCATCACTCGAAGCTCTATCGTTGAGTACGCCGAGTTAGCTTCATAGCGAAGCTTACGCGCAATCCGGTCGGGGAAGGTGTCTCCTTTGAATAGAATTCGTAAAAGGATGACCTTTTTCTGAGGTCCGAACCGGGGATCAGCTTTGCTGCACTTGCAATGTCTTTCGACAAAATCACGAGGATGTACTTAAATATATTTAGTCCGAGGATATATACTTTTCTCTTCTTCCAAATTTCATTTTAGTTTTTCGGTATTATGTCTTCCAGTGATTTCTTTTGACGGGTGCCTAGTATATTTGTCTTTGATGTATGTTGCGATTGTGTGTGATTAACGATGTTCAAGCTGTGTTAGAATTTTTGTACCTCATTCATTCCGGTGTATGATCACAAATAGAACCGGCGAGAATATTCGGTCATGAATACCTTGGTGCTGTTTTTCATCTACAGTTGTCGACTAAAATTTCAATTTTCCCAAGCTGTCCTATCCGTCACATTCAAATACCTGGAACACTTTCCGAAAAACCTTTTCCTAGTGAAAACCGGCTTCTGTTTACGGCTTTGGTTTTATGTTTGCCTATGGTGGCCTAATTGTGAAAACACGAACATGACACGAAGCGCCATCGTGTCATGAGCGCAGACCTCAAGTCAGCAGTCTTGACATAAACAGTCTTAATCTTTTCGATTTCACTCAGTTTTCGAAAATGAATATCTTGGCTATCATAATAATGTCCAAGGCTGAAGAAATGTAGTGGTGTGAGAGGAACCATAACAGCAGCATCTAATCACGGGTTTGTATGCAAGCGCTGCAGGGGTGACATACCACCAGTAACGAAGATTGGTGACGGAAAAGAAGTTGAGTTAGCTGGTCAACACTACGAAGTGGTGAACAGATTTTGTTACCTGGGTGACATGTTGGATGGTGGTGGTGGAGCGGATGCAGCTGTGTCTACACGATTACGTTGTGGTTGGAAGCGATTCCATCAGCTGTTGCCTTTCCTGACATCACGGGCGGCACCTCTATGGATGAAGGGGCAAGTGTACGACGTGTGTGTAAGAAACAGCATGCTGTATGGTAGTGAAACGTGGGCCATGAAGACAGAAAACAAAATGAAGATGATAAGAGCCGAAAGAAGAATGCTCAGGTGGCTTTGTGGTGTGTCGCTTCGAGTAAGAATCCCCAGCGACGACCTCCTTCGAAGATTGAGCCTAGTTGGAATGGAAGAAGCGATGAGAAGAAGGCGTTTGAGGTGGTACGGTCATGTAGTGAGGAAAGCAGATGATGACTGGGTGAAGAAGGTGTGGAAGTCAGAAGTGCCAGGGCGAATCCCCAGAGGACGACCTCGAATCGCATGGGAGGATGCAGTTCGAGCAGACTGTAAGAAAATGGGTATATGCGAGGAAAATGCAAAGGATCGCGCCAGGTGGAAAACTGCCATCAGAGGCAATCGTCCAACCCACCCAACGGTGGAATAACGGACGTAAAACGTATATGATGATGATGATGGCTCGAAGTGTTCCGAAATTATTTCATTCGTGTGGATTACTGATTTGATTGTTTGAATTTCTCTATTTCATGCACTTTTCCGTGTATTATTCGAAGTATGCATATTTTTCATGCGCCATGACCTCGATGTCTGAAATGTACACCACAGCTCCTTTAGAAGTGAAGTTCGTGGAAATTAGGATAGTGACCTTATTCGAATGTCTCTTATTTTTCAGCCACTGTCGGAATTTGAAGCGAATGACAAATCGCTACAATACAAGTTAACCCTGTCTTGTTTGAATTGTGTGAACATGCCGTCAAGTGCCGTAAGCAATGCACTAATCACCAACTGGCGCGACACGAATTTACCATTCATCAATAGTATCAGAGTAAAGGATAGATATTATCAAGTGGAAAAATATAAGAAGTTCAAGGTTACCATTCGTGCTGTAAATGTGCAGGGTGAAAGCAGTATGGCTGCAACTGAGGCCACTGGATATTCCGGTGAAGGTCCACCGTCTGCCAAAGTGGCCGATTTTGGGTTAGTGGCGGGTTCACAACAGAACGTCGGTCAGGATAACAAGTTAACTGTGAAATGGACTCCACCTTCAAATGTCAACTCCACTGATGCTGTTAACGGATTCTTCAGAGGTTATCGCATTGAGTGGTGTCATGATGGTCTGACTACAGCCCAATGTTCGGCAACCAAGCGGTAAGTGAAGGCTACCCGTGCTGTCAACTTTTAATCACTTTTTCGAGATCCCCCCCCCTCTATAGAAGATCGAATTTGCTCGTTTTTTAGTTGCTATTATTGTCTCATATTCATTTCAAAGGCCGGTAGGTCTAGATGTACTAGGCATAGTTTGAACCTCCGTACCGTCCAATGCCATCCTTTCAATATGCTACGGTTACCATATCCTGTAAGCCTAGGTGGCTTCCAATCTTGACACAATTTTGTAACCTTTATCTGGGAATGGGAATTTTGCTTCACACAAACAACTTGGCTTTCGTAGGTGTGCAGCTGTCCATACATGCTAGGATTCCTTTAGGCCTTATAAATCAAGACAGGCTACTAGTTAACAACTTCAAAAAAGAGCTACCGAGTTGCTATGTGTAAAGGATGTAAAAGTGATGGCGTGCTATTTTCCCATAATCGATGCCATGTCGACATTCATTAGTTAAAGAATGTGACTAACTCATGGACCGAAAAAGTCAACGATTCATTTGTATGGAGGCCAACGTTCGCAACTTGCAACACGATCGATGTGATGCAGAGAACAACTGTTTTGTTGTCTATAGATGGGTATTTTGGGGCATGTGTGTCTCAATCTTAATTTAAAGAATTCACACGAATCTGCTCCATTTTCTTGGAGTTTATTGAACTCACCACCCACAGGGATGCGGAAAGAGGATTGTTTAGATCTAGGTCATTCTGCTGTCTGAAATTATAATTTGATGAGATGACAGTTCCGCCCCCGTACATATCGAACGTTGTACGTCCTGATGAACGTTGTTTTGAAATATTTTACCGTCTCGAGACTCAAATAGTTTATCAAAACTTCTTAAAATTGTGCAGTTCACTTTTTGTACACCCGATACAGATGCACCAGCAGACAGATTTTTTCCATTACGAAAGAATTAATAAAAACATTGAGGGCATTGTCCAAAAATCTTTCCAGAAATTTGCTGTGAACCAAAAACTTTTAAGAAATTCTATCCATTGACAAATGTGACTGGCTCCGAAAATTATTATTTTGCAATAGATAAATATCTCCTTGCTGTAATTTCCGATTTTCAAATATCTTTGATGAAGAACATGTCATTTGACAAACTCAAAGTCACTGATGTAGCGACATTCTAGTAGCCTGTATAAAATAGCAAAATTGGACCATGAATCTCGTTCAATGACGATGATAAGTTTGAAAATTGATTCATCATGAAAAAGTTTGGGTACTCCTGAATGTCCCGTTTGATGAAGGATTTTTATGGTCACCTTCGTCTAGATATTCATATTGTATTTTAAATTGTTATGCAGTTCTTTCTCTGTCGACTTTGCAGATACGAAGATTTGATAATCAATCAACCAACACATCCGCTGTTTATGAAGTATCGTAGGAGGCGTAGAAGAGATACTGATGACGTTATGGAGGATGGGGACGGAGAAGCACTTTTGATGAGACATAAAAGGGCTGTGTCCGTGCAACAGTATACTCTGACTCGTCTTCCTGGTAAAACCAAGTTGAAAGTGTGGGTTCGTGTTCTGAACAACCGATATGCTGGGCCGATCAGCAATATTATTACTGTGACCACCGCAGAAGGCACTCCAGGACCTGTTAATAACTTCAAGCTGAAGAGAAAGGGTGTCACTCATCTCACGTTTGGTTGGAAACTTCCATCTCAGACCAATGGAAACCTCACCGGGTACCAGATGGGAGTGCAAAGGATAGCTGGTCTTGATCTCGGTTACCTGAAGCGTTATCCGGAGATCACAGATGCTAGTGCTAAGCTAGGACAGGTGGCGGGGTTGAAGCCGAACTCGCTCTATCGGGTGTATATCTGGCCGCGGACAACAGCAGGTTTTGGCGTGTCGAGCTTCATTGATGTCAAGACCAGTCCGGCCAATGTCGGTAAGTGTTCATGTCAAGATAAAATACAAATATGCGAATAGTATGATCGGAAGCAAGCTCTGAAGGAGCTAAAGATTATCATAGTGGGGGCAGTCTGTAATAATATTCACTGGTAACCAATCAATTTCCTTCAAACATATTGTAGTGTACATCGCTTGTACAACTGCTGACAGTCTTGTTGGTGGGATGGAATTGAAAAACTGCTGAAATTCCCATGCGACCGCATCCCATATAGCAAATTTTTTTTGAATCATTTAGCACGGAATGCATGCACACAGAAAACCTGAGAAATCAAGTTCTGGGGCCGGTTGCACAAACAGCATAAAATCTTATTATCTTAAGTTAGAATAATTTCAGTTGCAGAACACGATATTATATCAGTTTATCTTAAAATCATTTTATCTCCGTTGCACCATACCGATCATATTTTATTCTAAGATAAAATGATTTTATCTTTAGAACAATCCTAAGTTAAAATAATACGATTTTAAGTTAGAATAAGTCTGTTGCACTAAAGATAAAATCAATTGATGTTATTTTATTTCCTCTTCTAACTTAATATCAATAAGGGGTACTTCTAAATACTTATCTCCGTCAATTTAACGCGACAATGGAGGCATAACTAATCTATCATGTATGATTATAATTTTATAAACATTGAATAGGCTATTAGAAAACTATCATTAACTATGATTGTATCTATAGAGTGAAGAACTATAATTGTAGTAGCTTACTAATACCACATGTAAATAGTAGAACTATATGTATATTATTGAATCATAGTAAGCATGATTCTTCGTTGAGCCCATGCATATAATCCCATCATATATATTCACATCTTTACAGTCCCCACATGTAGGTTATCTACATGTAGGCCTACCCTTTAAGACAAAGAACAACATCCTTTCTAACAAGGGAATTGTAATGCTATAAAATGAATTGTTTACCTGAGTGTTTAAGCAGCTGAACATACCAAGTATAATCACCACGTTCACACAAGCATTATCACTACAATCGGCGATAGGAATAATCACTCTCCGTAATTATATTATCTTCGATCTCCGCCGTTTCTTCTGTTGTTCCGGTACAAACTGGCAACCGGGCTGTCTTGCTCTGTAACAACATTTTCTTCATTTTCGCATTTTCTATCTTCAGATCCAACAGAATCAGTTCTTTTTCGTGCCTTTCTTCACTCTGACGAAATAGAAGCGACTCCAGCTCATTCTTCGGTTTCATGCGTTTGGGTTTTGGAGGGACATTTTCGTCATCATCATCACTATCGATGCCATCCATTATAGATGAATCCATACGGGAGCCGACACCTTGAATCTTTGGATTGTCATTGCCAATTATGTCAAGCAATAAATGTGTCATGGGAGATAATGGAGGTGGAGGTGTACCACCACCAGTGCGATTCAGGACTCTTCTATAGTTAGAATTATTTTTCAATTTTTCACTTTTCAAAGATATGAACTTTCTCTTAACATCTTCCACATCTCGATTTAGATTATTGCCGATTTGATCCCATAATTTATTCTTTTCTTCTTTTGTCACTGATGCACTGAACTTGCCGAAAAGTTTTGGATAATGAACATACATCTCGTCGAATAGCAAGCTAATTTCGGTCTCACTCCAGTTCTTTCGTCTTCTTTCATTGCCGGCCATTTCAAATCACCAATCCCAATTATTGCTGCGTGTGAAAAAAGAGAGCGTGAGACGTCAGCCAACAGAGGTCTTAACTTAAGAAATGGTTGCTTGCATTGATCATCTAGGTTCATTCGTCCTCAGTCAAGGTCATTGCGATGTCACATGCTACAGAAAATTCCCGTTCTCATCCTGTAACCAATCAGGAATGTATTCATGCATCTATTGGAATGATGGACATGACGTATAAGCATACGAATTTCGACTCGATGCGTTCCTTTATGACTCACCTTGGAAGAATTCTGGAGCGATAGAAGATCATTTCTATCGTTAGTCAGGATGCAGGAGGAAACCGTGAGAAACCTATGGCGATTGCAGGAAATCCGCAGTATTCAAGACATAAATCGAAGGATATCCCGACAAAGAATGATCATATCTGATTATACTGATGGTGAACTTTATGACAGAATCCGACTAAACCATGAAACATTTCAAAAACTTTGTGGTGTGCTACTATCTCACATGAGATCAAGATCAGCGAGAAATAATGCTCTTACACACGAAGAAAGGATATATATTGCCCTTTACTTCTTCGCTTGTGGTTCATTTCAAAAAGTTGTTGGTGATTCCATCGGAGTTGATAAATCTACGGTCTGTAGAGCCGTTACTGAAGTAACCAATGCTATATTGAAAGTTCTGCCGACATTTGTGAGTACTCGATTTTTTGATAGACCGGAAAACTTATCTTTCTTTGAACAGAAGCACTTGCCAAATGTTACCGGTGCTATTGATGGAACACATATAAAAATTATTTCTCCTGCAATATACGAGAATGAATATGTCAACCGAAAAGGTTATCATAGTCTCAATATTCAAATTATTGGAACAGGTGAAATGTTGGTCGCTGATATTGTTGCTGATTGGCCGGGTGGCACTCACGACAGCAGGATTTTACGAGAATCTGGTATTTTTCATAAATTTGAGAATGATGAATACGGGAATAGAATCCTTTTGGGTGATCAAGGTTACCCTCTCAAGACATGGTTATTTACTCCAATTACGCGATCCGTTCTTACAGTGAAAGAACAACGGTTCAATTACTTTCATAAATCTGCGAGATGTTCGGTTGAGAGACTATTTGGCATTTGGAAGCGAAGATGGGCTTGTTTGAATCATCTTCGTGTAAACCCACGTAAAGCTGCGATAATCATAGCAGCGTGTGCTGTCATCCATAACTTCGCTATTTAGAATGGCGAAAATGGTTATCTCAATAATGCTAGCGAAGAAGATCCAGTTTCCGGGGAAATAACAACCCATCAGGTAGAAGAAAGTGATAGTGCTTCTAGAACACAACGTGCTGTATATATCAATGAGCATTTTTGAAGGGACAATGATTAGTATGTCCCTATGTTTTGGAATATACTCACAGCAATATATTGGGCATTGTGTTTTCCTTCTTTATAAATGGAGGGAATTTTTTATTAAAACGAACAGTTGTTTTATCAGGTAGCCTACTTGCATAATTCTATTTAGATCTACCAATCAAATCATTGCTAACCGTTGCATTAAAGTAATACGGATTTTATTCATTGATATCTTTAAAAAGCCCGAAATAATTGTTATATTTTATCTCAATCACTAACTTATATACTTTGTAGCAACTTTCCTCATCGTTTCACTGAAATGGACTATTGGATAACTTGAAGAGTTTCATTAACATGTTGATGATATCATCATACTTATCGACACATTCCCGTCATTAACTTGTAAATTCATCACAACTTCAGTCATTAAGTAATCAGCTATGACGGAGTTCTACAATACCGCAAAACATATTCACTCCTCAGAAATTTGCACGACCATATTACGTCGCGTGCGTTCCAAATTCTCCAATTGTATTGGCTCTCATTTGTTCACGTCAGTGACACACACGAATGTACTTAAAAATAATATCATGGGGTTTCATGTTAGTGCAACGATATTATCTTATCTCGAGATAAAATCATTTTATCTGTCTATCTCTGCAATCGAACGATTCTAAGTTAGAATCTTATTAACTTAGGGCAACCATATTATTTTATCTCCTAGAAGATAAAATAAAATTAAGATAAAATCCTCCGAATTTAGTGCAACCGGCCCCTGACATCGAATATTTTGCCGAATCCCACCATCAAGTGTGAGTCTACTGGTAACTAATTATTCAGTAAATTTCATCGTCAGAACTTCATGAACATTTCATCATCAGACTTTCGTCATCAGTATTTCGTCATCAATATTTCATCATCACAATTTCGTCATCAATATTTCATCATCAGGATTTCGTAATAAATATTTCATCACCAGGATTTTCGTCATAAATATTTCATCAACAGAATTTCATCATCAATGTTTCATCATCAGGATTTTTGTTATCAACATTTCATCAACAGAATTTCATCATCAGAATTTCATCATCAATATTTAATCATCAGAATTTCATCATCAGGATTTCATCATCAATATTTCATCATCAGGATTTCATCATCAGGATTTCGTCATCAGGATTTCATCATCAGGATTTCATCATCAACATTTCATCATCAATATTTCATCATCAGGATTTCATCATCAGAATTTCATCATCAGGATTTCATCATCAATATTTCATCATCAGGATTTCATCATCAGAATTTCATCATCAGGATTTCATCATCAATATTTCATCATCAGGATTTCATCATCAGGATTTCGTCATCAACATTTCATCATCAGGATTTCATCAGAATTTCGTCATCAATATTTCATTATCAATATTTCATTATCAATATTTCATCATCAATATTTCATCATCAACATTTCATCATCAACATTTCATCATCAATATTTCATCATCAGGATTTCATCATCAGAATTTCATCATCACATTTCATCATCAATATTTCATCATCAGTATTTCATCATCAGAATTTCATCATCAGTATTTCGTCATCGATGTTATTAATTCTAGCTGCAATATTGACAACAATGTGTGTACGCACAGAAGATACGCAAGACAGTTCGCCTGTAGAACCACTATTTCTCAATTTTGCTATTGCAAATAACTAGATGCTGTTAAACAGCACCAACCAAGACATTGAATACCCAACCTGCAAATTCTTCTCACGCCACCGATAATACCTATCTCGATTTACAAATATCAATCGATGAATCAACATTCAGATTGAGTCAAAAAATCCATATTCTTGCATCTATTGCGACTCATTCTGCAGGTTGATTGTTTCGTTTTTGTAAACTTATCATAATTCATAAGTTGTTTATTGTCAAAATGTTTTGGACAAACATGAGCATGACAAACTTTCATCATGGCAACATATGAAAAAAATGAAATTCACATACCAACCGAAAGGAAGGCAAGGTTGTGAATAGAAGATGTTGCAATTCTTCTCATTATCTGAAAATTTTCAGAGATAGTTATTTCGTTTCGCGATGTAGTTTATTTGTCATGATAATTACATACATCTTTGCATTGTGCACATTTATTCTCGAATCATTCTTCAAACGCTAACATGTATTCATCATCGAAAGCACAATTTTTCTGTGATACGACTATGCACAATCTGAGTTAACTGTCCCATGTCCTAAATGTCTTCCCAATTATTAAGATGAACCGACCAGGGTGCATCAATAGATATCAAAATCACGTTTATATGAAGACAAAGTGTAAACTAGAAAACTAGAGTAGTAAAAATGAATTACAAATCCTTAAAATCGTGTCCACAAAGTTGTTGGTCAGTTCACCTCGATGTGGTTAGATAACGTTGCAAGTGGATTTAGAGGTTGATACAAGTCATTATAAAGCGAACTGAATAGTTGTCATAATGAAACTTGCTGCATTAAACACATTCAGAAGGTATAAGTGCATGTTTGTCCATCAGTCTACTTATTGGACATTCTGTCATCTGCTCATTTGTCATTTTTAACTAACAACAAACTTGGTCTTGTAGCCCCTGGCGCCCCAACTATCCGTATTGATAGCGTGGGAGTTTCATCCGTGAACATATCATTCGCGCCATCTGCGACTGGAGAGCCTGGTTCCGTCTTCTATATCCAGTTCCGATTGCCAGGAAGAAATAAGTGGGAAGAATCCCAGCGAGAGTTTATCAAACGTTGGCTCCAATTGCTTGATTTACCAACCGACACGAGCTATCAAGTACGTGTGGTAGCCACTAACGGTGCCGGCCTAACGTCATTCAGCGAAACAGTCTGGGTAACGACAGGAGGGCCGGGCCCGAACTCATTGGCCGGTGCTTCAGCCACTTGGTTCATTGCAATTATCTGTCTATTGTTGCTGCTCATTGGTGCAATTGTCGGACTTGTGTACCTGAGGAAAAGGCGACTCGAAGCCAGTGAGTTGAATTTTTGCTAAATAATCTACTTTCAGTGTCCATAGCGTCCCCATGTATCTGTATAATATATGTACTCCAATCTTCACAGGCAACATAATCACACAGCTTACCCGGACGTATAATTTTAGAGCTCATAACGGGTCATGTGTTCAGATCGAGCACAACCGTAATGCTGGAAAACATACTTGATCAGAAATATTGCGAGTTTGGCTCTCACCAGCATATTTGCTTTCGATGTAAGATTCCTTGATGAATAAACCATGATTTGTGACTACATAGACCGAAGGACCAAATGCACCTCAAAATCCGAGCCATATTCAGCACAACATGGTTTGCTTTGACTCCTCACTCCAAATACGTACGATGTATTTTCTTTACAATGCTTCAGGGCTATGAGATATCACATGGCATTCTTATTGGCTCACCACTATCCATATTGTCATGCAAGCAATGTGAATGAACTTTTCGTTACTTATGATGATGTATAAGAGCATCTCAAATGCAGTTGTGATATAGGGATAATTGAATGATTTCATGAAGGAGCTCAACCCACAACTTCATTGAAAAGGACGAATATTCTTTTGCGTACCGTTTAATGTTAGTTATTGAATAGTTAAACCACAGAATTAGATTAATCTGCGCGCGCTTCGGTTTCCTAGAAAGGAAGTGTTATATGTTACCTTGATATCGAAATGGTACATCACAGAATTAGACAACTTGCTCCTTCTCGAATGGATAATTCGTGTATCGCTTGCTATTGGAAGTGGCAAACAATAAGCTGTCAGCAGAGGACACCAGAGCCAGTGAGAGATGCGTGCGTGCTGTGATATCACATCGCACACACCAAAACACACATCGTCTTGGCTAACATTCGATTCAGTGTAAGCACTATACAGTGAGAAATGCCGAGGAGAGGATGTGAAAACATCAAGTGAACTCATTTTCGTACGCCTGCTACTTTCTTTAATAATGATCGGAAGGGCCAACATTATGGAGAAAACTTGTGGGCAATGATCTGAATTCTTCAAATCTGAAGGAATTTTCGCAATCGAAGCACTTTGCTGGAACTCACATTAATCCGCAAGCGACGCACGACTTTTTTCCTATCACTGTAAGGTATTAGGAATTCCTTTTTGCCCACTTAGTAAGTTCTTCGATGTGCCGGCGATTTCGAATTAATCACACTTCTAGCAAACCGAAGCAGATAAACAAAACATTTAATTCTGTGAGTTAAACAGACACGAAAGATTCATCACTTAAATTTTTGCTCAAATGTTGGCAATGGTTACTCACCATCATCTAACCAGTTAGCGGATTCATCACACAGTGTAGCAACCTCTTTCACTCTTCTTCAATTTAGTTATGTTCTGAGCGCTTTTAATCCAAATTTTTCCACTTCAACTTGTTGAATTATGGGTCTCGCTTTCCCCATCTTTACGCTTCAAATTGAAGTGCCTTTTTGAGGACATCCTTGTCACTTCTTCCCCTCATGTCCATACCGTCGTCGCCAAATTCCTGCTGCCCTTCAGGCCAGCTTGATCGATGAGCTAGACAAATTATGATAGATGCACAGAATGTGATGCAAATATTTAAGCGCTTCATGCCGTGTAAATAAGGTAATAGAAGAGAATAATGTAGGATGCTTTCTTATCATTTGATTTCCTCTATGTTTTATTGTAGCACATAATTTTTACTTTAATGTACAAAAATTTACGAAGTATGAGCACTGTGTTGTACGTAACTTAGAAGATGTATCGACTATGAATAATTTCATTTTACATAGTGGAGTTAACATCTTTCTTGCATTGCAGTTCAAGGAAAGCCAGTTCCAACGGAGGATCCTGACGCAAAACGATATCGACAGGAAGAGTAAGTGCAATAGCAAAGCGATTTCGTGATAGGGTGCATTGTTAAAGATTCAATTCTACTTTGTATGAATATTCAGTTCAAATCTTACCATGAATCCTGCACGTAGGTATTCATTTATGGTAGGCCCTATAACGTCTCAGCATTGCAGCAATAATTATTTGTTATTGTTAAATTATTCTTCATTGCCTCATAGTGTCAAGCATCGGTGAGTACTTCTCAATTTCTTTATCGATGAGGGTTATGGTTACCAAATTGAGTGGTCATGGTCATTTCATTTTGTGGTCCTCTCTATTTTTCAAGAAAGTGAAAACTGGCACAGTTGACTCTAAAATAAATATCATCAATGAGTTGAACTTTAGCAGAAAAGTTTGCCATCTTTATCGTAGTACCCTGTAGTACTTCGCAGTATTCATAATCATGGTTGGGCACAATCCGTTAATTAACGGAAGTTAGCTTTTTTTCAACTTTTCAACTTTCTAAAAAAAGTTAACGATTAGTTTAACTTCCGTTACTCTCATGGAAGTCCGTTAATCCGTTGACTTTTTTTAATAATTACGCGGCTGAGAGCTCAGCTCATGATGTCAAGTCAACTATACATTTGAAGGCTGAGTTAACTTGCTTCACCTTCGTTCATAGTGCACTCTGACAACAACGCGCGCCGTCATACAGAATTCGCATCGGTATTTGTGTGAAGCTGTTCTCTTCACACAATGAGGCAGACAGTGTCAGGAGCGCAGTCATGCAAGGTCACAAGAATCAATTCTGTTCTCCAATGTGGTCTCATTTCGTCTACGCGCATGCTCCGAAAGGCCGAACGAATTTCCTTAGTGCAGGAAGAATATGTCAGCATTGTGCGCTTGCTATTCATGCGCGGGAATAAGTGCATTTGACTCGTGTCTGAAGTGTGCAGGAATAAGTGTAAATAACATTAATCCTGATTGATTTTTCAATTTTTAACCTAGTTAACACAGTCTGTTTTTTGAATTAACCTTTGTTTACTAAACTCGCAAATCGCGTGCAACTATCCTCTCACGTTGTTCATTTTATATAACCACAGTTCATTTGTTTTCTACAGATTTTTAATACAGATGTTTAAAAGTGATTTAAGTCTTTTTCGAGCAAAGCTGCATGGATATCAAAGATGTAGGCTTATAAGTTTTCACAAGAGGTGTATGGGTCCCTAGCCGAAGAAAAATGAAGAACTAAGGATAGCAGAAAATTTATCTGTGAAGACACAATGCTAACTAAAATACAATTTTAAAGATGACATAAAATTTAGCGAATTAACGGTTTAACTTCAACTTCCGTTACTTTACTCCCAAAGTAACGGATTATTGCTAACGGAACTACATTTTTTAATTAACGGAACTAACTTTCTTTTTAACGATGCCCAACACTTCATAATTCAGATTTCGCCCGTCAAATTTGATGTCTGATGCATTATATAGTATGTTGCGATGAATTTTCACTTGAGCAAGAAAACATTGCATTGCATGACTGACACAAAAGACGTGCTTTTTTAATAGCATTTTTACCCACTCTTTTGTCATTTATGCCATCTTCTTACATAACGTTGCCGCTTTATTAATATCAGAGATAGCCACGAATGACTGGAAAGTGATTGAATTTTCTTAGTTATACTTATGACTATATCAAAGTTTTTATTGCGTTAATTCGAGTCGATTTTTGACTTTACTGAACAGTCATGCTCATTTGAAATTAAGAAAATGTAAAATCAAAATTTTTTCTGTAGTATGCATTACCGCATTAGGGAAGCAATAGCGTCGATTTATAAACTATCTATATTTTTCGTGTAAGATAGTACAGATTAGAAATGTCATTTAGTTTAATATATGACGCTTCTCCGTAGAATGATTAATTTGTGAACAATATTGTATGAAGAAAAATTGTGCAATATGATGTAGAATGACCATGAGGAATGACTAGCTGCTATGTGGTCAATATATGCAACTGAATTTATGGATTCTCGTTTCTATAATTTGATTAGTCTGTGTAGAGAATTCTTTTGGTGGTTCTGTGTTTGATCTTAATTTTTTCTATTTTGTTCAGTCTCGCACTCTTGCCAGGTTATGAGGTTGCTCATTCTGTTACTTGTACCTGCTAAGTCGAATCCGTGTAAAACCAACAGTTGCATTTTGCTATTTTCAGATTTCATATTTTGACCAGTAATGACTAGTACTCCGTGAAAATCGCTCTCAATCTGATATTACGGCGATGTGTGAATGATGAGTGCTTTAATCAACAAGCAAAAATTGTTTTCATTCACTATTTTGGAATCACCATTTTTGTGTCTGCTTAGTGCGGCATCATCCCGGCATCGAATAGACAGGAATAGCTACCGTCACAGAATTAGATTCATCTGCGCGCGCTTCGATTTCCTAGAAAGGAAGCGTTATATGTAACCATAATATCGAAATGGCACATCACAGAATTAGACAACTTGCTCCTTCTCGAATGGATAATTCGTGTATCGCTTGCTATTGGAAATGGCAAACAATAAGCTGCCAGCAGGGGACACCAGAGCCAGTGAGAGATGGGTGCGTGCTGTGATATCACTTCGCACACACCAAAACACACATCCCTGTCTTGGCTTCGATTCAGTGTAAGCACTATACAGTGAGCAATGCCGAGGAATGTGAAATCCTCAAGTGAACTAATTTTTGTACGCATGCTACTTTCTTTAATAATGATCGGAAGGGCCAACATTATGGAGAAAACGTGTGGGCAATGATCTGAAGTCTTCGAATCTGAAGGAATTGTGGCAATCGAAGCACTTTGCTTGAACTCACATTAATCCGCAAGCGACGCACGACTTTTTTCCTATCTCTGTAAGGTATTAGGAATTCCTTTTTGCCCTCTTAGTAAGTTCTTCGATGTGCCGGCGATTTTGAATTAACCACACTTCTAGCAAACCGAAGCAGATAAACAAAATATTTAATTCTGTGGCTACCGTACTTTTCCGTAATAGCTGCCAGTCAAATAAGGCGTCATGGCAGCTTATTTGGCAGTGGCAGTTTATTTGGAGAAAAATTTCTAGGAAATGTCCATTGTTAATTTCTTGAAAATCATACCGCGTGACGTTTTCCTTCTAACCTCGTGTTGTCGACAGCCCGTAATAAGTCTATATAAATGACCATCTGAGAACCAATCACGAAACACCTGCTTCCCTCTTTATTGTCAGACGGTAAAATTTCCAAGAATTCTTGTCCACTCTGACGAACTTGACGAATATCATTTTCTTAACTACACCGGCAAATTAACTTTAGATCGTGCGAGCGCACGCACATGTAATTTCCGTTAATTTTGTACTTGCTCATAAATTGTTTCTGCGTTGGTTTATTCAAAAAAAAGAAAAACCTAAGAATGATTCAGATATTTTTCATGTTTTACACTATACAGTGACTTAATGAAATTAACATTTTGTTTGAAAAAAAATGTGGAAGGTACTTTGGCCTGTTGTACTGTAGTTTAATTATCCAATGATTGTAGCTTACTTAGCGTTAGCCTACATATGTGTACAATAGGTGTATATGCAAGTATAATTAAAGGGTAGGCCTATTAGCCTGTATGCCGTAATTTTGTTAAAATGCATAAGAAACATCTTGGTTAAATCAGTTTCATTATTGATAATAATCGTAGGTGTCCGTAAACTTTTGGCCATATCTGTAGGTCTATATTCAGTTATAAGGTGTTTCTAGGAGTCAGAATAGCTGTAATTATAAGATAAGCTGAGTGGCAGCTTACTTGGATTCAAATTTTATGCTCCAGAACTGTAAAAACGAATTAAGCTGCCATGGCAGCTATTACGGAAAAGTACGGTAATGTGGCAAAATTGCTCACGTTATGTCTAAGTCTGTCGGTGCATAGATGTGATGGCGATTTAGATCGTCTATCTATATATATAATGTCTAATATGTGAGTCTAAATATATGCTTGTGATATAATTAAAGTAGCAATTTCTCAAATTCCTTAAAATAAAATCAATTGGTTCAAAATATCTAACAGTGTAGGTGTATGTACAGCTCTCCGTCTCAGGATTACCAGATCACCAGAGTTTTTGCGGTGGATTTCTGTTATAGTAGAAGCAATCAATTGAAAGCCAACATGAAGTGAGTAACTCTTTCATTGCTAAAAATATTGAAAAAGTCATTTGTTTAGGACACATAATGAATGGTACAAATGAAGATTATTATAGTACTGAAAAGGGTGCATGTAGTGGTATTGCTTCGGGAAGATAATGCAACAGGAAGAGATGCATATAGAGCGTGTTTTTTGTCATGTAATACTTGAATGAAGCATCATATAAAGAATCTAAAAATAATAAAGTAATAAATATATCTCTAATAAGTCTTGTTTAGATCCGCAAAAAAAATGACTTGCATATTCAGTGATTGATAATATAGCTGAAGTTTTAATGCTACATGTACCTCTTCGACATTGATTAATGGTCTAGTTCTAGTGTTCTCAATATGTGAATTGGCTTGCTAGCCACCCTCGTCACCTGATGTGTAAATCCCATCTAAGATCCCATCTAGGATGTTTTTCTCCGATTGATATGTAGAAGTTTTCTTTTTACATAGGACCAGTCTTGATTTCTCCAAGTTGACATTCATGTAATTTTGTCGACGTCATTCCTTGAAACCGAGATTTTGAGATAATATTGAATGAATGACGTTTCCATTTTTTCGCAGAGTGGATATTCACATTCCCGGAGATAAGAAAATAACTTATCACAAACTATCAGCCCCTCAGTGATTATATCTGCATTGTGCATGAGATCTTTATGATTATACTGTGAAACTGCGATTGTGCGATATTTCAATATTAAATGTGAATTACACACTTGAAACATGTTTCATCAGCAAAGGCTTCGTTTTCATTCCGAAGAATTGTTGATTGATTTAAATTGAATGTTCCACCCTATATACGTAGGTTATATGCAACATTGTGTTTGCATTAGCAGTATATTGCATTCCGCAATGAATAAAATGAAATAAACGTTAGATAAACTTGCTATGCAAAGGACATGCGACCAGAAGAGCTTTAACCTGCGATCGCGAACTTTTTTAGTGCGACTTCGATCGAAGCGATTCTAAACACATGCACACATGTTTTACAAATCATTCATTCAACGATTTGAACTGCAGCACTCCAGAATAACCGAAATAACTGAGCTTGAATCAGGACGTACAGGGGATTGAGTTCTGTAAGGTATTAATTATAAAACCATTCTGCTAAGGTCAAGTGATCAGGGCTGCGGAACTTGCTTCGAGCTCGAGTATGGGTAGATTCAAATGGTGCTAATATTCACATTGGAACCTTAAATCGCGTTTGTGTTAGGTGCTTAACACCTCAACTGTTCAGGAATACTACTGAAAAAGCTGGTCATGTTAGTTGTCTTAGGTTGCCATATCATATTCTGGTAATAAGTTCAAACTTCGATCTACATGCACAGCCTATGTAAACCTGACATGCTCATGCTCCCATATTTACTTTTATTTGGTGTGAGATGTAATCCAAATTTGAATTTTATGACGGCATTTGTCTCGTAGGCCTAGCTACTTCACTATTTTTTTCCTTGATGGTACACCGATATTGAGTTTTTCATATCAAGATTGGTGGATGGTATGCGACATCAATTGGGATTCGTATTTCCTAATGATTGCTTTGAATTTTTATATTGCCAGAAGTCTAGGCAGGAATTGATGCGCAGCGTTTTTTTTGAAAAGACTATTTTGGCAGACAAGTCCAAAACAAGATTGTTCTGAACTGTTTGGGACAATGCAATTGAGATATTGTTTCTTTGCCTGCTGTAGAATCATAAACAACGTTTACTGTAAAAGTGGCTCTAGTTGACGTACATGAAGATTAAGTTAAGCGACACAAAAACGGCACATCTGTTGGATCTAAATCGAAAATTTCTAATAGCAAATTGTCATTTAGTGTATGTGCAACACAGGTCAAGCTAGGGTGCTCAGTAGGGTTTGCGCAGCTTAGCCCCTGAAAATGAGTTTATGGATCATTGCAAAGAAGAAATAAAATTTTTCATGAAAAACTTGGTCTTGTAAGTCATAAGTGTCGCTGTTTTTCGAAGCGTATGTTGAGGCGCCACTGTTTTCGGTCAGCTGGTTCAGCCCATGTCGTGTGCTCAATCTGCGCTTCGAAAGGTAAGTGTGGCTGAGTAATTTTCATTGTATTTGTCATGGTGAGAGACTCGTACGCCTAATGAAAATTCGATTTTTTTGATTGTATTCCAAGCCGTCTTCTGCAGTCTGCACCGTATTGTAATATTCCTTCGAAGACTATCGTAGCTACCATACCACTACGATCACCACAAAAATGTCCCAAATCGCCGCCCTAGCATGCCTGAATGATCCAACGTCTCCTGAATGTTTATAATCATAAGTGTTGTATTTTCCGGTGTTTAAAGATAAATCCATTTTTTCATCACTAGCCTTTCATGTTTTCCAATATTCAGTCCATATTCCATCCACATATTCCATATTCAGTCCTTGAATCTTGAAAATGCTGAGTAATTCATGTAATTGACAAAGGATTGATCTAAAAATATTATGGAGGTTGCGTTCAACTACGATCATCCGTTGTGATCTTGTTGTACTTTAATTGTTTTTGACATTTCCTGCTGGTGACAAGAAAAAGACTTTATAACCAATAATACCTTCTTATTAGTATACCTTCTAATTATAGTCTATCTAGTCTGCCTGTTGTCACCGACTGATTTTTCTTTATTACCTGCGATTTCGAATTTTCCATCGGAAATATCATTGATACAGAATATTTCATTATCATACAATTTTAGCAAAAGATACTATTTATATGCGAGGTACAACAATAATTGACCCAAACAAGAGAAATTAAACATTCTACTAAAATTTGAAGCTTTCAAGCATTTTTGCACCTGTGTAGCGAGATATTTATATCAAGATGATCGCAGGCTACTTGGAAATTACCGGAGATGAACTTTCCGAAAGTGCCTGCGATATTCAATAACTGCAGGGCCGTTGGAAAGCTCCTCAGACTAATAATTACGTCTGTTTGCATGACGATTATAATTCACCGGAAAATATGGAGGAAAATGGTAAAAATTTGTAAAGCATGAAGAATTCGCATTATCTGTTCATCTAACCTTCATGAAATATGTCAACATAAATTCGTCAAATATGTTCAACTGACAATTTGCATCTGTTTTACAGAAGAACGCTACCTCCGCCAGCAGAAGTCCCGACCAAATTTGAGTCACTGGAGCCTGCTGATGGTCCTGACACAATGGGTCGTATCGATCCTGTTCAATATAAGAATGTGCCATTCCCCAACAGCGAACAGGGCTCCATAGCTCCTTCATCTCAAAGTGGAGGCGTTCCTCCTCCCATGTATGGTGACGTTGTACCTCGAGATTCGCCCCCTGAGGAAGATGAATGGAGACCTCCCATGCCAGGTCGTCAGCGCGTCATGCGACCGCCCCGAGATGATTTCTCTGGCAGCGGCGGTTATGCAATGGGGTCCCCAGCTCCTAGCAGTGCCGGAGCTTCAGTCAATCCGAATCCTACTTTTATCTGACCGTCCTGACTGCTGTCAATTTAAATGTACATATCCGTGACGTATACATTCCAATTTTATGACTTTGTACTTTGTTATTTATCCATTTTTGTCTTATTTATCGTACAGCTTTATGGTGGTCATTAAATTTACTAGTTCCTGGATTATTCATACTGTGTTTAATGCAGCAATTTTACACTGTTTTAGAATAATGTATATAAAACGCAGACGTTGTTTTCTATCAATTAATTGTCTCATTCAATCTGCGAGCAAAAAAAAAATGGAGCTGAAATTTCACAAAAAATTAGTTTTGTTTTTTATATATTGCTTCGATGATCCTTTATCACTGGATTTTGTTATTGGGATAGTAGTGTCATGGTGATCGATAGGTCTATTGAAGTTAACTCGAATAGCTAAGTTTGTGGAATGCTGCATATTTTCGGCTAGTGTAGCCCTCAATAGTACAAACGTGGACAAGATGTACACATTAAAAAATTCAAACTTCATTTCTGCTCAATTAAAATTTAAAAAAATTGCTTTATATGTCAGCCTCAGGAACTGTAGGACTTGCGTATGGCTTCCATTGATACCGGGTGTTTTAATAAGCCAAAAATGCTAAGTAATCCTTTTCTGTAAAAGCGTGCACAAATTGTCTCCATCCAGAGTTGACGCATTCATCGTTTGAAGGCATGATAATATCGTCAATTAGAAATGCGGGCATTATAGATATAGCCTACATATGTTCAGCACCTCTCCGTAACGCGATCCCCACGTGACCATGTCTGACAGCAGCTCAACGCTTGTCAGCGTGTGCATGATTGGATTGTTTGAATGAATGCTTCATTGCTTTAGTCATATTTTGTTCGCGAGCGAACAACATTCTTGACAGCGCCGACGCGATGCATCGACAGCGCCATGCGACTTTCATTGAGGCTTGCCAGAAATTGGGATTAAACGGCGATGATTCGACAGATACTGTATGTACATCAGATGTGCCGGTGGATACCCCTACATACGACGGTGACCAAAGAAGAGTATGTACCCAAGAGTTATATTGCAGAGTTACACTAGTTGACATGCAACGCTCAATTGCGCGTATGACCCTAAACAACCGTGGCTATGCGGGATATTGCTGCAATATAAGTTTTATAAGTTAATAGTTGGCAGTCCTGTTAAGTTATATAGACTTTGCGTCTCATGTGTCTGCCAGAGGCTAAACAATATGTGATAAGACCTCAATTCTATGCTCAGGGAAGACAGAACATGCTTAGCGGTTCAAGCGGCAACGCAGACAACCGTAGACGACGCGCAAACTATTAACACTCGCCCGCGTGTATTCATAAGCATTCCCTATGTTTTAACAGCATCAGATCAAGTGATTTCTGACTCCTAGTGCAGAGCATAGATGAATAGAATGTCTTTAACCACGGATGTTTGGGGTGCTCCGTAAATACGCGTGGCATATCACCTAAAGTGTAGTGATCTCTTCTCGGATGTTGCTTTTATTTGAGAAAATATGCAGTGGCAGAGAGATTATCTACCTCATATCAATGAGATGTTTTTGCCATTTTTTATCGAGGCTTTTGAATGTACAACAATTGATACTTTTATAAACAAATTTTTCATGTTCAACTCGATATATTCTATCTTGCTAAGTAATGAATGGAATGCGACATCATTTTTGCAGAGGTGGACGCCTGCTTTGGCTAACCTAAAGTACTTAGGTTGCGACAATTGTCAAAACGTCTTGCATTGCGATCCTTTCATAAAATGGCACGGCAGACATTTACATGAGGATATGGCGACTGCAGCAGCCAAATGAGGTAATGAAGCTTCACATAGATCTTCGTGTACTGCACGGATTCTTTGAAAAGGTACCTTTATTTCTTCGAGAAGATCCGTGATCGCCGGCTTCAAATATCTGCAAAATTTGCTTCAAGCTGATTCAAGCGACTTCATTGTTTAAGAGAATGGTACCCAAACACACTTGGGATGATGAATAACCAGTGAGATGATCAGATCTGAGAACTCGTGATTTCTTCTCTTAGAGTAACGAAGATTGTCTCCTCTTCCAAGAACTCTGATTGAAATGCAGCATTGCACTATGACAAACGACAAGATAACAACTTTATGAGCTGGACTATCATCTGCCGAGCATCCAAAATAGGTCATGTGAATTGTGTAAATAAAATTTGTCCAACATTTGGCATTTTTGGAAACGCTTGTCGCTCCCAAGAATGAACAGCCACAGAATCATTTACAACATGATGCATAAAACACATTATCTCAACAAGCAATTTAGGATTTGCTGCGAAGCTATGTATTAGCTCACTAGAATGATGTAGTCCAATGAATTCAGACGAATCGTCTTGAAACACACCTATATCTTTCTCGCAGTTACTTGCATTCAGCAAATTATTCGTATTATTCTCAGAAAATAAAACTCAATGTCGATCCAACTGAATCTATTTAGAGTCAATTAAGGAATAAGTTAGTTTTACACTTTCATCTTCTCCACCTCTGGAGCTAGATCTCCAGCTCCCTTCTTCTTCTTCTTCTTTTTCGCCTCCTCTTCGATTGGGGCGGATTTCACGAAAGGAATCACCTCGCTGTAGCCTGGAAGAAAAGACCATTGTCAGAAAAAATTGTTTTGTTAATTTCTTTAAATCAATCTCACATTTGGGCATGAAAGGACGCAGAGCTTCCGGTACGGTGATCCCCTCATCAGTCTGATAATTTTCCAATATTGCACAAATGACACGAGTAGTGGCGCACATCGTTGCATTCAACATGTGGACGTAGTCAACCTGAAATGGACAATACAAATTGAAACAGAATCTAACGATGAAGTGACAGTGAAAAACAACACACATACAACTAAAGATGCATGTTTGTCCTAGAGCGACCAAACGACCAATTTCCTCTAATAAAGAAGCTTTACCTGGGCCACTTTTACCTGAGACTATTCCTTACAAGCGAATTTATTGAGAGGAATTTCTACGAGTAAAAGTAGCGCCATGAGTTGGTCAAAATCTACCAATTCAGTGTTCGTATGAGAGATATCC
The DNA here is from genome assembly GCA_907163375.1 of Prostheceraeus crozeri. Taxonomy (NCBI): domain Eukaryota; kingdom Metazoa; phylum Platyhelminthes; order Polycladida; family Euryleptidae; genus Prostheceraeus; species Prostheceraeus crozeri. The sequence continues at coordinate 496,387 of CAJQUW010004833.1, forward strand.
AGAATCTCTTTTTTGATTCAAAATTCATATCCGCAGTTTCGAAAGTCTTCATAAAAGGTCCCAGAGTAGAAACACAGACATGTTAATAAAACGTGTAAACATAACATAAGCACACACATGCAACTTGACATAAACTTCACGTGGATTTTTATGATGCTTGAAACCGCCTTCTCCTCGGAGTGGCATAACAGTTTTATTTTCAAATTGTGTAACACTAGGTGCAGATATAGGCACATTCTATTTTGATAGAATCACGAAATATGTTGGCAGTCATTTCGATCACACTGACAAACCAGGTAGGGTCATTCAGGAATAAAAGGATAATGTATGAGTTTAAGCATGACTTCAGCATTCATAAAAAAACCAACGTCTGGCGGACTTTCATTTTGACCAGTATCATAAACTAAGCTCTCGAGAAAAGTCTCACAAACGTATAGTTAATACAAAACAGTTTCAAGTACTTCCGTACTTAATAGGATGCAGTATTATCAATAATGATGCACTTTTCCTTTACAAGACACTTAGAAATATTTTATTTCGTTCATGTTTTGGTAAATTGTAATGCTTTCTAGCATTGTGACATCAAAATTTCGATGAAGTTTTTCCGAAAGATTAGAAATTATTAGATTAATTAGAAAATCATTCTTAACCTTAAATTTAAAACATCAGCAGGAAAATGTCGGCAAATCACCGAAAGTATGACAAAAAGATGAAAGGCTGTAACCCCTGTCGATTGTTCATGCAAAACAGCGTCTCGCTAAGTTCGACGTCTCTAAGCACCATTTGAATTCTTATATTCGTTCAACTAATCAACTTTGATGAAGTTGTACATACATGTAGCAATATATATAACTATACAGAAGCTGCTTTCATCGTTCAGTATGTCATATGAACAAATAGGTTATCGATATTGTGCCTCTTCAGTTATTCTATTTTAGCTCTGCTTTAACATTGGTTTGTAGGGCAGCGTAGAGAAATCTTGTATTTCTCTCTGCTGACGGACTACGACCGTCTGTCAGTTGTTGATCACGTGATCTACAGTTGATTGGTGATCGGACTTGTGCGTTCACTGATCTTTACAGTCATTATCTATAACTTGAACATGGCAGTCGACCGCGAAAATTTGTCATTTATTTCTAGTACATCAACATCGGCTCAAACTGCCTTCAACAAGTTTTTGAGTTTTTGCCAACTCTGCTTGCAATGCCCCACCGTGCATGACTGGCTTGCTAAACGGGAACATAGTAGCATCTTTGATGTTGCCATCTATGTTTGGAAGCAGGTAGTCGTAAGCAATGTAACTACGGCAAGGCAATGGTATTAATGCAATGATGGATAGCTTCATGGACGTCTGGAAGTCCATGATAGCTTTGACAATTCATGCGCGGACGCGCACTTGCTGAAAGCAGTTTACAACGACATCACTCCCAACCGTGCTGAAACTTTTCATTGTCTCTCATGCTGCATTGCAGATATATGCCGTCTTTATTCAAGTTTGTAGGGAACTGCATAGAACAACGACAACATGAATTGTGATTTACAAAAATGTACATCAATTTGCAAAGTGTTGAAGAGGCCTTAGTTTAATCATTTTCTTTAAGTTTTTGTTGGGAAGCCAAGTAGACAAGATCGTAATAAAGTATAAAAGAATATTACCATCTTGTCTACTTAGTTTCCCAACAAGAACTTGAAGAACTTGCAAAGAGTTGAACAGCCCGTTTTCTTATGAAATGCAAAAGCAATGCGAAGGAAGATCTTAACTGAAGTTGAAATTTTGCAGAGATTCGACACTTCCTAAAGCTGAAGGTTAAATATGATCGATTCATTGGAAATTGAGAAAATACAAAGCGAGTTGGATAAATCATTTCTTAAAGTTATACACATGATTATGTGGACTTCGTGATCCGTGTCAATTGAACAAACCACCCGGATGAATGAATCAGATGTTCATGAAGTTACAGCAATCCTGGCAAGAAAATCTGAAGCAGAAATTGAGCTAACGAAGTCATGAGTTGAGTAAAAATCATTATTTCCCATTCATTTATTCTCAACATTCTAGACTAGCGTGTAGCTGATGACGCGCGCTCACATCCGGACTTCCACTGTAAATAGCAGTCGATTGACTATTATCGTCCCGTCTGATCAATAAATCTGGCTGGCAAAATCCATTCATTGAATCCGACGAGGAGAAGATAAGGTTCCCCATTCTCTGTTCATTGCATTGGTGGCTTCATGCGTTGAGAAGTCGTGTTTCACAATAATTTCACTAACATGCATGGCAGATTAACTGAAGTGATGGTTTAACGCCACTAATTCCCCGTACTGGGACTTGGACGGTGCTGACGTAGTCAGACTTTTATCTGGAGCGTTGTGATCTTTTAGTCCGGATGCCCTTCCTGACGACCACTGGACCGACAGATCGCTACGCCAAGCACTTAACCACTGTGCCACGGATACCACTTAACTGCATGACAGATTAATTTCATAATATGAAATTATATATATATATATATATATATATATATATATAAATAAGAAATGTGCGCTCCTGCCCCACCGAGAATTGTACTCTCCTGCCCGACTTGTACATGAAGGGACCAGGGCCTACAGCAATCGTCGGATCAGGCAATTGGAGGTGCTCTGACTGTCATATATCTTCATTCACATCAGTTCATATCAATGCACAATCATATTCCGAAAAAGCTAACTCTAAACACGAAAATTGAGGGCCTACAGCAATCAACGGATCAGGCATTGGAGGTTCTCTGACTGTCATATATCTTCATTCATATCAGTACATATCACAGCACGATCATATTCCGCAAAAGCTAACTCTAAATACGAAAATTGAAGGGACCAGGGCCTACAGCAATCGTCGGACCAGGCATAGGTGCTGTGACAGCCATAGAACTTCTTTCACAACAGTACATATCAATGCACAATCATATTCCGCAAAAGCTCATACGTGGGGCAGGAGAGTCAGTGGGGCAGGAGCGTACATTTCATATTCGTCCGTGGGGCAGGAGAGTACAATTCGGTGGGGCAGGAGCGCACATTTCTTATCTATCTATCTAGGTATCTATCTAGGTATCTATCTATCTATCTATCTATCTATCTATCTATATCTATATATAAAATAAATATATATAATATACATATCATGTATATTATAAACTTCTACAATTAATGGACTTTTACAATCTCGTATACTTAATTACCTCTTTTTTTCGCATTCCCCTTTTAGTAGGCCTAAAATACTTAGAATTAAAATCTGAATTTGAATAATTTCTTTCAAGTTGGAGCGATAAAGGGATTCGCCATGAGCGTGAAGGTCAGTTGAACTTATTCGGACATCTCTAAATTTCAGTAATTTCTGCATTATATCGGTATAATGAAGAGACCAGTCAAACACCTTTGTGTAAATTCAAAGGCGGTGGAAGGAAACGCAGAATGCAGTTTTGGAATCATTAGTGAATTATTGTGCTATTCGAAATTATTGTTGAATGAACAAAGAGTCATGTTAGTATTTTTCATTGCGATTCCTTTGTCATCCTCTGTTTTTGCATTGAGTTATTTGACTGTCAAGATGCTTGTAGTATCAGTAGATCTCTTGTCAATTTTTGACTCAAGATAAACTTTGGCAGTCCATTTAATGGAGATGTTTAATTCAGTGCTCATTTTCCGATAGTAATGAATCGAGTGGTTTTCAGTGTTCTTTTTCTCGAGAAAAACATCATTATTTGAGTGATCATATGCATGTTTTTCAGAGTCAGAAGGAGACAGGAACTAGATCTGCTATAATCAGTTAAAAATGTTTTGAAGGTATCACCACGAATGCCTTTCTAAATAACTTTGCTCACTCCAAAACCAAAAGTCGCTAATGAAATACAATGCTCCAACAAACACATGGCCAACTCATATGAATGGAATAGTGAAATGAAATGACCAGTCGTTTGACAAATGATAAGCGATCCACTTTACAGAGCATATAATTTTTATGCACACATTGCACAAACAGCAAACACAATGGTGCCAGAGATAAGTTTTGAATTCACTACATAACGTAACAACTGGTCTGATTGGTCGGCAAGTCGAATGGATTGATCATCTCCCCGTGTCTACGATACTTTCTTCAATATCGTTCTTCTCTGCATTCTGATTCTGATAACACAGGAAGTTGGTGACCAGAGTTGGAAAAGTCGGAATTGGAATTGACGATATTTAAATCTACTGGAATTGGAATTGACCTTGATAAACCTCAATTCCACTTTTTCGATAGACCTGTGATAAATCTATTTGTACAAAAATTGAAATCACAGTATTCGGCCGTTGTGTTAACTGCACGCAGAGATAAGAGAGAGATAGATCGACAGACCTAGTTTTTTTCTATAGTTGAATAAAGGGTGCTAATTGTGACTTTGATGGGCCTACAGCCCCCGGACAATGTTAATTCAGCAATTAAGCAAACAATGAAAAGATAATCATCTTTGTTCAATCTGTAATTTACTTATTTATCATGTAAGATAATTAATCAAAATAAAACGATTGTTGAATTTAGTTATTGATTGGATAAGTACAAAAATTGGAGATTGACTTAATTGTTGTACACACGAAAAAAATCGGTTCGGAAAGAGGAAAATTAACCCTGCATTAAAGGGCAGCCTGTCAGTTCAAATCACAATATAGACAGTGTCAACAAATTATTCTAATAATTAATGATTCAATTAAAATGGCAATGACATGAAATGTTATTCAACTTCCAATCACAACAATTGACAATATTAATTTTCAAGACTGTAATTATACAAATACCATACTCAACGATAAAAGAAAAACTTTAAACTTGCAGTTCACTTCTTGATGTTGAATTCACTTCAATTCGATCGGACTCACTTATACCAAAATAATATCATAAATATCATGAATATCAGTGTCACTTATACCGTCAATCTTCAATCGCGCTCGCTGATGTGTTGCCGCATACGCTACTGTGTTGTTGTTCGCTGGTAGGCAGTTGTAGTTGCTACTTCTGTAGTCAAGTTACACCGCGAGAACACGGAGTTCTTCTAACAGCTACTGAAGATGTCGTATGTGTTGTTGTTGGTAGTTGTTGTTGTTTCAATTTCTCATCGTCTCTAATTTATGCAAATTTTTGACACTTGACGATAAATCTACTTTCTTTTGAAAATTGAAAGTTTCCTTTAATCTCTGCTCGTTAGCTTTCGACCCGACCACATTTCGTTCTTATCACGGAATTTTTAATCTCCTTTTTTAACATGGACCATTAATCAGTTTTCATATCATTTTTATCGTCGTTTTTTCTTTCATCAACAATCACGTTATTCGCACATTGAATTTCTTTCTTCTGTCAGTTTATTAATAGATTTATTCGCATCTCTCTCTTTCTCTCATAGAAGTAGATAATAGTACACTAGAATGGAAGTTTGATATCTTGCCTATGTACAATGATGGCACATAGAAAAATCTATGGTTTGTAGATCAGATTCGATCTAAAACATTGTATCATAGTCAAACTATTTGCCAAGTTGGTTGTGGAAGTTGTTGGCAGCAAATTAATGCAGGATTTTTATAAAGATAATATTAAGTGAGATGGTGGCATTGTTTCATGTGGTATAGCCTACTATTTCCTGGGTTGGTATATTGTGTCGATTTGCAGCAGTCATTAACAACTATTTTTCAAAATTCGAATTAAAATTGGTCCACAAAGTCATACTTGAAAGTGGGCGGTGCACTGGTTGTAAGAATATCTCAAGAATTCAATAGAAAAAATTCTAACCGCATGATGATTTCTCCTTCATACGGTTAAGAAACCTAGCGCTTTTGTCGAATAAACACATTGAAAGCTTCTTCACCGACAATAATTTCTCAGATAAGTGAATAGTCGCTGGAACTTTTCAATTAATCATTAAATGACACATGTGATATAGTGTGATAATATTTTGGAAGCTGATATTCGAAAGCATGTAAAGATTTTGAAAATTGTTCAAATATAGTGAACAGGGGAGCCCTTTCAAGTAAAATGAATACTCTGAGATTTCTCGACCTCTGATTTCAAGCTGGAGCAATGTATGTTCTGTAAATCGACGTTGCAAGTTGCATATGTGACTGATAATACTCTTGATAGATTATAGGAGCGATATTTCAAAATGATGAACGTACAGAACGTTTTAAAGGATTTCTTTCTTTGTCATCCTGTCGCCGCAATATTTTGTACATTCACTATTGCTTTTGTGTATGATCTTTGGACAAGGGGCAGCAATCCAGATCACAATTTGGCTTGATAACTATAAATACAAATGAGAAAACATGGAAACCAGCTCGCACAATTTGCGTTTTGTCCCAACTTAGTTCCCCCGGCGTGTGCCATAATTTTCATGCAATTTCCATTCTAGGACTTTCTATGGTACTGTTAATTTCTATGCTCTCTCTCTCTCTCTCTCTCTCTCTCTCTCTCTCTCTCTCTCTCTCTCTCAGCGTTTGATTCTTTGCTGACCGTTAATTTTCTTTTCTCTTTTTCACAAGATGTTGAATATCTCGTTTACGAAACGAAAATGGCGTAGGCTGACCGGCTACATATATACATGTACATGTACACAAGAAATATGAACTATGAACATGAGAACGCACATAGGAACGACGCAGGGAATGGCACACAGAAATAACGAGGATAGGATACGGCACATGGGTTAAATTGAAGCGAGGAAACTTTAGATACATTAACATATACGCGTCATGCAATTATCGGAATTGAATCTCATTATGGAATTGGAATTGAATTGAACTGTTTCGAATGGAATTAGAATTGAAATTTCTGCTCTGGAATTGGAATTAAAAATTTCAGTGGAATTTTTCCAGCTCTGTTGGTGACTAGTTCGAAAATTTATCGAAATTCACAGAATTTAACGAGGTAAGACAAATTCGTCTATGTAGCCGAGGCTGCTTGATTGATAACTCGATGAGTTAATTTTATACTTATATTTCGGCTGTCACAGCCCTTTTCAAAGTATAGAGTAGAAAAGATTTACAAATGGAGTACAAAGCTATATAAAAATGTTTTCAAAAATCAAATGTCATGTATATACCACTGTACAGTGTACAGATATCTTGTCCTTCATCACGCCTGTTCAGGTCAGGTTGGGCTGTCTTGATTATGAGTGCCTCTTTGAGACGAAGATCTACCTGCGTCTTTAGCATGTGACACAATTTCTATGCTGAGGCTGCCATGACAGATGAGCTTGTGATCATAGATGGCGGATTTGTTGTAAAATAAGTGCTCTCGAATTCTTGTGTGTAGGGGACGCACTGTACTTCCAATGTAGACAGAACCGCACAATCAAGCAGCCTCGGCTACATAGACGAATTTGTCTTACCTCGTTAAATTTAACAATAATGCTGCTCAGAGAGAATTTTGATATTTTACAGAAATTCACAGAGACAATCTATTCTGACTTCTTTGAGTTCCGACAACATTGGGTTGATTGCCTAAGTTAGAAGAAAGCATGTGTAGGTGAATAATGTATAATGTCCAAAATCTAAATCATTATCAAGTAGTGTCGTCATTCAGATGCGAGGTTTACAATATATTTCGTCATAAACGTCTGATGATTCCATCACAACCGTCGCAATTTCAAACTGTGTCTGAAAGAACAACATGGCAACGGAACGCAGTTGACTCATCGCTGTAATGCGCTAAAATCATGGCGTGCAATAGGTTGAATGAGGATCAGGGGGACGGAATAAGCGATATATTTAGAATTTTTATGTTCTAACAACGGTGTGTGAATTCTTAGGAATGAATACAACAAGACGAAGTGCGAAAGTCATCTGTCTAAAGAATTAAGCAGTGTGTCGGATGATTGATTGCACATTATAGACATTTGTGTTTTCTACAACTACGTTGTATATCGTCTTATTGAATTGTTCATCAATAATTCATAGTACCACCGGCGCTGTGGCCTTGTGGTAGAGTGTTCGCTCTGCGTCAGGGAGACCTTGGTCGGGTTAAACCTAGGACTTTCAAAATATGTGCACTCTGCATCTTCGATAAACACGAAGCACAACGAGTGAGAGTAGGATAAATGACAACTTGGTCACATGGAAGAAAGGCTCCGTGAGTAGTATATAGTGTGACATCCGGCGCGACGCTTCGCTTCGCTTCGCTTGCGCCGGATGTCACACTTTTGCGGGTTTTTTCAAAAAATCAAAATTTCAAAAATTTCAAAAATTTAGGTAGACTTCAAATTTCACGTGGCCGAAGGCCGAAAGGCGAAAATTTAGGCGTTTTTAAAAATACCCAATTTTCAAATTTTTCAAAATCTCAAAATTTGAGAATTACAATTTTCACCCTTAAAATCATGACCGTTCCAGGACACCGAAAATCATAAAAGTTAAGAATCTCAAATTTGAGAATTACAATTTTTACCTTGAAAATCATGACCGTTTCAGGACACCGAAAATCATAAAAGTTGAGAATTTCAAATTCATGAATTTTATCCATCTTTCAGGTTTTTAAAATATAACATGTGACTAATAATATTTCTTTAAAAATGGAAGAAACAAAAATGGAAGAAACCGCAAGAATATATCCTTCGTTATCATATGAACGTAGTTCTACTTTAATGGACATTGAAAAGATTAACATTGAAAAAATGAACATTGAAAAACACAAAGATAGAGTTAGGTATATGAAAGATAAGGAATCTCAATTATTATTAAGATTAGAGCATTATAAAAAATTAAGAAAGAGATGGACCAAAGTTAAGAATGTAACACAAGGAATTGGCATATTCTTAACAATAAGTTTAGGTGCTTTAACAATTGTTATATCTTCAGGTTTTTTAGTAATTCCAGTAGTTGCTACAGCTTTAACAGGTACGGGTGTTTTTGCAACTTCACTTGTTACAATGTTAGATAAATCTTTAATAACTAAGAAACGAAAATCATTAAAAACTAAGCATTTACATATTAAAGAAGTCTATGATAAACGACATTACTACTTTCAAAGAGTCTGTGATGATAATGTTATTACGTTAGATGAGATTGAAAAATTTGATCAAATAGCTAATGAAGTAAATCAAACCTTTCAATTACAGTCCGAAAAAGTTGATGATAAGAATAGACAGGATGGCAAAATTTCTAGTGATGGTAAAATTTCTAATGAAGAAAATGACAAATTTTTTTTAGAAGAGCTAAAAACTTTAAGCGAAAATTTAAGCAAAACTTTATTAAACAAAACTTAAAACGAGAAAACTTTAAACGAAAAGATGTCAAACAACAAAGCAATAAAAAAATAATTTGTTCAGTAAAATGTTTTTGCTGTATTCCAATGTTACCACAAAATTCAAATATTATATTTTAAAAATGGATAAAATTAGAGCTGATAATTTTAAAAGAATAAAACAATTAGAAGAGTTAATAAAACAAAGAAATATTATGAAAGAAAATCATCTTCAACATAGAATGATAAAAGCTGGTATTCAATCTGATATGTTTGAAAAAATGCAGCAAACCGAGCAAGTAAAAACTGATTTTGAAAAAACTATGAAACCATTTAAAACTCTTGAAAAAGAAAGTACAAATAATGATAAACAAATTGATATAACAGATCCAGAGCACAAAACTATATTAGATGACTATGGATTACTAGAATCAAACATTAATAAGAAATTACCAAAATCTATGCAATTTGAACATTCTATTTCATTTATAGATGGAAAAACAATACCTAGATTTTATCTCGGACAAAAAGAAATATTTCCACAACCTTTTCGAGGTCTAATTTTTTCACCAGATAAATATCCTTTTAATTTAGATAGAAATTTTGTTGATCTTTTAAGAGGAGCAGATTTAAATAATTATGCTGTAGAAGATCTCATAAAATATAAAGCTATGTTAGACAGAGTTGGTGCAGTAAAATCTCTTAGACGTTATAAACAATTAGAAAATTTATTATCAACGGGAGTTAAAGTAGGAAAAGGTTTATCTGAAAAACAGAAAACAGAAACAACCATATTTTTACCAGATGATCCACAAGAATTACTAAATAGATTAAATATTTTAATATCTGCAATAAAAGAAGGACATAATTCTAGTTTCAATGAAATTCACGCTATATTGAAAAGACTGTTAGAAAAGAAGATTCTAAATGAAGAGGATTATAAAAGTGTAACTGAAATATGTTGTTTCTAATTTTTATCTATGATTTTTATTTATGATTTTTATTTATGATTTTTATCTATAATATTTATTCAAAATTTTAACTAAAAAATGTGTTCAGTAGATTTAGACAAAATTAATAATCATTTAGAAAATTTGACAGAGATTTTGGGTTCATCAAAATTTAGTACGACGTTAAAAATTATAACAACTACTTCATCACACACTTGTAATTTAGAACCCATTCTACATTTGGAACAAAATAAAAATTATCAAATTGCATTGACTAGTTTCTCTACATTTAACACTATTCAAAACGTTATCAAAGATGTGAATGATCAATTTAGATATTCTACTGATAAAGGCAAAACGTGGAAAGTACTAACTTTTCTTCCTGGTTCTTACGAAGTTGAATCAATATCAAATGAAATTAAGAGACATTTAGGTATACCATTTAAAGATAAGAAACAATTACATTTTGCAGTTGAACCGGCAGTTAATAAATTTTCGCTTACTTTAGACGAAAATCATCAAGTTGATTTTAATCATGATAGATCATTGTCAAAGCTATTAGGATTTAATAAACAAACCTATAGTCAAGGTTATCATTTAGGTGAGAAGATTCCAAAAATAACTGAAATAAATTCAATTGTTGTACATTGTGACATTATTGAAGGAGGATATATAAATGGTAAATTATCAAATTTAATATTCAGTTTTCCAGCTTTTACTGTACCCATTGGTTATAGATTAAATGTAATTCCACAAACATTAATATATTTTCCTATTACAAGAAAAACTATTAACAACATTGGCATTAGAATCACTGATGAAAAAGGACAAGAAATAAATTTTGGTGGTGAAGGGATTATGATAGATCTTTTGGTTCGGGAGGTATAAACTCCCACGCGAAGCTAGAGAAGTTTAATTTTCTTCTTCTTTAGAAACAAAAAATAAAAAAAATAAAAATAAAATTTTTTTATTAAAAAATGAGTGAACTACCTCCATTAAATAAAAAAAAACTTAAATTTAATCATCATTCAAATTTATCTAATAAAGTTTTGTCAGTTATTTGTGGAAGATCAGGTTGTGAAAAAAACATATCTATTATTTAAAATTTTAACGACTCCAAATTTTTTGGATTATAACAATCCTATAATTTGTACAAAAACAGCAGAACAACCCGTCTATCAATTTTTAAAATATGGATTTGAAAATAATCTTAAAAAAACAGCAATTGCTTCATTATTCAAAGAATATGAAAAATCTGAAGATGAAGAAGAAATAAGTTCGTGGTGTGAAGAAGCAGCAAAAAATAATCAGTTAGTAGAATCTAATAAAAATAAGCATATAAAAATACAATTAATAGATGATAGTGGTAATATGCAAGATCCTAGTAAACTAGATAAAACAATGAAACATTGTGTAATTTTTGATGATTGTGTTAATGATAGAAATCAGTCAGTTCAGAGAAATCATTTCACAAGAGGTAGACATAATAACTGTAGTGTATTTTATTTAACACAAAGTATGTATTCATTAGACGGAAGTGTTGTTAGAAAGAATGCAAATATATTTATACTATTTGAAATAAATGCAAGAAACTTAAGTGATTTGTTAAGAGATTTATGTGTAAGAAATAAAGATGAATTTAAACAATCGTGTAACAATGCTTGGTCAAAAGATTATGGATTTATCACAATTAATATTGATAAAAAAATTCATGATAGAGTTATCGAACAATTGTTCTCTGACTGAAAGTCGATAGAAAATATTTTCGCGGAGTGATCGAACGGAGTGACCGAATAATTTTTTGTTAATAAAAATAAAAAAAAATATGTTGAATGCTTACAAGATAGAGCATGTACCAGTTTTAAAAGATTATCGTCATCCTACAAATCCTGTAAATTCGAAGAAAGAAGTTAGATTTTATTATCATCATAAATACGTAGCGCTCGTTACAGATTATAAAACAAAACATGGTATTAAACCGTGTGTTAAAACAAAAGACTTTCCACTTTGTTTAAGAAGTTTCCGAGTATTTTTGGCGTATAATAATTTATGGTGGTTGGTTAAGAAAGAACATTTAACAACACATGAATTAGAAACATTACATCAATTACATATTCCTGTGTATATGTAAAAACGGAACCGAGGTTCTATGTAAAAATTCATTTTTTCTTTTAAAAAATATGAATCATGAAATGTCTCTCGGACAAACGTCTAGGATTGATGAATTAATCAAGAAACAAACTGCTGAGTCTGATGCGCAAATTAAACATAGTAAACGTAGTAAACGTATTAAAAAACAGAAAGTTACTAGGCGTAGTATTAGACGTAATACTAAAAAACAGAAACGTGGAACAAAAGAAATATTAGAAACTCCTATTAGTGATATCTTTTTTGATGATAGAATTAAGGATGAACTTATGATGATTTATGTAATTTATTTAATCCAAATGAAATTAAATATGAAAATGTATCTTTTATTAATGTAGTAAATGATATGCGGAAACTTTTAGCAAATGGTAAAATTATTAATTTACTTGGAAAAGTTGTTAAAGATCAGGAAAATATAATTCAAAATTTTTACGTAACCTTCTATAATAAAAAATCATTTGAAACATGGTTTTCGAATCTGGATGAGAAATCCGATGCTAACGAATGGATTTTTACAGGTAATATTAAATATGAAGATTTTGGAATGAAGTTAGTACAAAGATCGCATAGAGGGGCAGGGATTAATATGAAATATAGAATCAAAGAATATTTCGGTGAATATTGTTATATTCCTTCTGAAGATTTTTGTTTTATTAAATGTTATAATGTTTTACGAGGTTTTAATGAAGAACAAGGAGAAATGATGAAAGAAATGTTTAATAATTTTTTATATAAAGAGAAAGCCACATCTAGAACAGGAGTAATGTCAAACTGCAAATTTTCTCAATTCAATAAATATTTTGGAGAATGCGTTCAATATTATAGTCCTGCCAATCGTCATTTAAATCCTAGAGGAATTGAAACGTTTCATAATTATGTTTATTACAATTTTTTCACGCAGGTTCAACAATTGGTCACTATTGTTTAATTAATAAATCTCATAAATTAAAAGCTATTAGAGAAATTGAAAATAATTTCAAACCCATATATAAAACAGTTACTGATGAAAATCTAACAACGCGTCCATATAAAATCATAACAAAGAAAAAAATTGACTATAGTTCAACATATATTTGGGATCTCGAAACTTTTCCTGATCCTAACTGTTCAACAGCTCATCCTATTCCTTACGCTGTAGGAGCTATTAATTTTAATAAATTTATATGTTGTTTACCGAAACAAAGATTGAAAGAATTAGAAACACGTTTGTTAAGTGATATGATTAAAATTAAACGATCAAAAGATGAAGATGAAATTAAAAAACTTAAAAAACAGATTAATGAGTATAATAATTTAACTGAATTAGAATTTAATAAACTTCAAAATTGTGTGAAAATATTTACGAGAACTGAGGATGATGAATGTTCGATCGGGGGAAACCCAGAGGAAGTATGTCCGATCCATCAATTTTTTAAAACTCTTGGAAAATTTAATTATTCTAGAGTAACTTTAATAGCTCACAATTCATCAGGTTTTGATTCCTATTTTCCGATAAAAGCTAATTTTAAATTATCTAAACCGCCTCTAAAAACTTCAAGAGGAATATTGACTGCTTCATTACAAAATCCTTATACAACTGAATGTGTTAGTAGATACATTCAAAATCTTTTAGATTTAAAAACAATATGAAAAAAGATTCACCGTCAGGTAAATTAGCACTTCAAACTATTATAATGAAATGTAGTTATCAACATGTAAAAACAAGTCTTTCTAAATGGTGTGAGAATTTTAAAATTCCTACGAATGTGTGTAAATTAAATTATGAAATTGGAGACAACACATGAAAATTATAAAGAAAAAGAAATTGAATGGAGACCATATTTAGTTAACGATATTCTTTCTTTAGCTTTTTGTATCTACAAATATAATAATGTTATGCGAGATTTAGTTGGTGAAGATATAACTACTAATTCAACATCCTCTGCTTTAACATTTAACGGTTGGATGAAAAGCGTACAAAATGACAATATAAATATTCATTCTCATATAGATTTATGGGCTAGAAATTATATTAGAAAATCTGTTAAAGGTGGAAGAGTTTCAGCAAATATAAGAAAATACATATCGCCATTTTGTAGCATCTTGTTACCAATATTAAAACAGTATTTACCTGGTCGCTGCGCTGGGGGACTTTGTCCCTTGGTCGCTACGCTGGTGGGGCTTTGTCCCCTGGAAGTAATTTAATAGATTTAATGAAACAGTATCGAGATTTAGGAGATAAAACTGAAATTTGTAAGAAAATTTCAAATCAACTACTTGAACAAAAAAATGAATTTCTAATGGCTTTTGATGCAACTTCTTTATATCCATCAGCTATGTATGATGAAAATTCAGAATACCCTAAAGCTGAATCAGCTAGAAAATTTCGTCAAGAAGAAGAGCGGGAAATAGTATATAAATTTAATACACAAACATTTAGACCTAAAACTGGAATATTCTCTGTTGTGTTTCAATATCCGAATGATATGTTTTTCCAACCAGTTCCTATAAAAGATAAAGTTAAAAATCAAAATAATAATTCTCATGTGAAAGTAATCAGGTTTAGAAATGGTATATGTTATGATGTATTAGCTTCTGTAGACATACAAGAAATTGTTAGATGTGGGGGAAAAATCTTACATATTACTGATGGTATAATTTATGAAAAAAATTATCAAGTTTCACCATTTCGAAATTATATTGAAAAACTTTTTAATTTGAGAAAAAGATATAAAACAGAAGGAAATACTGTAGGTGATGAGTTAATTAAATTATTGATGAATTCGCTATATGGCAAAACTGTGCAAAAAGATATAACCACTAAATATCATTTATGGAATAAGAATACATTGAGAAAAAATTTCACTCAAGAAGTAAAAGATTATGAAAAATTAAATGATGAACAATATTTAGCGAAAGTAAAAATGGAAGATGATGAATTTCTCAAAACTAATATTGTAAAAGATGGGAAGACGTCATTCATGCCATCACACTTAGGTTCTTTCATTCTTTCTCACTCTAGAAGAATCATGAATAACTTTATTTTAGAAATTAATGGTTTCAATGAAAAATACATTCATTATACAGATACTGATTCAATATATATTTCCAATGAGCTCTTTAATAAATTAGACGCTGCTGGATATCTTGGAGGAGAATTGTGTCAAGGGAAAAATGATTATGGAAATGGTGGAATTATTTTTGCAATGTTTATTGCACCTAAAGTAAAATACTGTATTACTGTAGATGAGCAAGGGAGACTTAGTGAAAAGAAAACATTCAAAGGATATTCACAAGATAAAGTAAAAGTAGAAGATTTTCTAAAATTATATTCGGGGAAAACATTATCGACAACAGTTAATAACCATGGAAAAGATCTTTAGAAACTGGAATTAGTATTCCTGATAAAAATAATAATACTGAAGAAAAAAAATTTTCTGGTCAAATAAATATTCTTAAACGTCAAGCACCTGATGAAAATGAAATTATGTTACCTTATAACGGAGAAGATATTCAAGCTGAAATATTTCAAACAATCATCTGTGAGAGTAATTTAAGTGATGATGATGACACGTGGGAATAATAATTTTTTTATTACATCTAAAAATTTTATAACATCTAAAAACTTATTACATCTAAAAATTTTATTACATCTAAAAACTTATTACATCTAAAAATTTTATTACATATGAAAATATATTTATCGAATATTTTGGTATTTTCTATTAAGTTTTATCATATTAAGTTTTATCATATAACGTTTTATCAAAAGATAATTTAAATTTATTTTCACCAACTATTGATTCTTCATCATCATCATCAATTGATTCTTCATCATCATCATAAATTGATTCTTCATCATCATCATAAATTACACTTTTTGGTATAGGATGCCATTCCCTGATAGGATACCATTCTCTTATTGGAATATCTAACTCTAAATTACATTTTTATCTGATAATAATATAATAGAGAAAAATATTGGTCTTTGATCTCTTTTGGAAAATTTAATAACACCACCATCATCTGAATCACTTTTAGTTTTTATTAAAGATGATAAAATTTTAAATTGATTAGATGTAAATCCTAATTTAAATTTTGTAGACCCGACACATAGTTGTCTAACAGTATCTTCAACTATACCATCATTATTATTTTCAATTGTAAGAAAATGAAATTTAGATAAATTTTTATAATTACTAATATTTTTATAATCTTTTTTACCATTTACACCTTTTTCAGATGTTACAGATATTATTATCATCATTATTATCATAAGATTCTTTAAGATCGGGCAAAGCCCTAGAACATTCAGTTCGTTTATTATGATTATGATTATGGTCATTGTTAATAGTATAAGGTGTTGTCCACATATAAATTTTCTCTTGTTGAGCTAAACCATTTATATAAGATTTTAACAAATTAATATTTAAGTTTGAATATAATCCTATATATGTATCATCATCATATCTTTGCGGCATTTCTAATGTTTCTTGTTTATAAATTGTGTCTATAATAAACTTGAGATAATAATTCTTCATTATGTTTTTTACTCTCTATGTGAATGTTATATTGATTTTGATCGTCAACAAATAATCTAATTTTTTCTTTCGAAAAAGATTTTAATTTTTTAACTAATTCTTTAATATTGATATAATTAATAATTTTATTTTCTATCCAATCAGTATTACTAATCGGCAAAACTGCTCTAATAAATCCGTAAACATTATTATGACCTATTATAACCATATTTTCTTTATTTAATTCAACATAAGCTACATCATTATATTTGCTTACAATCTCCATAAATTTTATAAATGGATCACCCGGGAAAATACAATAATTAGTTTCTATAGATGGCAAACCTTTTGTTTGTTCTCTAAATATTTCGGCTTGTAATTCAAACAAAAGATTTACATCTATACATGGATTTGTAATAGTATTATTATTAAAACATTTATTTTCAAATCCCGTTGATCTCGTCGAATAAGAAGAACAGGATGATGCGGACGAATATAATTTTTTTAAATTTGGTTTTTCCATTTTTTTATTTTTATCAGAAAAAATTTTATTTTTTATTGTTTTAAAAATGATGTTACCAAATGTTGGTGGAGGTGCATATATCCCGAATAATCGTGAATTAGAAATAGAAATAGAAAATTATATCATGAAAACTGGAGATGTTTTATCTGGTCCATTGCATCTTTCTATTCTTCCACAACAAAATACAGAGTTAACAAATAAACAATATGTTGATACACAAATCAATGACTTAAAAGAAAAATATATAAACGATGTTTTGGTTCCACTGATGAATGAATTAAAGTTGCTAAAACTTAATGACAAATCATAAAACGAAAAATTATTAAAACTTGATAAAAAGGATAGAGAGCTAGAAGCAGATATAGCAAAACTTTTTAAAAAGATTTCAGAACAATCAAAAATTTTAATATTACTTTCTATAAATTTAAAATCTGCAGTCATTAAGAATAAACATGAGATAAAAATGTTAAAAGAACAATTAGAAGATGAAATAGAAAAACTACCTGAAAGAATTAAAAAAAAATTTAAAGCAGTTACAAACTACATTCCAAAAAAGTGTTGATGAATTAAGTTCTAAAATTACTCAACTAATTAAAAAAGAAATCATTTGAAAATTATAGTAAAATCACTTAATGAAAAAGTTGATAAAATGAAAACTCTTAAAATCAATTTAGAAAATGAATTAAAGAAAAAATTACAAGAAAACTCTAAAGAAAATAAAGAACAGTTAGATGCTGTTAAAAGACAATTAGATGTTCTTAAAATTAAGTTAAATGCTCTTAAAACGGCATTGAAGATTAATCAGCAGAAAATGCAAGTTAATAGAAAAGAAATTAAAGTACATCACACGCTGCTTGACGCAATAGATAAAGTGCAACAATCAATTAATAAAGTTATCTCGAAGTTGTTGTCTATTCACAAACGTAAATCTTAAACGGACCAAAGGTCCTCAGGTTACTAACCAATAGGAGCGAAGCTCCTCGAGGCTTTAGCCGATCCGGACCAAAGGTCCTCAGGTTACTAACCAAATCGTAAATATTTTTTCCCAAAAGCTCAAATTTAATCTTAAAAAATGCCTATAATTATTATAAACACAATCTTAAACATTTTGCTTCAAATCAAAAAATTTCCTCATGAACCATCTATGAAATCTGTTTACCATTATGACAGTGTAGAAACAGTCGGAACACAAAAGTTCCTAGGCACCGCAAGGTGCCGTCCAAAAAGAAGGGGGATGGTATATTTTCTGGTAGTTGGAAGTATCGTTAACTTAATTAAAAATAATAAAGATTTGATTACATCTGCTGCAAAAGGAGCAGCTGCTATAGGTAGTTAAAGCTGAGTGCAATATCAAATGCTAGTTAAGTCTCAAAACGAATTAAAACAACTAAGAAGCTATTCGTAAACTTAGGAATGATTCTGAAGAAACTAAAAAAAAAAATTTTAAAAAAACTTTCAGAGGAAAACAAAAAACAAAATTTGCTAACATAGCTGTTGGGGAAACCTTGAGGAGCGGAGCTCCGTCTGATAGTAAACATAAGAAGAAATCAGGCGTAGCCATAAAACGTTCAATTGAAGAAATAAGAGGAAATGGTCTAGCAAAATTCTAAAATATATTTTTTAGTAAAATTTTTTTTAGCGAAATTTTTTCTGTGTGTGAGAAAAAACAAAAAGTCAAATTATTTTTTATAAAAATGTCTTCGCTTATCGAAAATAAATTTAGATTAGACGATCCTCCGTTCGTCAGTTATAATCAAAAAAAGAATGACTATATAAGAATTGCTATGAATCCCGGATCTTCCAGTAGAGTGAATACTGGAGGTGATTTAATTTTTGAAGTTGACAATCAATAAAGTTATTTATATCCACCTGATTCATTTTTAAACTGTGAATATTCTTTATATAGTGATGCCAATTTTACAACACCATTACCTGATACCGATAATATTGCACTAGAGAATAATTTCTTTCCAAGATTATTTACACAAATGCGTTTAGATGTTTTGCAACTCAAAATATAGAAACAATAAGTGATTCTCCAGGTGTAATTGATACAATGCTTAGATTTGTAACAATTGGTGAAAATAATAAAAAGTATGAAATCGAAGGTTGGTTTCCTGATACTAATGATGGTATAATTGTTGATGATTTAACTCACGCTGGAACAGATTCAGCAGGAATTGCGAAAGATGTAGAAAATATTGCAAAACATTTAAATAAAACAAATAATGATGCATATAAAGAAAGACGTGAGTTTAACAAGAATAGTATAGCAAACAGTAAAATTGGTCATTGTCTCCCATTATTCGGATATTTAGATTATGATAAAATAAGCATTAATCAATTAAAATTTAAATTAATAATTCTACGTACAGCAAATAATGAATTAATCTTTTTTGGTAAGACTGGAAAAAAGCATATTTAAAAATTGATAGACTTGAATGGTGGATTAAGCATATTACTCCTAGTTTAGAGATTGAAACAGCTATTGCAAAAAGATTAAATACTAACAAACCAATTCCAGTAAATTTTCTAAAGAGAACTGCTAGTTCAGTAACTTTTTCCGAACAAAGATTTAACTGGCATTTTACTAGAACCGCGAATACACCAAGATATTTATTACTAACTTTTCAAAGAAATAATTCTCCAAGTTTTGATATAAGAACAATAATCTCTTCCATATTAATACAATTCGAAGTTTACAAGTTTCATTAAATCAAACCCGATATCCAATTGATCCATTAAGATTCGATGATACCAATAATCAATTTATGGAAGGATATGATTCTTATCGAAATCTTTGTATAGAATTTGGAGTTGAACCACAATTAACTCCTGGAGATTGGGAGAGACATTTATATCCTGTTTTCTGTTTCGATTTTAAGTGCACAATCTGAAGATATTATCAAGACTGGTTGTGATGGAGGTAACAATTAATATTGAAATGAAAAGAAAGATTCCACAAACTTCATGATGGCTTATGGTTTATGCTAGAAGATGTAAATATTCTATTGAAATTCTTAATGGAAAGATGGCTAGGATCGGTTAAAGCCCAAGACTTCGTCGATTAATTAATTTTTTTCATAACTAGAATAGATTAAAATTTTTCGTAACTTAAAATTTTTTTATTAAAAATGTCGCAAGCGAAAAGTAATAATAAAACTGTTGAATTAAAATTACGTAATATTGTTGACAAAAATACCCATAAAACTATTACGATTAACAAAAAAAAGTATTACATAAGTAAACCAATGATAGAGAATATTCAATTACAAGAAGAAAAGAATGGTGGAATTCTCCCATTAATTCCACTAATAATAGGTGGCATAGCTGCAGCAGGAAGTGTTGCAGGTGGGACAGCTGGAATGTCCAAGCAGTAAATAAAAAATAAATCAGAGAAGGCAGCATTAGAAGAACAAAAACGTCATAATAGAGAGTTAGAGAAAGTTGCTAGGGGTGACGGAATAGTAGATATTTTTTATTAGTAAATTAAAATTAGTTGATGAAGGAAAACGAGTTCTTAAAAATATTCTCCACATGTTGATGATTTAATTGAAATTAAAGAAACTAAAGATGGTTCTGGAATATATCTAAGTCCTAGTATGATTCGGTAATAACCTCAGGACCTTTGGTCCGATCGGCTTAAAGCCTCTGAACAAAGTTCTATCCGGTAAAACATTTATTTTATCTTTTAAAATGAATTCTACAAATTCCGAAAATTTAATTAAATTAAACATTTCTAATTTAGATTTATTAAATTATCTATTAAACAAAAATAAAAACTCAAATTGTCAGCATATGGAGGTGACATACAAAAAGCATTAGAAAACTTTCCTGGATTTATTTGGAGTAAATATTCGAAAGAAAAACATCTTCCTGGTCATTCATATACCGGTCCAGGAACTCGATTAGATATAAGACTAGATGAGAATAATAATCCGAAACCAGGTGAAGAACCGATAAATAGAGTAGATGCCGCAGCTTACAGGCATGATTTAGCTTATCGAAATCATGATCTAAGTTCTCGACATGCAGCTGATAAGAAGATGATTCAAGAATTAGATAGTATTCAAAATCCTACATTTAGAGAAAAAATTGAAAGAATGTTTGTTAAGAAAGCTTTACAAGCAAAAATATTATTCGGTCAGGGTTTAAATGAAACGACAGCAAAGCTGTCTGAGAGCAACGCTCGAACCTACGCGTCCGAAATCCACAAGGAATATAGAAGGCCTAAATATTTATTGAAAGTAAAAGTATTTAATAAAGATGATATTTGGAGTGCTGATCTTATTCATATGCCGAATGAAAGGGACTACAAATACGCATTGACCGTTATAGATTTATATACACGGTACGCTTGGGTAAAGCCTTTAAAAATTAAAGTGGTCTATCAGTTAAATATGCGTTTGAAGAAATCTTTAAAGAAAGTAAGAGAAAGCCAAAAAAATTGTTTGTTGATAAAGGGTCGGAATTTTATAACCGAAACGTTCAGCCACTATTTGAAACTGTTTATTCAATTGAAAACGCTGGAAAGGCTGTAGTGATAGAAAGATTCAATCGGACGTTAAAAAATAAATTATTCAAGAAATTTACTGAGCAAAGAAATCAGAAATGGTTGAAGATATTACCAGGAATTGTAGAAGAGTACAATAATAAAGTTCATTCTGGTATTGAAGAAACTCCAAAGAATGCTTCTGACGACCCTGATTTGATAAGAAAAAAATATTCGAGAATAATTATTCGAATGAGAGTAATCCGAAATTTGCAGAAACTTAAGCCGAAATTTAAAATTGGAGATAGAGTTAGAATATTTAAATATAAGAATAAATTTGAAAAAGGCTTTGTTGGCTATTGGACTAAAGAAATATTTGAAGTTTGCAAAATAAATCAAACTTATCCGATTACTTACGAAATCAAAGACTTAGATGATGAAAATATCAGAGGCCGATTTTATCAAAATGAATTACAACATACTGATTTTTAATTATCATTATCATTATTATTCAATTCTAACATAATATCTAGAAATGGTACTCCTTCCTGTAATTTAAATAAAACATAAAGATATAATTGACCGCAATATGTAGTTCCTGGTTTTTGAATTTGAAATGTATTATAAATTCCATTGCCAAGTAATTTTTTGACTTCGTTTGTAGTGGAAGTCCGTATGAGTCGAACCAATAGTTCTCAGCCTCCGGGCGGTCATCAAAAATAATAATTAGAACAGTTTTTATTTCTTTTTTGTCCTGCTGACCAATGTACACCTTTTTCATCTGACGTATGAAGATTTGTTATGAAATTTATAGTTATTGATGGAACTTTGTTCCGGGAACTGAAGGTTCCTGTTGGCTTATTTTTTAGGAATTGTAATTCGTCTCTCATTAGAACATGAAAATTCTTTATTCCTAATTGATTTGCGATTTTCTTTAGGTCGAAATTTGTCGTGGTTTGCGTTCCATATAATTAAAAAACTCCTTTATGTTGCTCATTTTATATTAAAAAAATTTCTTAAGGGACCCCTAGAAGACAGAAGGGAAGGGGTATTGATTTAAAACTGTTCTCTAATGATGACTTTCCTTACTACTTATTCGATTTTGAAATGATTATATTATAATTATTCTAATCTATATTGTTTTATATATTTCCATTTTCTTCATGAACTTCATTTGCAAAATATGTTTCATCGTTAAAATGATTGTTTAAAATTGCCATAACAACTAACCCGCATATCGGCGTTTATGCGTTCTGAGTTCACAAGAAGAATTTTATTGTCATTTGCTTTTATTGTCAATGCACTCTTATGTGCTTAATCTATTCATGTCTTCACAATGGGAAGTACTTTACTACCCGTATGTGTTTGGCAAACGCTAAATGAATTTTGCAAATCGATTTCTAAAACTGAATTTGAAAACAGACTTTGCAAATGGATTTTGAAAATAGATTTTGAAAACAGATTCTGAAAATAATTTACGTAGGGGTAAATTGAAATGTCAAAAGTTTACGCACGCGTAAGTTGAAATGCCAAAAGTTTACCGATGAGTAAATTGAAATGACAAGAGATACCACGATAATTTTAGGGGAAAGCTGCTAGATGTTTCTCTCTCTTCAATTATCAGCCAGTGTACGGGTTCATTGAATAATTTTGAGTTTATGAGTTACAATGATCTTCTAGTTCACACAATTAGTACTTTAAATAATGTTAAGCATACAATAACGAAGAATGACTACGTAATAATTGCGTCTTCTTAATTTATCATAATGCTCTAATCTTAATAATAATTGAGAACCATTTCACCTGTTTTTAATTGAGATAACGAAGGATATATTCTTGCGGTTCCATCCACTTTTGTTTCTTCCATTTTTTAAAGAAATATTATTAGTCACATGTTATATTTTAAAAACCTGAAAGATGGATAAAATTCATGAATTTGAAATTCTCAACTTTTATGATTTTTGGTGTCCTGGAACGGTCATGATTTAAGCGAGAAAATTGTAATTCTCAAATTTTGAGATTCTTAACTTTTATGATTTTCGGTGTCCTGGAACGGTCATGATTTTAAGGGTGAAAATTGTAATTCTCAAATTTTGAGATTTTGAAAAATTTGAAAATTGGGTATTTTTAAAAACGCTTAAATTTTCGCCCTTCGGCCTCGTGAAATTTGAAGTCTACCTAAATTTTTGAAATTTTTGAAATTTTGAAAAAACCCGCAAAAGTGTGACATCCGGCGCAAGCGAAGCGAAGCAAAGCGAAGCGTCGCGCCGGATGTCACACTATATACTACTTCCGTGCCTAATGTGTTTCCGAGCACAAACAAGGCTCATTCATCTATAATCGACGGCTACATCACATGTCTCGCCTTCCTCCTCAATCGCTGTTCGATGATGCGCGATTTCTGTTGGTCCGGCAAAGAGACGGTATTTCGGGGTTGATTCTTGCATGTCTATAGGTACTATACGTTGCAATGTACCAGCCCCGGTGATGATAACGGGATTAAGGGATTGTGATTGAGTGGTAGTTCAGATTTAATCGCGCCATCGCGAGACTCAACGAAGATACGGGATTTCGGGATCGAGGCTGATTGATGTTCATTGAGACTTGAGAGCAATAAATGTATGATAAATGATATTTATTGACGGCAGTAATCCTTCAAAGCATCTTGCACAACTTTATGGATGGCTCGAGATTTTTTTAATTCGTGTGTTCACTTTATCAAATAAGGATTATATCATGGCCCATGAAAGTCGAAGATCAACAAAGAAGGGTGACAGCAGAACGGAGAATGATCCGTTGTATGATGGGTGCATCTTTGAAGAGGAAGTTCGCTTCCTCCATCCTTTTCCAGCTTCTTGGTATAAAAAGAAATCGAAACAGTCTTGAAAAAGAACCGTCTTACATGGTTTAGGCATGTTCTCCGGAAACCAGAGGATAACTAGGCTAAGAGGGCGGATGGCATGAACCACAGGGACCAACGCCGAGAAGCCGTCCTTAAAAGACAGTGGCGTGAAACGGTACTTGCTGATTGCAAGGAATTTGGCTTGACGGAGAGCGATGGCGCCAGCCGCGAACTGTGGAGAAAATCCATTTGGAAAATCCGTCATCCTCTGCGAAGAATGGACAAAATACGTAAAGCGAAAAAGTGTAAACAAATTAACGATGACACGTTGATAATTCTTTACATTTTCTAGCCATCGGATGCCACAAAACTTTAGCGGGAAAACTATCAATCCTGTTATTGCCGTATATGCCGCGTGACTAGCAGGGTAATCTTTGAAGAGACAAACTGTGCGCTCCGACCCGATGCATTGTCCTTAGGCACTTGGGCCTTCAACATTCGTGTCTAATAGATGCCCACCTACAATATTGCAAGAGTTCATTTCCTTCAATTCAATCGACAAGGCAATTGCATGCAAAGCTGAAGAAACTGACTTTCACGGAGAATTAAAAAAGAACAATTGATCAATTTGATAGATATACAGTTCCGTCAATTATCTATCTCATCGTCTAAAGTCCAATCGCAACTCATAAAATTCAAGGATATATAATGTTTCCAATCGCACTTCCCAACTTTCGAGGATATTCAAGGATTTCAAGGACACCTGCCCTTGTCAAGGGCGCGGACACCCTGAAAATATCTTCAAAAGGTGCCATTAGCCTTAAATGGGTTGATGATAAGCATTTCTAAATGAAACTTAATGAAAGCAATTTTCGGCAAAATTCACGTCAATACCGGCGAGACTCGCTGTAACGAACCCTTCTAGACCGACCATTCGCCTATAACGAACCTTATCCATGGACCCAATTAATTTATTATTTTCAATAGGAATGGAATAAAAAAAATTATTGAATCCAGATCATATGGAAATGAACTACTTTCATAGTCAAGTATATAAAGTCGAAACAGCTGAATTGCATACTATTGGACGGTCATATCGAACACTCGTGTACGAAAATATTAAGATTCTGAATCTCTTGGATTTAAATTATCAACTGAAAGGGTGACGTCTGCATGAATGCAACGGGAAGTCATAGAGTAAGTATATTAGGTAGAGTGGTAACTCCGCATTTATTAATTCCCCAATGTGCATACACTTTCGATTTTATTAGATGAACTCAAGGGGGATACAGGTGGTAATTGTTACCAAATGTGAGGTATGCAAATTTTTGCGGTTTTGAAGAAATTGTGACGGAATTGAGTGGTCATGATTGTAATGCAGAAGGAATGATGGCATTTTGCAGATTCTCAGTGTCATGACAACCTTGGAGATTTAATGTTTGTTAAATTAGCAATTCGATGGGTTTGCTATTACTTTTATGCTCAACCTCAAGAGCATTTTCTTAAGCGTGATCATATCACAGGCAACCTGCCACTGGCACAGCAAAATAATATAATCAAAGACAATGACTTCATTTAACTTTGAAGGATGTAAATGGTTCCACATCACTATTCAGATTCAAGAAATGAAACATGAATGTAGTGAATCATAAAATCATGCCGGTGAAAATTGAATGAATAACTTGAAATTTCAGCCAAGAAAGAACGAATAATATCGCGACTTTTTCATGAAGACTTGTATTATCATGCGGATCATGAAATTCCCTTGATAATCAGCTTAATTTCCGTTTAGTTAGGATGCTTATTAGCAAATATTCATTCTTTTTGATATCCAACTTGCTTCATACTACTTATATAGGGACGTCATCTCGGTAGTATATAAATTTGCAAAATTTTGACTTTTTTAAAACTGCCCAAATAACTTTTTGGACCACGAGAACAAAAACTTGAATCTTTTCATATAAAAATTTTCACTGTATACATATACTTTGTTTGAGTCGACACTATGCCTATATATCCCTACTCTATGCGGGAAGTCATAAGCAGAAGTCGCTCTGTATTTGAAAATCTTGCCATGTGCATTTATAATACATATTACACTAATTGCAATGCGTGTTTTCATTCTTTCGATGCTTGAAGGGCATTTATGTATTATCAGTACACTATTTAAAATGGCAAAGACGCAAGTTATTGAATTTCTCAAGTCTACAAGATAAAAGGTCAAAAAGAATATATCCGGTATACTTTAGACGCTGCTATTCAAAATCAGCAGGATATTTGAGCTAAAAACATGTTTTATAACACCTTCATCGCTATAACGAACCCTTTACATGGATCCCGCGAGGTTCGTTATAGCGAATCTCGACTGCATCTTCAAAGAAGTCTCGGGTTCGAACATTTTGCACCAAAACGGCAAAAGCCAAGGATGGATCCTTGACAAAAACGTATAATCTCACACAAAACTTCGCAGGATGGAATTGAATATCATTTTTGCACTACTTCTCTTGGAATTCTCCAGTCAGCAGTGCAACGTTCTACAGCAAAATTTACATCTAATCGCGCCTTCATAAACAATTTATCAACAAAATGTTGAGATCTTTCACTACCCTGAGAATGCAACCATTTCTTTCAGAAGATAATTCACATCAAATATTGAGATACAGGAGGTTCATGTCGCGCAGATATGCTATTTCGTCAGAAAGTCGTGTCATCAGAAAAAAATATTTCTGACGCTTGAAATTATGTATTAAGTATCTGACTGACTTCTTAACTCACTCAGTCTCTGGGACGTGTTTACTCGTCAGCGGGAAATCAACGCTCCAGTCACAAGGACGTGCATACACGTCGGCAGCAATTTCTTTCCATCTGAATTCTATTCACACAGTTGAAGCCGTTCGCTATCAGATCGCCGAGTTGAGATTTCACACTGACGTCCTCGTTAGCTGTTTACAACGCAAAAATCCTAATGTGTGCAGATTTATAGGGATTCGCAAGGAATCAGCATCCATGCACATGTGTTCCAGCTGCTTTCTGTACATCCCTGTTTCGGCGATAATCACACGGAAGTAAACTTCAGTACATAGATATTAAGTGTCAAAAAAATCATAATATCTGCTCTGAGGCTCTGCAGATGAACCTGTCATGACTTCTGCGAATCACATTGGTGGCTGGAATTTGCAAACTGAAGTAGATAATTGATTCTCATTTAGTGTACTAAAATTAGTCGTTCCATGGAAGAGAACTCAATTGTTTTGTTTTAGCATTGATATAAACAGCTGTTTTGACAAACTCGATGAAAATTCAATTTCAGACAGTGTTGAAAAATATTCAAGATGACCGAAATTCTCATTTTTCTCGGTTCCTCAAGGTTTGAACCTTTGCATTGTGACATAAGAAACCGACGAAGAGAGTGGATATCAATTCAATTACAGTTTTACTTTCAAAATAATTAGATATTCGTCCTATTGCGATAACTCCGGTTGTCAGTAAAATTTTTGAAAGGCTCGTCCTTGATTCTGTGACTTCAGAAATTTCCGGTCTATACGGGCCGTCACAGCACGCATTTCGTAAATTTGGTTCAACAACCAGTGCTTTGATAAGCATTCACGATGCTGTCACTTCATAACAGACATAACGATCCCAGAGCTGTGAAATTGACTTGCCTTGATTTTCACAAAGCGTATTTTGACCTAAATTGGGTCACAATTGTCCTATTAAATCACCTGTTGGACAATCATGGTTAATCCGCGTTATCCTTCTGTGTTGAAAAGCTATTTGTGTGACAATCCCAGCAGGCTAAAGCAAAATGTTTCCAATGGACCAAGTTTATTTTGTACCTTCTGCATACCCCAGGGTTCTATACTTGGGCCTTCGTTGTTCGCTGGCCTTTATGGGGTCACTCAGTGTTTCGTCCGATGCATCCTTTAATTGTCTATGCTGACGATATAACCCTTGTATAATGTCTGTCTACTGAAAATGATCCTAATAATTTGGTCTCAAATCTATAATTGGATTTTGGAGCATGAAATGTCCTTTTAATTATTTTTGGATAAATCTGTGCAGATTGATATTTTTTTTCATCGTGGTGAGCCTTTTCCCGCTGCGTATGATTGGCATAAAGTCCTGTCGAATGCTGTTAAGACTAGCGTTCACTGGACTTGTAATTTAACCTGGAATATAACGCATTTCATAAGAATTTGAAATTTGTGTCGCTCAAACGCAAGTATGTTATAAGAATGCTAAAACCTGTTATTCCCGTGAAACAACTTATCACTGTGTAATAATTCCTTAATACTCAGACTGCTACTTTACTGTGCCCCCTTATTTTATTTTTGTTACCCACGTTTGTTGAAGCCAAACTCAACGATTTCAAAATCGTGCCCATAGAACTATTTGTGGAAAATCAAGTTGATTGTGGTAATTTTCCTCTTCTTGTCCCATATTAGAAGAACACTCTACCAAATTTTTTAACCATTAGTGAATTCATGACGAGCATCCACTGCATCCGTTTATTCCTCTTCGTTCGCCCCGTACTAATCATTATGTATTCCTATGTAAGACATCCCGTAGACTCCACACATTCATTGACTCTTGGATGTGTATCCTTTTGAATGAATATTCCAGCTGAATTATTACGTAAATTCCTAGTTTGTGTAGTCAATTCATACATGCATGTATCTTCCAAGATGTGTTATTGATTCAATGACAGTATTTTTGCTATTATTTTCTGTGTCTCTTTCTGTAATTTTACGATTTTCAATATTTGAATAAACGCTGACTTACTTACTTACTTATATTGAAGTTGTAGTAAAAACACCGGTGTCTGGGGACTGGCATTAGCACTTAAGTTTGGGATCGACTGAATGTAAGAAATATATTTAGGCTGACGACACATCGGCACATCTTTCTGTTAAATAGAGGAATTTAATTCATCGACATGATGGATCAAAGATAGGATATTGCGGATTGCGGACGAGTCCATCATCGCGCAGCGGATTAGAGACATGCCTTACCTCTATCTCAGGATAATTCATCTTCTCTCACCTGTTGATTGAGTTTCTTCGTCTGGCCATAGCGGACCATGAGTCTTCTAGCTTGATAATCTGTACAGTTACTACATGAGACCAATTCTCGGAATGCTTTGGAGCCCGGGAACCACGCTTCCAAGTCATATTTCATCGCCGCTGCATTGTTCAATTCTCCGCTGACGATGTTGACCACTCGATATGGGATGCCAAGCACCTTAGTGAATTCTTCAGCATTGCCAATCATCCTTTCAAATTCCTTCCATGATTCACCGTCGTGGGGAGAGGTAAGAACGAATTGTTCCACTTTCTCAAACTGATGGACACGGAAGATTCCTCGAGTATCTCGACCATGTGAGCCGACTTCTTGACGGAAACATGTGGAAAATCCTGCATATCGAATCGGCAGCTGTTCTCGATGGATCCACTCATCCTTATGGAAGGCAGCAATTGGCTGTTCTGAAGTGGCGATCAGATACTTCTCTTCAATACCACTGTCCTCTGATAGTTCACTTCGCTTTCCAACCACCTGAAAGATGCAATCATTAATAAACTAAGATTTCCAAACTACAGCAGGAACGTATTCAAAATCATCCCTGACAAGTGAAGGGACTAAAAGTTGTAATATAGTAACATCTTTAAGAGAATGAGATTCTTGCGTATTTGGAATGAGTACTGTCATCCCCAAAAGCGTCCAATTTGTCCAATCCCCACAACTTCAATTTCTAATTTAATGAAAAAATGTTTTGTGAAATGAATGGATTCTTCCTGTTCCAATGTAATTTGAAATATTCTTTCTATTCTACTGAAAAGAACGAGTTGCAGCTTTGGATTTACATCCTCAACACTCCACGCACATCTGGATCTATTTGAGTTCCACAGGTCGTCTACTTCTATTTGACTAGAAAGGAAGCATTGTAACATGTAACGCTGATGAAATCACACTATCTGCTGACATAATACCATAGGAATCGAACAACGAGCAGCCAGTTCATTTTATTGAAAAGATTTAGTGTGGAAGTGATTTGTTTTTTAAATCTAAAAATGTTCATATTTTTGGATTCTACTCTGAGGAAACTAATTGAATTGGATATAAAATTTTGAATAATGAGCATATAAATGTGTAATAGGAAAAATAGGAGAGCAAAGATTATTTGCAAGAAATACATGTAGGCCCCTACATATACATTATATGTGTACATGCTATTGAAAACAGTCCTAAAATATAATTCGGAAAAGTATTTAGGCTTAATTAAGGTCAAATCGGTCAGAAATGATGTCGGGTCAATCTGACCCGGGAGGTCGTTCTAGGTACCAGGGCCTATAGCTTCGAAACCAGAAAAGAATTACACTTCAATTTTCTTGTGAAGTAACTTCAACCTAATGAATGAAAAGTCACGGAATTCGTAGTTAAAACATTTGATACTTTTGCTAGTAAACAACTTCGAAGTTGATTTTGGGTCAAAATGACCCGTTCGGTCGTTCTAGTGTTAAACACGCCAAATTGTGCGAAGTTTCGATGACTGTTATCAACCGGATCACACTGCAAAGAGACACAGACGATATCAAGTTCTACAGAGAAGCCTAAAGTTCCTGCTAACTTTTTAAATAATGATCGGAATGACCAACATTAGCGAGAAAACGTTTGCCCAATGATCTGAATTCTTCGAATTTGAAGGAATCGTGGAAATCGGAGCATTTAGAAGGAATTCACAGCAATCCGCAAACGATAAACAACCATTTTTCTTATCGCTGTAGGGCACCAAAAGTTTCTTTTTGCCCATTTAGTAAGTTCCTGTATGTGCGATCGTTTTCAATCAGTTTGCACTTCTAGCAAAGTGACACGCTTAAACAATCTAATTCTGTGGCTAGGCCTGACAATTTGAGAGTATGCTGATATAATTTGATAAAGAAAAGGCATTTGATAAGCTTGATCGTAAAGCTTTATTTCGAACATCAATTGTATCAAGTATTCCCCCTTCTTGCATTACTTCTTACATAACTGATTATTTCAGAAATCGGTAACACTCAAAGTTGTTCGTCATTTTTTAAGTTCATTTCCTCAGGAGGGGAACAGGAATACCAAGAGAAGAACGCTTCGCCGTTCGCAAATCTCCCTTCTCTAAATAAGTGTTTAGGGAACTTCAAGATTAGCGAACACACTGATTCAAATCAGGACTTTACGGAGTTTGTCTAAATAGTTGAGTCTTTCGTCCATAGTGCATCTCCTTGCTTACCGGCAGTCAATACCTTAATGAAGTGACCTATCTTTGTTACTTTCTTTAATAATTTTACTTCTTCACTTAGGTAACTTGAAATGTATTAGGAAATGATGCTTTAAAGCGATATGAACTTTCGATATACAGAAACTCTTGGAAATACAAAGACAAAACATTATAGCGACATTCGAATACAATCTTGATCAATGCAAAGTGCAGCATATGATTTTTTAGAATAATAATATAAAGTCTTATTAATTATATAGCAAATAATTAATACAACATAAATCATGACAGAGTGAATAGAAAGTTAGATAAAACTAGTTAATGAATCGAATCATAGTAGCTAGATTCCACGACTCGACTAAGGGCAACAACATCACTTTTACCTTGTAAAGTTCTTCATCAAATTGTGACAATTGGGCAACAGCTTGCATCACCTCCTTCCGCATGAAGAAAGGCGTGTAGAGCATTGTGTATCCTTTATCATGCAGCATTCGCATGGCCAGGTTGATTAGCGCTTGTTCGAGGAAAACTGCGGCGCCTTTGAGATAATATCCTCGACCGCCAGCGGTGACTGATCCACGCTCAATGTCCACGCCATCGATCATTATGATGAGATCAACATGAGAATATTTCTTTTCTACTGATAAATCACCAGATGTGCGAACAACGCCGTTGTTATCCTGCAAGAAGTGGAAAACACTCAAAACAAATTCGGTCAGACACTACTGATAACGAGGCGTACAAGGGTCGGATCCAGGGTTGACCGGCAAAACCGCTAGTTTTTGCCACTCTATTTTCCGACGAAACTGATAAAAACTCTTTATGTCTGTATAACTGCTTCATTTTTTTGAAAAAATGATAGGAACCATTGAAAATAAGTCATAGTAAGTTCAATTCATTAGACCCAATTTGATGGCATAATGGACTTAGCAACAGATGCGAAGACCAAAGGTAGGCTCCTGTGTGTCTCATCTAAAGACTCTGGTGCTTGGCTTAATGTAATCCCCCTTCCAAGTCTTGGTTTAAAGTTGGATAACGAGCAGCTAAGAAATTCTATCTCTCTGTGATTCGGTGCTGACATCTGCCTCCCATATACTTGCAAATGTGGATCCCAGGTCGACAGTTCAGGGACCCATGGACTCCGCGCGTCATGTCGAGGCAAATGACTTGTTCAGAAGAACGCTGGTCTCGGCAGGCTTACCCTCCATCCTTGAGCCGCTAGGCCTATCTCGAGCCGATGGCAAAAGACCTGAAGGAGCAACCCTGGGACCTTGGAATAAAGGCAAGCAACTTGTGTGGGACTTCACTTGCGTCGACACCCTGGCTACCAGCAACCTTCAAGTCAAGGATCAGGAAAATTGGCGCCCAGAGCTGAGGAGAAGAAACGTCTGAAGTCACGAGGATCTACAACATTCATACACCTTTTGTCCTATTGCCGCAGAGATCGTCGATGCTTGGGGTTTCGATGCCCAGGTATTTATGAGAACCGTCGGACAGAGGATAACGGACGCTACTGGCGAGCTGCGAGCGACTTCATTTCTCCGCCAACAGCTTAGTATGGCAGTCCAAAGAGGAAATGAAATGAGCATTGTATCATGTTTCCCGAGAGCACTGACTGAAGTAAACTGGAATCTATTTTAATTTCGCTTTGTCTTTATTAATGTCTTTTTATGATTCAATGCACTTCCTGTGATTTATCCGTTAAGTTTATTGCTATATATATATATATATATATATATATATATATATATATATATATATATTTAAAAAAGAAAACAAAGTTTCTTGCATTGACCGAACATGTTTCAGAATGTTAACATTCCATCTTCAGCGGTAAAACCTGAATACAATAGCAATGGGAGTTTATATACAAAATGCGGATATATATATATACACAAGAGACAGACATTTCACGACACAGCCGCAGCCTCAGTGTCTGGCTAAAATCGTGCAGAATGCATACTAAACGAGAGTGCATTATATTTAATGCATTACACATGTGCATTAATGTGGGTAAATCCGGCTCTACCCATATATTTGCTTTATTCACAATGACGTCCTGAATAATCAACAACACCTTCATTTATTCGATGCTGTCAATGCAATTCACATCGATGTTGCCAATCCCTTATTCAATTCGTTTTTCAAAATCCAATCAGCTACTGACAGATGGTATACCAAACTGTAAAAAGCATGCAAAGTCTAAAGAAGTATACATTCTACGGCCGCGAAGTCTGCGATTTAAACTGAACCGCCTATATTGGATTACGTCGGATAAATCATCGAACTAGGTTGCACTTGAAAATTCAGGACCAATGAGAGTGACATTAATACTGCCGATTATTTCCCGGGTTAGTAAAGCATATGCAGAACGATGTAGAATGGATTTTATTTGAAAACTAATGCAACGTGTTGAACGTCAATCATTTCAGCAAGACTAAATTTCATGAGAAATTGAAAACTGAGTTAGAGCAGTCATTTATCATAATCAATAGAATGCGCAATGCGCATCCTTCAGCTGTGGCTTTACATCGACCGTTTTGAAGAAGTTTCTGATCGACATTAGAGGAATTACTGGACGAAATATTTGAAAAGAGTGCAGAGTTACAACTCCAGTAATTATGCTGTGAAGAGTTGGTTGGAGAAGTTTGACATTAATCCAACCACTTGACACAATCCATAATTGTCTGAAAACGATAAGATATTTTTACCGCTTTATAATTCAGAATGACAGCAGTTTTACAACAAGTTACATGTATTTCAATTTTTCATCGAGCAGCCTACATGCCTTTCAAAATAATACACCTCCAAAGGTGCAATTCATGGATGAGGAATTGACGTACAGAGCTCCATTATACCCTCCTTATTACAAGATCAAATCGAATAACATATACTAAATAGCAAGGTATCCAGCAGCAAATTTCAAAAGTATTACCGCAACTTTTGAAGGAGCTTGAGAATTTCACATCGAACGTCAGAAAATCACACAGTACTCACCTCTAAATGAAATTATTATGTATACTGAATATTTAATTTGACTGTAAATCACTGCAAATTCTGACGCTGCTTAATCTGCAAACTGCATTGTATATCTGTGGAAAGATCCTTCATGAACCATCAAGTCAGTAAGTTTTTTCAAATGCTTATCTCCCCATTCGAAATACTTTTCCATTACTTTATTAACCATTTTCATCTTGGGAATGTTATTTCCATCAAAATATATGAAATACGTGTTGCAGGCCTGTGATTAGCCTATATGAGAAAAATTGAGGATTTTTTTGCAAAAATTTGAGGAATAGAAATGGAGCCTAGTGTGATAATTGCAAAAAAACTCCAAATTTTAGCACGTATTTTGGGCCAAACTTCAAGTCATGAAAGTCACAACGAAGAAGGCAACCCCAGGGTTGACCACACCACACTCCACTACACTTTTTGAAGTTGTGTATATTACAAAGGGATATTGACTTGGTCATAATCACTTCCCGCGTTATTACGAATTTAATTTGTTGCCTCAAGTATTATCTACTTAGAATGTGACGAACAGAGGATGTCAGATCAAGCTGCTGATATCGCTGTGCTTCACGTTATCGTCTCCAATTCAATGATGCGTGTCAGATTTGGATATTACAATTTTTTGAATATAGGATATATCCTCAACTACATGCATCTGGGGCTTTGTAACGATTAATTTTTACGGACTTTAGACAAATTTGGGAGGAGAGTAACCCATAAGTATCGAAAGCTTAAAATCGTTGACGGAATGTTTGTGACTTAAAAAAGTCAGTAATTTATTATGAAGGATGCGCCACATTACACACTAATTTATTAATATTGCGTTATACTGCAAAAGTTTTGGTGGCTCTAGTTTGTTAGCGTTTGATCATATCGCTTCGATCTAAATTCAAATGAACATAAATTCTCTCATACAACACAAAACAAGTGTCGCGAACAGGCTTGCCGTTAAGTTGTTGGTCTTATCTAGGCAAAAAGTGGAAGATTATCACCTCTACTCTTTGAAGTTGCGCAGAGATATTGACATCCACATCTTGCAGTGGACCCAGGTTGAAAATCTACCAACCCAGTACTATGTGGTTCAATGTCTTAATTAATCTGAGTTCCGCATACAACGATAAGCAATGTGTGCACTAGTTTCACACCACGCTGTGTTCAGCAAATTATGAAAACGATCTATAAGTGGTTCATCCAGGATAAATGTCGGTCAGAAGACCCTGGAAAACGTAGCTGCAAAAAGACTCATGGGATAGCAGAGCTTCACGCGCTTCCAACCCCCGCACGCAGGACGGTTGGGACCAGGGGACAGATAGACACCAAATTTAGGGACCATCCGCTTTACCCCGTCGGATGTGTTCATGTTCAGCGGAAATAAAATGGAGGAGAGTGAGTGAAACAAACGCTTCAGTTGATAAGAGCACTGAAATCCAAGTGAGCTGGGCTACCTACATGCTATCACATAATGGATATAGAAGATCGATATCCATAAGTTCTTTAAGAAGTACAGGCATAGGCCTATAGCAGCCATACAGTCGCAGAAACATATAAAGAAGGTTGTGAAACAGGTCAAGATAATTAATGAAAATAAATGAATAAGCATTTTATTGTTGGAATTCTAAGCATTATTATGAAGTTAGAAGTAAAAAATTGCTGACAGTGTTCAAATATACAATTTCTGTCGGTTGATCGCAGTGCTTCACTCATTAAATACGTGGAAGTATTGCACTAAGGAGTTCGACAGACAATAACATCGGACAACTTCTCTGCTTAGCAAAATAAGTCCGGACGAACCGGAACATCTACAGTCCTGTAGTTTGCAGAAATGGAAACGACGTGAAACAAGATCAATTCAACGTAGCAAAGTGCGTCAAGGTAACAAAATCAAAAAAACAAGCTAACGTTAATTTTTGATATGCTAAATGTGATTTAAATGAAAATTATTATATCCTAAAATGTCTAAAAATTTGAAAATGCTCACTAGAAGGACAAACAACGGTTCTCCTCTCCTCGTGTGTAATGAATTGGCGAGTAAGTCGTTCTTTTCAAAATTATGTTTATCACTTCTATATTAAAAAGATTCTATTTAACATTCTGCCCATCTAGATACTAAGAGGACAGATCTGTGTCCAATCAAAATATCAGATCTAGCTAGCACAGCGGAATTACGCTATCTAAAATCTACTAGGTGGGTAAGAGAAAATTATAAAGTTATAAATCAAGAGTGATTCATGATTAGCAGTATGGATGTAGGATACATGTTATAGGATTCTATCTTAGCTTCTTGATTGGAAGTTTACACATCATCGCCATTCGCCAAAAAAAACAATACACTATCCTACATTTAGTCTGTAGTGTGTCATATTTGAGGAATTTCTCATAGTTTAGCTATATTTGAGGAATTTGAGGAGTAATCACAGGCCTGGTGTTGTGAAAATACATGATACAATGCCTATGAAATATTCGAAACCTAGGTCCATGAACGTTTCTAAGATTCGCAAACATTTGCTAATACAGTAAATTGACTCATGTGACTTGGAGTGTAATTTTCTTTGTATAAGTTATAAATGATTATACATATATCATCGCAAAATTTTATTTGATATACATGAATGCTATTTATTTACAGCCATACACGGGAGGTTATTCATAGTTAGATAGCAAAAAAGCAGATTTGATGCACTCCCTGATTTATTGGCAAGTTTAAGTAAAAGGTTAAAAAGAAATTTACACACCCGACGTTTCGTATCCCAATAAATCAGGGAGTGCATCAAATCTGCTTTTTTGCTATCTACATGAATGCACCCACATGAACAGCGTGAATTGAAATGTTGTTTTCAGGGCTTTCGTGATCACGGTCGATGAAATGCTAGTGAAAGTATGTATTTTATCATAATTTCCATGAACAGAATATAGTTAGTGGATCTAAGAACTTTTCGTTCTGCTGCAATTTTAGCAATAAATTACCTCATCATTGCTAACAATGACTTCAGAATGCAGAAGATTTCCGATTTCTTTTAGAGATTCATTCCTTGTATTTTCCAATTTCACCAGATCATCTTTATTTGTTTCTATCGATTTGTCAATTTCGGCCCGCAGCTTCAGAATTTGTGTGATGGTCAGTGGCTAAAATGGAAGATCATAATCAGCAGGCTATTTTAGAAGGATTCTGAATGTTTGAAATCGCACTTACTGTTAAATCCTCTTTACTTAGATCAGTAAGCTTCTGCAGAAGACTTTCGGGGGCTGGCACATCATCACCATCAGCTTCTTTGGCCTAAAAACAAATATTTCGCAAGTAGCGGATAGTGAGGTTATCCGGCACCATTTTAAATCCAGATAATTATCAATTAGGCTTTACAATGTACACGCAGTAATGAAATTTTTCACTTGTTCGAATGATTTTATTGATTTTCTTACAGTTCAGTTGAACATACATTTGAAATTTGTAATTGATGCATTTATTTAATTCATGCATGATAAAATAGAGTATGGACAGCCTAGGCAAATGAAAAGTCCGCTTCTCACTTATCTGTCAGTGGAAATACTTCGATACATTAAAAAATAGGGCCCTAACAAGAGAATGACAAGTTCACTAAAATTTCAAATCGCGTTCAGCAGAAGTTCATTATAATTCAGTTTGTTTTCACATAGCTCATAACTATAAATAAAAAACGAATTTGGAAGCATATCAATAGAGAGCTACATTTAATAGGCTCATGCTGGACAGATTATTGACAAATAAAGTCTTCATACGCAGCGAACATCCCGAAATCGGATTCACCTGAAATCACTTGTGTTTCATTTAATATTTATCGATGCAATGTTCACTAAAGATCGGCCGGGCATCCCATCATTTTCCAAGCGGTGGACGGAGTCAGGGCACGGTTCCGGTCATTTTCCAAGCACTTTCATGTTAACAGCACTTGTCGAGAATAGCCTGCTATTATTACAAGCTAATAAGTTTCCAGCATAATCGAATGTCTACATTGTATGCGAAAATAGGCCAAACTAATCAACAAATTGACCGAAAATGTAAAAAATTCACAAAGCAATGCATTTGTCCAACTTTTCACATCAAATGTTTTGTCCGATGTTCGCTCCGCGAAATTCGAAAAGTGTGGCCGGATAGTGAGCAGGCGCAAGACTTTAAGCTTTAGCACTGATGGAAATATTGGGCAAAAACAGGGCATTTCTGCTGTTAGCGCTAACATAAGCGAATACGATCAATAACAGATTTTCCTTCCATGCACAGGTCGGTTATAATGTTCCGCAAATTTATAGCCTTCTCCAGACTTAACAGGCTATTCATTCATGAAGGCAACACGACAAAAGATACGGTATGTCATGGGACTTAATAATTCACACTTTATACTGACGACCATCAAGCAAGGGAATTCCAGTGTGTATTCTTTTTTCTATTTTGGTTTGTAAGAGGCATCATGTTGAATGTATTCATGAGATTTTTAAGCATTTTTTTGTAGACTGACAATATCGTTTCAATACATTTCACGCGACAAAGGGCATCAAATGGATTTCAAAACATCAAAAAAATTCGACCAATTTTTTTTCTTTACTACTTATTGCAGTACTTAGATCAACGACTAGGCCTGCTATAAATGCCCTATGAGTAACCTACAGTTCTTCTTTATACTAGGGAGCTGCTATTGAGCGCGAATTTCAATGTAAAGCGGGTAAATTTCATTGAATATCACAAATCAAGCAGATTTTGTCATCAGGAAACGTCCCTCGGCGCCTGTCAAAATTGTTTGAGATTGTTAAAACAGGAAGTAGTATTTGTTTGACAAATTGGATTTTTGAAAAAATCGGCCTTCCAATAATTATTTATTTTTCGAAGGTGTCCGGGCGACGGCCGGTTTCTAATAATTCCTTATCCTTCGAAAAAGTCGCCGGCCGATGGCCGGTTTTCTCTTGCCAGTACAGTAGTGCCTACATTGTACCTAGCCGATGAGAAGAAATGACAAAATCAGTGTTTAACTTAGCCATCTAAGGGATGAGAACGGAAGGTCTGTGACTATTACACTCAACAGGAGAGACTTGACTTGCTTGCTTTTAGTTAAAGTAAAAACTCCTTATATACACATACGCCATACGCATAGAATCGCTAGAATTGCAGAGACAGCTATCTACAGTGGTAACGAATCTACAGGAATAATGAAGACATTGCAGTTTGGAAAGAAGGGAATATTTGATTTGATCGAATCCAGAAAAACCAGAAATGGATTTTAAGCAATTGCTTAAAGACAATGCAAGTATTACATTTTTATCTTGCGAATTTTCAGCTGGGCAAGTGAGTCCCAAATTCTCAGTCAAGACCTATGACAATAAATTTACACAGCGATTAAATGTGTCACACCATTTATGCCATTTTTGCGAAATGGGTTGACCACTGTACATGGAGAAAGTCAGGTTGTAACTCAAAGTTCAGTTTAATATTGCAGCAAGAGCAAAATCAGCTGGCTAAGCTTTGGCTATGAAGAAGTTAGCTAAGTAGCAAGAAGGTTTAGTCACTACAATAAAATATAATACTTTTCGGTTGTTGATTGCCGTGCATCTCAAGACAAGAGCAATTTGTTAGATTAGAGAGATTGAGTGATAGCTGTTTTAGATTTGAGATAGAGCTTAGCTTTGAGATAGAGATGACTTCGTGATGGAAGACATTTCTCAAAACAGCAGAGGATGCGGTCATCGCAACATAGTCCAATCCTTGGACATGCAAGATGAGATGCAAAACGAAAATAAAGTAAGTCAAAAATATCCGATTATTTTTCGCGCTAATGTCTGTAAATGAGCTCAAAGAAAAGAGTAACTTTACATATTTTCATTTAGAGGCAGACGCTGAGTGGGTATTGAAATTGCATACAATTGAAAGGCAATCCGTCTTGCTATGTACGACAAACAAGCCAGCATGAAAGGGCAAATAATTCATATGTAATAAACGGCAATCAGATTGCGATAAAATTGATCTGAAATAATATATCAATAATCTTACTTTCTTTTTTTCACCAACGACCTTGCTGCATAAATTTTTTGACTTATTCAAATTGTCGCCAACAAATCGCACTGCAAAAAAAGCAGGAATGGCATCAATAAAGGTAAAAACTTAGTGGAAATAACGACTATTAATTAATTGAATAGAAAAATATTAAGTTAATACAAATACTTAATAACTCAAACTTATGGAAAATGAAATGAAATGGATAACACAAAGGTTTGTGGCAGAAACAGATGTCTATTTGCTCAAAGAAAAGCTTTGAAACTACGGAAGCCACGATTCTGATGAACTATATTGTAACTGAAATTTATAGCATTTTCAGGAACTGTTAGTCCAAATATTGTTTTCCTTGTATTCGTAGATTTGCAATATTATAATGGCGTAATTCTGATACCTTTAAACAGCTATTTATGTTGATATTTTCACAGAAAATATGCCACAATGCTGCTAACTCAAAAATGAGGGACGATAGTCTGACAAATCGACAAATGGCGCGTTCTACAAATGAGCACAGCATATGTTATTGCAGCTACAATTGCACAAAGGAAACGACGAAATAATTTTGGTCATGTGACAGAAAATGAATTAGGCATCATTCGTTGATAAATGAGACTACGTTAATGCCATTCAGGTGCTGACAATCTAGTTCTTCTGTCTATAACGCATTTATATTTTCAGGGTTAACACGCAGTTCAAATTTCCTTATGAAATCTTGTATTACTTAGCTAAGTGGTAATCGTGTCTTACACCAATGTGTATATTAGGAACTTCATCATTTGCATAACTGTGCAATAAGCGACTATCAAGACCATCAAATCAACAAGATCACAATTTAGCAATTTGCTTAGGTAATCGTGTATCTAGTATCATTATTTGAAAGTTTCTGGAAAAGATATCAGAAAGCATGTTTTGAAGCACGCCATGTTTTCTTCAAATCCTAGTGGAAACCTAGCACAGTACGACTAGTAGACTATACGCTTAGGTGTTTGAATTTTTTCAGTGAAATCTTAATTTTGACGAAATTCAAATGATTCTCCGGTCCTCCACTACAATATTTGAAATCTGTTTCTTGAATAACGAATCCTTTAATTTTTGATTCCGTGCCTCGATACTGTTACAGTTCATGTTGATAATGGAATAAATGCATTGTTTCATACAACTAATGCAAGACTTGAAAAATGTGAAGTTCTTGTAAGAAATAGAGTAAAATATGTGCCAACAATTTGGCTTAAGTTTATCGTGGCTACTTAATTAATCAAATGAAAGTTCATTAATAAGAATAATTTGCCTTAATTGTTCACATTTGCTGAGATTTCACTTGGCCTTTACCAAACTAGACAAGTTCATTGATTTCTTTTAGCTGTGGTTGTTGACATAGTGCGAATTTAAGAATTCTTGTGGTTTCGTGTTCTGCTAGCGGTTTTACTGACGCAAACCCATATCCGCTCCTCAGCATTGTATCCATTGGAGAACATGCAAGGACTGGAGTCTTAATGCAAGCTGTGCCGGACAGAGCGACAGCTGGGCGACCATACCGTGCCGCCATTGACGAGGTGCGCCAGACAAATCCGGCGTTCATTGTGATACCAGTCTAGCGCTAAGTGCACCCTGAACAAGTAATATTTGCATGGAAAAGGGTTTAGTTAGAAACAGTGTAGTATATTTGAGCATTCCATGTCAATTTTCAATTTTTGTTAATTTAGAAAACGAGGTACCGGATTTAATCAATTGATCGATTGGTTAAATCCCAGGTCTTGAAATTTATTAAATAATCCCACGCACTTTCGCCCATAAGCATTTAATTTATAATCTTCGAATTTACACATGAAATGATGTACAATTGATACAAGAATATGATATCAAAAATTATATGCAGCGAAAAAATATAATGTTAAGGCATGAGCTATGCTTTTATGTGCATACAAAAATGACAGTTTTTGAAAGAATTTCAATAAAACAAAAAAATTAAATCCATTTATCTAACATCCTCCTAATGCTTGAAGTCTCTAATGGCAGGAATTCCATGATGCATGCCTCCGAATAGGCTGCTTTACGGAGGAGAGTCGGGGTCTAGAATACGGAAACCGAACACCTAACGGGGGTAGATAAAATGCACTTAATAACCATTTGTGACTCAATTCAGACAAAGCGAAAAGCTATCTAGTGGATGCACAACGCAAGTCTTCCAACGAAATTTAATGAAAGCGTAAGCTCAAAATATAGGTTATGAAAAATGAATCGATATATTTTTTATAGAACTTCATTTAGGCTTACGATTTTATACAATCGACAAGTTGGAGTTTGAGTAGTACGGATCTTATGGGGTTTCAAATCACAACTCTTTTAAGTTGCAAAGCATTATATCCAGTCTCCGAATCATCTGATATCATTTTTTTTTATTACGAACGACAGACAAAGCTGTTTCAGTTTGCTCTACTACGGTATTGAAAATAAATAGATAAAATTTATTTTGCTCGGAAGCATATTAAGCGAACGCCATTTTTCATGTG
The DNA here is from genome assembly GCA_907163375.1 of Prostheceraeus crozeri. Taxonomy (NCBI): domain Eukaryota; kingdom Metazoa; phylum Platyhelminthes; order Polycladida; family Euryleptidae; genus Prostheceraeus; species Prostheceraeus crozeri. The sequence continues at coordinate 539,863 of CAJQUW010004833.1, forward strand.
ACTAAGCTTTAAGTTGAGAAAAAAGCACCACCGGGTATTCAATATAAATTTCGCATCAGAAATCTCAACAAAGTGACTTGCTAATGTACTGTAATGTCTCATTTAAAAACAACATATTGTGACAACAGTTGATCAAAATACAATATTTTATTTTGATCAGATGTCGGAGATATGTTGCTTATAAAAATGTCAACTAGAACTGAATTATTCTTGCCATGTAATTTTGAGATGAGTTCAAAGGATGTCTGTATTTCCATTCAAATGATTTAAAGCAGTCAATTATGTTAAGCTGTATGTAGTCACTTTTGATTTTGGGCTCGTGACAGCTGGTTGAGTCAGACGTGGAAGCGTTTCAATACAAGAAGAATGACTTGACTTTGGAGTTACAAGCATTGTACGTCAGTCAGTTGGAGATAAGTATTTGATTTTGGGGAAATTTGATTAAAAATTACAGGCAATAGCATTCACAATTAACAGGAAATTATGATCTCATCAGATTTGGGCTAGCGATATAAATTAATTCTAAAATTGCACAGTAAAATTGATCATTGCTCAGAATCTGAGGGGGACAGACAACATTCATCGCATAGGTAATCGAAAAGCATTCCAATCTCAAACGACTGTGTCATTTATTTACATTGATTGAGATGTATTGGTTCAAAATTCATCATATGCATGTTATTTATGATCAAATATGCTTGACAGCAGAACAGATAGGATCTTTGTAATATCCTACATGTTAATTTTATTAAAAGTAAATTTGTTTAAACTCATCAATTAAATTCCCTTTAAAATTTCTTCATGGTGATTTTGAAATTTATATTTGTATAGGACCGCGGAATTAGAATTTGAGCTACCTTTTCCCGATCTTGTCTGGTTATAAACTTTATCTTACACAATACATTAATTATCTTGATGGATCTTGCTCTCATATAAACATTATTATGAATGGTATAACAAGCTAGAACATTACATTGGCGACGAGAGGAAACGAATCTTACATTATTGAATTTACATGAAATGGATTTTATGAATAATTGATTGGATTACACGGAAAAGTTTGCGATAAGTATTACATTCAGTATAGATCATCTAAATGGTACGTAATTATCTATTCATTCATTGAAAATGTCAACTAGATCATCAAGCATAAGTTCGAATGTGCCTACAAGTTCAAGTTCTATCAGAATTGAACCTTACTCCAGACAAGTCGATTTTTCTATATGGCGAAGAAATTTGAACTTTTATTGAAATTAGCTCACGTACCTGATACGGATAAAGTCAATTTTCTGTTGACTAATTTGGAACTGTCAATCTTCGAGTCAGTCGTAACTATTTTTTCTAGTATTGATGATTATGATCAAATCGTTTCATTTCTCACTGAACGATATTCAACTCAGGATAAATTTCTGAATAGACTTGACTTCTTGAATGTTACCTTTAGCGGTTCCTATGATGAGTTCGCATCACGTTTGCAACTCCTTCATGAAAATTTTTCTAGAGAAAACATTCAAGAGGAAATTCTTATTTCAAAATTTCTTAGCACTATTCCTAAGTCTATAAGTACTGAATTGAGAATTCGACGTCCTTCTACTTTATCTGAATGCGTTCAGATATGTAATTCTTTGAACTCTGCAAAGCTGAATTTGAATCAATCATTTTCTGCAGCTGTTGTTAATCGTTGTCCAAAGACAACTTCTGTAGGCCTAACTAAGCATAGGAAGAATGACAAAAGTCAGAATCGACTATCAAATGTTTTAGATGCGGTTATTTTGATCATTTAGCTTCTGATAGTAAATGCCCTGCCAAAAATGCTACTTGCAATCATTGTAGGAAAGTTGGCCAATTTTCATCGGTTTGTCGTGCAAAATCTACTCATTCCGGCAAGTCGACTAATGAGCGACCTAGGAATTTGAATGTTCATATGACGAATTTTTCATTAGAAAGTGAATATTTTTCGAAAAACAGAGTTTCTAAGCCGCATGTGAATTTGCATGTTGTTTCTGATACAGGTAATGAATTGTGTCATACCTTTTTGGTGGATACAGGTTCTGATGTTTGCATTTTACCTTCTGATATTTATAGGGGATATTTTGAAAGAGATATCATACCTTTTATGAATGCAACCTTGACCAACTATGATAAATCAGAAATTCATGTTTCAGGAATTTTGCGTGACGTAGACTGTGCTTTTAAAGACAGAAGATCTACACTTGATTTTCTTGTATGTGACAATGATGTATCAATTATAGGTGTAAACGCCATTTCGAAACTTCAGATTGTGGTTTCAGGCCAATTTAATAAGCTAGTCACCAATTCTATTGAACGTACTATTGTCAATTCTCATGATCCTGTAACTATTTCTGATAAAAAGTCAACGACGTTACCTGAAATGGAAGGTTTTCAATTTTTCATACAACTAAAAGTGATGCACCCTCTACATTGATTCAGAAAGCTAGGAGAGTACCTTTTGCACTAGAGTCTGCTATCGAGAATGAAATAGCGAAGCTCCTGAAAAACGATATCATCGAAGAGATCGACTCTTCCCCCTACCTGTCACCCATTGTGATAGTACCTAAAGGAGATGGTATTCGTCTTTGCGTTGACTATAAAAAAGATAAACAAACACATCGCAGTTGACCAGCATCCTTTACCGACAGCGGAAGAAATTTTTACCCGACTCTCTGGAGCTAGGATTTTCTCTAAACTGGATTTACGTTCAGCGTATCATCAACTGATCATACGGGAAGACTCACGCAATTTAACAGTTTTTACGTCTCATGTTGGCCAGTTTAGGTATAAAAGACTTCCTTTTGGGTTGGCAAATGCGCCTTCAGCATATATGAAAGTGATCTATTCAATATTGCGTGACTGTCCAAATGCTGTCAACTACCTTGACGATATTTTCGTGTTTGGCTCAAATTTAGAAGAGCACGATAGGAGTCTTGAACAGACATTACGTAAACTTGAGAAATTCGACATTACTTTGAACACTGATAAGTGCCAGTATCGCCAAACTTCAGTTCCGTTTTTAGGACGTATGCTAGGACCACAAGGTATTTCACCCTTGCCGAAAACTCTAGAAGCTATTTGACAGGCTGCCCCATCTCATGATAAGCAGTCGCTCAGAGCCTTCATGGGTTTATTGAATTTTTATAGGAGTTTTATTCCTAATGCGGCAATGCTGTCAACGAACCTCTATGATTTACTGAGAGATAAGGTACCTTTTAACTGGTCTGATGTTCATAAAAGGGAGTTTGAGAAACTTAAACTGGCCTTACAGAACTATGTTCCATTAGCTTTCTTTGACTGCGACCCGACTACATTGACATATTTAACCACTGACGCGTCCGGTTACGGTATTTCAGCTGTTTTGTCACAGAAAGACAACAGTGGAGTTGAGAATCCAGTTTTCTTCCTTAGTAGAAAACTATCTGATAACGAAAAGGCTTACTCCGCAACAGAAAGAGAATTTTTAGCTGTTCTTTGGGGAGTGGAACGACTCCACCAATATCTGTACGGTCGTCATTTTACCATTAGAACTGACCATCAATGTTTGAGACAGTTGCTTTGTAACGGTATTGAAGGTGGATCTGCTCCATGTCGAGTTATACGATGGGTAACACGACTGATGTACTATAATTATACCGTTGAATATATTCCAGGGAAAAGCAATACTGTTGCTGATGCGTTGTCGAGAGTGCCTTACATGACGAATGATGCTCACTTAGAACTGTTTGCTGTTGACTTACAGAGTGAAATTAATACTTCGGTTTCCTATGATGAAATAAAAAAGAATACCGATAATGACAAGGTCTTGCAAGCCGTATGCAGACTGATGAAAAATGGCTGGCCTAACCGGGCTTCTAAAGTTCCGGAAATAGCTCGTGATTATTGGAATATAAGACATAAACTTTCTTGTATTAACGGTGTTCTTTTTCGAAATGAAAAATTCATAGCTCCTTCTTTGCTTCGAGATCAAATCGTAGACTTTGCTCATGAAGGTCATCTAGGTATTTCAAAGTGCAAGTCTCGTATTTGAGAGATTTTCTGGTGGCCATACCTTAATCAAAGTGTTGAACAAAAGTTACGTTCTTGCGGTTGTTGCCATGAAGCTGCACGTGATTCTCCGGTGCAAGTTCCAAGCTATGTAAGCAAGTCATGGTACTACCAACTCCCTATTGAAATTAAAGGTCCGGTGTACGATTTCTCAAACCGACCATTGTACATTTTGGTATTGATCGATTGTTACTCTAAATTTGTGACAAATCGTGTTTTCAACACAATTACATCAAAGGTAGTGGTTCAGTTTTTGAGCAATGTTTTTGCTATATTTGGTAATTGCACTGTGCTCACTAGTGACAACGGTCCACAGTTTTTGTCATATGACTTTCAACAATTTTTACTAGGCCGTGGTATTATTCATCGACGCTATGCAGTGTATAATCCACTGAGTAATGGCATTATAGAACGCTTTAACAAGAATATTGCCAAGTTAATTGATTAATTACGGGAACTTTTACGAAATTGTGATAGTTTACAGCAATCTTTGGATACATATGTGCAAAATTACAATGCAACTAAGCGTTCCTCAACTGACTGTTCACCTAGTAATCTTATTTTGAGCTATGGTATAAAGACTAACTTTAATGTTACGACAGAAAGTGAAGAGTGATTGACGCAGGACTTAACTTACAAAATAGTAGTGAAAGGAGCGCAGCATATGCAAATGATCGAAGACGACCTAGGTACAAAGTTCCGTATTTTTCCTGGGTGTTTGGGGGTGTGAAACCCTATGTGCTTACGAGGGCAAGGAAAAACAAGGAAACAAGCCTTGATTTACCCACAAGTAGGGAGCGTATTCCTTCAAAATGGAAGACGGGTTTACCATTAATGTTAGAAACATTAAGAATGTGGAAACACCTAATGTGCACTTTCATGATTTTGTTTGTTCCAGTAGGAACGAGTTCTCAAACTGTTACGGTAAATGATTAATACCGAAAAAAAATTGTTTTTACTCCCCCCCAGTTTTAGAAGGGATTCTGTACAACCAAACATTACACGCAGGTCGTCCAGAGCAAGGAAACGATCATCATATTTACAAGACTTTATAACTAAGTAACGAGTTCTCAAATTCTTAAGTGTAAATAATTTTATGAAAATTCATAAGTTGATTATTATGCAGATAGAATGCATATGGTATATGATTGTAATGAACCTTATGTGTAAATCCTTTTATGAAAATTTATAAGTTGATTATTATGCAGATAGAATGATACATATGGGTTAATGTTAATTGTAAATAACAAAACAAATGATTTCATGAATTTACTAGGACTTCTTTAAATTCAAACTCAACGTGTAAATCCAACTTTAAGTGAACTGTGACTAATTATTTCTAAGGATTGAAAATGACATTTCCTTAACCATATGACGTATGGATATTATTTCCTCTTCTGAGTGATTTGCCTACATTTTGTAAACTGTGATTTCCTGATTGTCTTTTTGTGATAGAATGATTCTTTTATACAAATGGGGAAAATATAATATCCTACATGTTAATTTTATTAAAAGTAAATTTGTTTAAACTCATCAATTAAATTCCCTTTAAAATTTCTTCATGGTGATTTTGAAACATATTTGTATAGGACCGCGGAATTAGAATTAGAATTTGAGCTACCTTTTCCCGATCTTGTCTGGTTATTTACTTTATCTTACACAATACATTAATTATCTTGATGGATCTTGCTCTCATATAAACATTATTATGAATGGTATAACAAGCTAGAACCTTACAATCTTCATTCATATTTTGAGTTCAAGTGAAAAATAAATGGCATTAAATTCAACTTTTATATAAGCTATGTGCTATCTTTCTATCAGGCAGCTTACTTTCATTTTTTAATTATTAAATATAATCAATGAAATAACAAAAACGTGCACACGCGATAACAGTTGTCTAAATAAAGCGCTCCATGAGACTGCACAAGAGCTTTTCGGCATCCCTCGATGTAGTTGAAAGCATCGTTCAGAAGTTTACCATTCCTTAAAGGAGGCTACGTCGGCTCTCCGATAAATTGATGAAGTGAATTCAAGATTGACAGTGTGCAAATCATTGATTGACTATAGCAAGATATTTGGCAGCTGCACTAGTTCTCCTTTTCTTATCGGCATCTGATGCGACAGGTTCGATAATTCTTTTGCACATCTTGACGCTCTACACTGAGATAACCAGAGAATAACAACATCGCTACAGTCCTGCTTGACGTGTACATTCCTGAATCAAAGAAAACATCCACATTATTTTTTTTTTTATATTTAAAAAATATATACTCCTTGATTTTAAACTCCGCCCCCCCCCACTCCCCCATGGGGGGGGGAAAAAAAATTTAATTTTTCACCCCCCCCCCCGTTTAATCAGTGCTAGTTCATCGATCATTTTCTCTCACTTTCTGTTCTCGATGCTCTTATGAGCCTGATTTCGTCATGTAACCCCCCATGACACTTCATGATTTAAGGCATGTACCGTACATGTATGTAAGGGATGAAAATAAATGAACTAAACATTAGCATCAGTGTTCTGAGAATATCCGTCACATTTTGGAACACACTTGAAGGCCCCCCTTATTACCTTTGAATGTGTATTTTTTTTGAATGTTCCCCCCCCCCCCCCCCCCCCCCCCCCCCACCCCTGTGAAACTTACGTCATCGTTTTCCCTGATTTTCCATGGTTATCATTTCCAACACTCGGGGAATTATTTTTTTAAAAAATCGAAAAAAACTCCCCCCCCCCGCCCTATTGTTTTATTATTTTTATATATTTTTATCCCCCCCTTGGGGGGGTTGTGGGGGACACACTATCTACCTTAATGTTGGTCAGAATCCTGAGGTCATGTCACCATCTTGCAACTTTATGCTATTTCCTTTCGCAGCCTGAAAATTAAATTCTAAATGATTTTGAAGTGATCTATTTTAGCAACTCTGCCTCCATGATCCACTATAATAAACAAGTCAAATGCCTTCAGTTCACCAACGAATTCCACCAGATAAACCATCTATTTTACCCTGAAATTGCAGGCATTGAAAAGAAATTGCTTCTTCTAGGGAGGAAGAAAGTGAACAAAAAACAGCTGATCATTTACTACAGCCACCTTTTGGCACATTACCTTTCCGCCAATCTTCATCAGCCTTTATCACATCATCCACTATCTGAACATTTTTGTATCGCTTTCTCTGGTTTTCTCGGATTTTCTCTGGATCCCCTCCCTTTTCCGCTCTAAATAGATCGATGTCCAACACCATTTCGTCAGATGGCACGCAGGGATAATTTTTCAAAATATTGTAGAGTTCATGGCAGTTATGTAATTCATGTTATAAAACAAAATTTGCAGAGTGATCGTAGACAGTTGGTGTGTTTGAAAGAGAGTGAACTGATGACTAGTCGGACAGGTACGAACACTGTAGCAATACTCAGAACACACATAAGTCTCATGCATCTTGGTGTGGCCACATCGCAATATGCAAAGAGCAAGCAAGCAAGAATTGGAATAAATGAAATTGCAAGTTCCCAAAAATCAAGAAGACATTTTTGAGAACCCTTCAAATCTATGATTCAAAATTCACCCATCCACCAACCAGTCTAAATCTACTTCATTTGGTGACTGAACGGGAGTTTTTTTTAAATTTTTGATTTCGATCAAGCAATGGTGAATTTGGCCAGTCTTAATGACCAAAATAGCCTAAAATAGCTAAGGACACGAAGACCTCTCAGGCCTCAACTCCTAATTATGCCACTGTCTGTTGATAGATTGCAAAGTACGCATAGGACAGCATGAAGTAAGAGTATTGATTCTCTGATCATAGCAATGATGCTATTCAATTGATTGAAGCTCCATCAATAAATACACATATATGGTTCATGGATACTGGCACTGGATGACTGAAATGGATAGTAATAATAAAATCATTCATGTTTGTGTTTTATAGCTTAATGATGTGAGAGTATTTGAACGACAACGTGAGAAAACCGCATATTTTTCCAAAAAACAGAAGAAAATCATATATTTTCGAAATCAATTGCATTCTCTATGCATATAAATCCTGAACATCATCCCTGATTATAACACCGAAATAATTTTGATCCCTATTTGTTCATGCATGAAGAAATTTTCACAGCATTTCCCCCGAGCCACTTTTGTTGTGACTCAGAACACAGATGCTTGTTTGCCCATGTCAATCAAGAAAATTCCGAGTGGATAGTTATGATAGGGGTAAATAGTTCTATTTCCAGTTACTGGTTCAAAGAAGTTTGATGTTATGTACGACCTAAATGAGATTTTCCGTATGACCTGAACAAAAATATGATTTCAGGTTCTTTATTACTCATTTAGCTCATGTTGTACCATTCAGAAGCAATCAGGATGCATGCTTGACAACAATCAACAATCTTACAAGACGCGAAATGTTGCATCTGCATGTTCAGAAAATGCTTGACTGATATTATCGTGAAAAGGTTTTGCCTCTTTAATGTCATTTGCGGTGATTACTGAAAATCAGCCCATCGCCGGTTTCATGAATTTTGTTAATTGGTTTGTTAATAAAGCGGTTTAAACATTCTGCTGAGATAAATTTTGGAGAATGAGCTTGATTTTTTAGCACATGTGTTCATATATTGACAATTACAGTTACAACTCTACAAATCTAATCTATTTTGATATGATTGCACTAGCAGTAATCACTAGAAAAGGACGAGGTATGAAATGTATCTGCAGCTCGATAACATCGCTGGTATTGATTAAGTGAAAATCTGACATCTGAATTCGGTGTAAATTTTCAATTTCAGTCGTCAGAATTCTTGTTGGCGAACAGCCCCATCGTTTCCTTGTTTGATCGGACCTGGCATAAAGTATATTTTTCCGAATAAATAATATAACTTCTCTATGAATCGGGGCAGGGTGAACGAGTGCATCGAACTCATCAAAGTCGACGCTTTCTATTTCCCACTTATGTCTGTATATTCATACATACTACTCTTAACACTTTCTATCTGTTAGTGTACTTCTTGTAATTGACAAATATAATGATTAATTCTAGGAATTGGTGATGAACTTTGAATTTTTCAATGAAAACTCTGCGGTTTTATGTGTCCTTACTATGATCGTATTTGCACACATAGCATAATTTGTATGGAAATTGGTTTATTAGCCCACCACTTGTCTTTGTTGCCATCACAAGTTTATGGTCATATTGTAAATTTTTTGAAACCATCTTCCTATGACGATTTCAGCGGTAACTCCTAGTTCTGTTGTTTGTCATTTAGTGCACTTCTATTTAAAAATGTGCATGACTGCTGGATGACTAAAGTGAAGAGTGACTAAATGTGCTTTCATTTCTCAAATCTGAGTAAAAACAGACCGTTTCATAAATAATTGTAAAAATTGTTAGCCTATTTTCAAATGTTATTTTCGTGTTGAAGTCCAGGTTCAATTTTAGTAAAAGATGTACCACATGAAACCTTGTGTTCCATGAAATATTTTGGCATACATTTTGCTTTCTTAAGTTGTCAGTTGTGATCAGTAGGCCATCCGAAAAAAATTGAGCGTTTTCTGTGATGCACGATTTTAACATGAAGACAACTCGACAGATATTACAATACCAAATTTAACCTCAATTCTGAATATGTCTCAGATCTAGATTTGGAACGGATCGAATCGGATCGGTGCAGAACTGGATCCACCATCTCTTGCTGCTTATAAGTACTTCCCGGTTCTAGTTTGTATACAGAACTAACGTTCAATAGACAATATTATTAAGTAATGAAATATATAATGACTTGTTTTGTTCTCTTTTCACGAAAATTTATTTGAAGGAAATTATAATTGTTGTCAAAGGTAACACATCACTATAGCCTACATGGTTAAGATTCAGAAGTAAAAAAATAGCAAATGTATATGGTATTGTAAGAAAGTATATTATATGTGTTACACAAAATATGTAAAGATGGAATCCGAACGTACTCATTATCTAATCGTACTCTAGTTTAAAGTGCTACTATAGGCATATTTAAGAGTCTAATAAGCGGTTATAAACTCGAATAAAATCAAATTTTAAAATCAATAAAGGCGACTGGTTCAATATTGGAACGGACATAATCAACTATCCGTTCAATATGGCTCAAATGATAACCAAATCTCTCAATCCCTGAAATCTGGTACACTCTATTTATCCCTTTTATAAGGATTCACTTTCTGAGGACATCACAATGTGACATCTGAAAGTGTCTAAATTCAGGTCCAATATGTGGGGGGGGTATTTGGTAGAAGATTTTAGCCACTTCTACAGATCGGTTCAGGCATCTAGCTCGATTGTTGAGTTAAGATTGAAGAAGATGGAGCAATTGACAGCCTTTCGCACACATAATATTGTTTATCATTTTCTTGATAAATGCATCATCATTTCTGCAGACATACAATCGTTGAGGATAATCATATGAGTCCGAAACAGGAGTTGTCGTTCATCTGATATCCTCCTTGCTTCATCGGTGTCTTCGGTCGAAGTCTATTTTTACTATGTGCGTAAATTTTTAGAGGACCCCGAGTATTGGCAGTTTTAATTGACGCACCATTTACTCGTAAACACAAGTTAATAAAATTTCACTTTGTTATCAAATACATTAGTGTTTACATTCTTCTTGCCAAAAAGCACTCACTCGACTGATCTAAATAGCGAAGTACATGAGCTAAGTTCGCAAAGTTAACACCGAAATTTGTTATTGGGTCAAATCCGTTTACCTTTGAAAAACGTATTACTAGTATGAATAGGAATTGATATTTCTTGGTTATTTTACTGATTTATTATTTCACGTTCTTTAAGTTAGTCAAATTAGATATTTCAAAAAGCTTTCAGGTTAGAGAAAATGCACCTGCGACATTTTTGTCTGCACCAGGGGGGTGCGTAAATATACATGTCTTAACTAAAGTTTTATCACGATCTGCCCATCGTTCACTGGAAAACTTCCAAGTTTGTATTGTTCCTTATTCAGCCATCGGGTGAGTCATCATTTCCCTCAGTGAAGGTGTGGATTCGAATCCTTGATCTGCTGAGCACATAGGGCCTTGAGTCAGACTGAGACTCGCCACCTGTTCACAAGAATAGCGAGCTCTTCAGTCGTATTTGTTGCCGCCCGATAAGTGAATCGACAAGACTTTAGGCAACTCATTAATTGATGACATGGAAACTGGCAGAGTTATTACATGACATCAAGTAACATGATTAGGCGTAGATGTGTTCATTAATAATTTTTCTAATCATAATTACTTATTTAATTAGGCACACAACAATGTTTCCTAAACCAAGCAGTGTTCGGCTGACATGTGAATAGTGTTCAGTATTCAATTACATGAGCGTAGTCCAGCTTACGGTTTTGAAGTAAATGAGTATATGCAAGTATAAAAGGCTTTGCCGAGTTTGTGCAAGGTTTAGGATGGTGTGGACTGTATGAGCACTTGATAGGTCGG